>CM069085.1:20725291-21225291 GCA_035578085.1 Solanum pinnatisectum
CATGACAAATGACTATTCACCAATAATCCATGTCTATACAAGTAGATTATATTTTAATAGACACATCTTTTCACTTGAAAAATCCACAACATTTTAAGTGACACTTTTTCATAAAAGAACACAATCATTTTGAACTTAGTATACATATAATTTATTAGCTTCATACCCCTAGTCATACCATATATTAGTAAAGATAAACTCATGACCACAATATAAAATATACTCCAAAATTTTGTGGGTCTAACATAATACAAAAGTATCATCAAATTTCATATCTTGTGCTCCAAATTTAAATTAGACACTAAGTCTAAGTTTATCTTTGTCATAAGCAAAAAGAACCCCCACTTTTTAAATATGATTTTAAAAATATTTTTCAAATAGTTGAAAATAATTTTTTCCACATATTTTCCATACTATCAAAATATCATTGGCAGCACATAAAACCTCTTTTGGTAATATTATTCTCTGAAAAATTATAGTGCTTCAATTCTCTTTGACAATCTTTACATAGTGTCAAGTTCATTCCATAGAGGCACCTGTTAGAACACAAAATCACACACTTTAAGTCAACTGGTCTTTTTTTTTTTTTTCTATCATAGTAAGACGTATCGACTTAGTATTTAGAATACTCACAATAAAGACAAAAAAATTGTACAATTTGTTTCTATCTAACAATGAAGTTTGTAGAAAATCAAAGTACAACCTATGTGACTTATTAGGTGAAGTTTCATATTCTTCAAACCAATTGCATAGTCAATTAATCCAGAGTAGAAAACTACACAAGTTTTAGTCTACAACACAATCGAACACGATCAAATTTCACACGAATTACAAAACTAAAAAGTTTTTTTCTCCAAGCCAGAATAAAACATATTCTTAGATTATCACATAGAAACTATTTTCCTCCTTAGATATATAATAAGAAAGGTTGCTTGGTGTAATCTTTAATGGAATACCACCAATTTTTCTAGTACATTCTCAATTGATTTTTGCTAAACAAGGCACGAGTGCGGAAAAGAAGTAGTGCATTAATCTTCTACTTCCATGATACATTTCCGTCAATCAATAGAATACAAGAAATACCAATAGTATAATAATTTCCTAAAGATTATTGTTCATCTTGTATTCTAAGATATTAAAACAAAATTTTAAAGAACTTGATAAGAAACAACAAAGGTTTTTAAAGAGTATTTTCAAAACTAGAAAATTAAAACTAGTAGAGAAAATAGAATCGAAACAATATACAAAATATTTTTCTTAAGAAAAAAATTGAGCCTTTGAATGCCTGATGTCCCACTTAAGAAAATTATTACCCTCAAGTACCCGAGGTTAATGGAATATATCCTCGGATAGAATGACCTTACTACCGATGTATCGATACCTAAAACCATGATGTCGTGAACCACTCAATGGCAATAAAGTACACTTAGAATACTAGATTTAGTAGTAGTAGAAGAAGTCAGAAAATTCGTTCTTTTAAAATGAGAGAAATCCCTCAAATTATAGAAAACAAAGGGTAGTGTGAAAAGGTTCTTATTGTGCCTTACCGGAAAGGTCACAACCCTTTGGAAAGGTCACAACCCTTTGGAAAGGTCACAACCTTTTGAAAAGGTCACAACCTTTCATAAAATTCACAACTTTTCATAAAGTGCAATTTTCATAAAAGTCACAACCCTTCATAATAGTCGCAACTCTTCATTTTCTATTCACACCTTTTAAAACCCAACAATGGATTAGGAGAAGGGTGAGATTATGTATAGATAATGGAGGAGAAGAGAAAAACAAAAAATAAAAAATATATATGAGCTAAATACCTGAGAAGAAAAAAATAATAATTTCAAGGCACAAAATAAGAAGAAGATGAAGAACGAAATTACTTGAGAACAAAATTGCTGGAAGATTCTCAAGTTCTTGGTGGAGTTCGGGAAAGAGGAAGACGAGGGTTAGAGATCTGGAGGGAAAAAAAAGAATTAAAAGTGAAGTTTTCTACTTTTTAAAAATCCATGTGTCACATACAGTTAGTCTATTTTCCACATAGAGGCATTTGTCGATAGCGCTTAAGGTGGAGGTGTGAATATAAAAATAAAAAAAGTATTGAAATGAGACAACAAAGACCTACTACAAGTGTTCAAAATGAACAAAAGATTAGTAGAAGTGTTCACGTGAAACCGCCTATGGATTTAGGCTTGACAAAAATGCTAGTTTGAGAATAGTTTAGTATGCTTTATATTAATGATGATTCGTCTTTTGAACAATGGCGGATATAAATTTCCTGAATTAAGATTATGTAGCTCTGACCATTGTGGCATTGCTTGTGGGAGGGGCGAACATCATTGTCCTAGTGGCATTCACAGGAATCTTACTCTGGACTCACTCCTATGCAAAGAGAATGACTACATTTGTTGAGAAGTATCTTTGTTGGCACAAAAGTTGGCGTTTCCTACGTATTTAGCATTATCTGCGAGTCTTATTATTGAGCACTCATCTCATAATGCTCTTGGTGTTGCAAAGAGAAATAGTGCCTACTGCCAATTCAAATTTCCAATTCTTTCATCGAGATTCTGCAAATAATATCATATGCGGCTTCATTTATTGTGCTCTACAACTCAAAATAAGAAATGCATAAAGTTTCCTTGGGTTCTCGGAATCGTGGATTTCGACTTCTTTCTATCTCTTTGCTCGTGCGACTCTTGATGCCCGTTTTGTCATCTGGCGATGAACATCTAGGACTTGCAGACTATGTGGATATCCTTAGTCTTATTCCATCTGCACGCTTACAGTTATCGCTATTAGAGGGAAAGCAGGCATAATTTTTGACATCTCGGGCAGCCTGTTGAACCACTTCTAAATGGAAAGAGGAAAAGCATTCCAAAGGCAAAGGAGACACCTATATGGAAAGCTAGTCTTCTCCAATTGATCACCTTCTCTTGGCTAAATCCACTATTTGAAGTTGGAGTCAAGCCCATTGACCGTGATGAAGTCCCGGATATCGACTTGAGGACTCTGCAAAATTTGTATCGATTCCTTTGTGAAAGCCTCAGTATGTAAAGGAATGGGATGGAACTAGAAACCCATCTATCTATAAGGCCATTTACTTATTTGGAAGAAAGAAAGCGTGAATCAATGCCATCTTATGATTATTAGTGCAAGATCATCTTATGTTAGTCCATACCTTATTGTGACTTTGTAAACTTCCTCGTAAAAAGAAATTTGGGGGTTACAAAGTGGCTATTCTCTAACACTAGCTTTTCTTGGTGCAAAAATTGTTGAGACAATTGCACAAAGGCGATGGATATTTGGGCAGCGGCTAAACCTTGGTCGGAGGTGCTCGATATCTCATATTTACCAAAAGGGCCTACTTTTATCAAGTCAATCACACCAAAACCACACGCGGAGAGATAATTAATTACATGAGTGTAGATGTCCAAAGGATTCTGATTTTATATGGTACCTCAACTCGGTATGGATGTTACAGATCAAGATATCATTGTCAATCTATATTTTACACGGGGAATCTAGGGATGGAGGCGGTTGTGGCATTAGGAGCAACTCGATACTCATGGTGGCAACATACCACGATAAGAATCCTAAAGGGTTATCAAACTAAGATAATGGAGTCAAAGATGAAAGAATGAAATCCACCTCAGAGATTCTGCGGAATATTAAGACTATCAAACTTCAGGCATGGGATAGTTATTATCTACATAAGCTGGAAATCTTGAGAAAAGTTGAGCATAATTGGTTGTGGAAGTCACTTAGATTATCGGCTCTGCGCTTTTATATTACGAGGATCACCTATATTTATTTACGTGGCAACCTTTTGGATGTGTTATGATGGGCATTCCATTTGAGGAGGTCTTATCTGCATTGCTACATTTGGATGCTTGAGATCCTATATTCAATTTGCGGTTACTCTCTTGATAGCACAAGGAAAAGTTCTGTGATAGAATTGCTTACTACTGCGGGAAGATGAGATTGACGGATGCACTTGAATTTGTTCCCAAAGATGAAACGCAATTTGGAGTTGAGATCAAGAGTGGAACATTCAGCTGGGACACAGAATCAAGAATCCCGACCCTTGATGGAATAGAATTACAAGCTAAGAGGGGAATGAGGGTGGCAATTTGTGGCACTGTTGGATCAGGGAAGTCAAGCTTACTCTCTTGTGTTCTAGGAGAGATGCAAAAACTGTCAGGGATCATCAAGATCAGCGGTGAAGTAGCATATGCTCCTCAGTCTCCTTGGATACTTTAAGGAAATATCAAGGAGAATGTTCTATCAAGTATGACACAACAGTTGAAACATGTGCTCTGAAAAAAGATTTTGAATTATTTCCTGCTGATGATCTTACAGAAATAGGAGAAAGAGGGATAAATATGGCGGAGTCGAAGCAGAGAATACAAATTGCTTGTGCGGTTTATCAAGATGCTGATATATATCTTCTTGATGACCCTTTCAGTGCTCTCGATGCTCACACAGGAATGCATCTCTTTCAGGTGGGTTGTTCAGCATGTCTATCAAACACTAATTCTAGTGACAAAAGACCATAATTATATATACATAACTTTATGGTATTTAAGTTATATATTAAAATTTTCTGCATGGTGCGGGAGTGCTTGATGAGGGTTCTCGAGGATAAGACCATACTTTATGTTACACACCAAGTTGAGTTTCTTCTATGCGAGATCTCATTGGTATGCGGGAAAGCAATTTCAATTTTTCCTTGATGCACCACACATTTATGTCATTTAACTGATAAAACATCTACATAATTTAGGAATACTAGCATCACCCTTACAAAGCAACATTCTTCCAGTATAGTGACTCTGAAAATGATGATTCAGATTAAAGAAATAGCAACTCCTTATATTCCATTGTTTACATGAACATATCAAGTCCTTGATTGGATTTGATATTCTAAAAGTTAGAAATTCTAAGAAAGTGAACTTTTTAGTCAGGTCTAGTGAAATGTTGGAATAGGATTCTATAGCATCCACTCCTCTATTTCCCCCGCCTTCCACATCAGACATGAAAGTGTA
Organism: Solanum pinnatisectum; assembly: GCA_035578085.1. Classification (NCBI taxonomy): domain Eukaryota; kingdom Viridiplantae; phylum Streptophyta; class Magnoliopsida; order Solanales; family Solanaceae; genus Solanum; species Solanum pinnatisectum. Next base: position 20,730,331 of record CM069085.1, read on the forward strand.
TACATGTTGCTCAGTTCCCCAAGTGTATACATATTGCCTGATTCAAAACAAGTTGGAATGTGTTAGAACTTTCCAAATATTTGGAGGTTCCCTATTCAGGATATCAAAGATCCTAGTAATATTTAGACTCTTATGGGCAGGGGCGGCTCTAAGGCTTGGCCAGTGAGGCCATTGCCTTAGGCCTCAAAAGTTTGAGAGTATTTTTTACCAATAAGTTCATAAATTCTTATAATCTTTTCACTCATTATTTGATATATTTGTTTTAACTTCCAATTTTAAATTAGTATATCCTTTTTATATTGGAACTAAGTTATATATATTGATAACATAATCATTTTTTTTCAATCTTTTCTTAAACTATGTGAACACAAAAATATTCATGCACAAGTTTCCTTTTCATTTTAATTTAATACTCACTCTGTCCCTAATTACTTGTCCATATTTCATTTTTTAGTTATCCCTAATTACTTGTCCATTTTGACATATAAAGAAAAGATAATTTTTTTTACCTATTATACCCTCAATTAATTACGTTGAAAAAAGATAGAACTTCTTGAAAATATTAAGTGATTAATTCATCTACTTCATAATTAATAGGGGTAAAATGGTAAACTCACTATATCAATTATTGATTTCTTAATAGGTGTGTCAATTTAAGCGGACAGAAATTAAAAGCAGAGGAGTATATTATATGAAAATTTTATAATTTGTTTTAGATATTCACCAATGAGTGTTACTTAATGGAATGAACTATATCATTTAAATTGATGAAATTTAGATATTTTGTTACTATCCATGCTCAAAACTTCAACTATTAAGTTATGTATGTTCTTTTCTTTTTCTTATTTGTAATGATAGCCAAATTAAAATTTGAGTTTGAGTTTTGAAGCAACATCGATAATCCATCACTTCTATTTTTGTAATCTTCTTCATTTCTTTTTTTGTGTGAAATTTGATATTTTTTTGTCTTAAATGATTAATCGATTGTGTAGAAAATAGATTTTCTTGTTAGTGTATAAATTTTATAAAATAAATTGAAGGGCCTCTTAATATATTTTTGCCTTAGGCCACGAGATCTGTTGAGCCACCCTGCTTATGGGAAATACTTCATACCATCTAAGATTTTGAAAATTTTGACCAACATACAAAACTCTATGCAGAATCTAACTCGTTAATATCAGCAGGTGATGCAAAATGGAAGAATTGGACAAGCCGGTACTTTTGAAGAACTATTGAAACAAAATATTGGATTTGAAGTTCTAGTTGGAGCACACAACCAGGCATTAGAATCAGTTTTAACAGTTGAAAGCTCAAGTCAGTATCTGAACATGCAGTTACTGATGGTGATCTTGATACAGATAGTAACGTAAAGCAGAATTTCCTCACACTAAGCAGGATTCAGAAAACAATCTCTGCGTAGAGATAACAGAATAGGATCGCAGACTTGTGCAGGATGAGGAGAGAAAAAGGAAGCATTGGAAAGGAAGTTTACATTTCTTACTTGACCATTGTGAAAGGTGGTGCCTTTATTCCAATAATTCTTCTAGCGCAATCATCATTTCAAGTGCTTCAGATAGCCAGCAACTACTGGATGGCATGGTCATATCCCACAGGTGATACAGCACCAATAGCAGAAGATGAACTTCATACTTTCTGTTTATGTGCTTCTCGCTGGTGGAAGTTCTCTTTGTGTGCTAGTCCAGTCATCATTTTTGGCTATAATAGGCCTTCAAACCGCAGAAAAGCTCTTTAGCAACATGCTGCACAGCATCCTTCGTGCTCCTATGTCATTCTTCGACTCTACTCCTACTGGAAGAATCTTAAATCGCGTAACTAATTCAAAGTTAGTTGATTGGTATCGTACATAGAGGACAGCATACCAGCTGAAGTTTACTTCCCTTAATCTGAATGAGATGTGTGGATTTAGCTAAGTACTAGTACTGCATAAGTAGTATTAGCTGGGTAGTTTTGCTTGTCCTACAGATACACGGATAGATACGGATAGATAGATACATCCCTGGTACATGTTAAAAATAAATAAATAGGAAGAAATCAGGCATGATAACAGCTATAAGTCGGAGGAACATAATTGAGATAATCTAAATAATGGAATGTTAATTATATCTTATAACTGCATAAAGCAAGTAGGTGTCTTCTAGTGTACGGTCATGTGGTATCTGAATTTGTCCGCTCAACCAACCGTAACTCACAAGTTAATCCACAGAGAAATATATATAATAATAAGATCGTCAGGATATAAACATGACAAAAGCAAAAGGGTCTATATACTTGCTATAACCTCTAGAACTTAATTCAGTTGATTCATGCAATCCTATTGAATCAATCATCAAGACATCTCTTATTACATGAACAGGCATCGACAGACCAAAGTGTTCTAGACTTGAAAATGGCAAACAAGTTGGGTTTGTGTGCCTTCTCCATTATTCAGCTTCTTGGGACAATTGCAGTCATGTCGCAGGCTGCATGGGAAGTATTTGTCATCTTTATTCCAGTAACAGCAGTCGGCATTTGGTACCAGGTAAGTAAGCAGTACATGTTTAAATCTTGGAATGCTAAATAGATTAAAACAAGAAGTTGTTGTCTTGTTTTGGTAAAGTACTCTAGTGGTAAAGTTAGGGGAGGCTGACACAGTGATAAAGCCAAGTTTTCTACTTAAATAAGCATTTCTCATTTAGCTACCATGTAAATGAGTTTTTTATACATCAGTAAGTGATGCTTGGGAAAATATTGGCACGCTTAATATTTTTGAAGATGAAAGGATTAACAAACTCTATGTTTGTTTATGATTCCAAAGATTTTCTTTCTAATTTTTATATAATGTAATTTAAAGATATTATTGTTAAAAATGCCAGCAATACTACATACCAACCGCAAGGGAGCTTGTCTCGATTATATGGAGATCAAAGAGCTCTGATCCTCCATCACTTTGCAGAATCACTCGCAGGAGCAGCAACAATTCGTGCTTTCAACCAAAACGATCGATTTGCACATGCAAACCTTTGTCTCATAGATGGTCACTCAAGGCCATGGTTTCACAATGCATCCGCAATGGAATGGCTTTCTTTTAGACTGAACCAGCTAGCTAATTTTGTTTTCACCTTCTCCTTGTTCTGCTAGACACACTCCCGGAAGGAATTATAAATCCAAGTAAGCATCAGAAACTATTTGTCTTTATGTTGTTATGTAGAGCAGAGGTAGGAACTAAAGAATGGAAAAAAGTATGTTATCCACCAAAGTCATGTTTCTTAAGAAAGTCAAGTTGATCACAAGTTTCTTTTCTTGCTTTCTTTTGCTGATGTAGTGGTAGTGTACACGTGTTAAGAAGTTCAATTTCATAAAATATGGGATCAATTGAACTTCTTAACACGTTGATCAAGACTACAGGCATTGCAGGATTAGCAGTAACATATGGGATCAATTTGAATGTTTTACAAGCTTCAGTTATAGGAACATTTTCTATGCTGAAAACAAAATGATATCAGTTGAAAGGATTCTCCAGTACTCTAACCTTGCCAGTGAAGCACCTCTTGTGATTGAAAATAGCAGACCATCAATCACTTGGCCAGAAACTGGTACAATTTCCTTCAAAAATTTGCAGGTAAAGACAGTGTCTCATAGCTTAGATAAAACTAGACTCGATTACGAAGTTCACAATAATGCAATAGGATATCATCCAATAGTAACAGATGTCAAAGATGCTAGACAGTTCAAAAATTTGCAAGGCTTTCAGAAAATCCTGTACAATTTGTGGTTCTAGTATGTCTTCACTATTCCTATAATGATCAGGATGCAAGGAATAAAGCTATATTTAACCAAAAAACTGGCAGGAGTATTATGTACTTGTTTACATATTTTTTAGCATGATTGAATTACAATTTCCACCCACTACAGATACGTTATGCTGAACACCTCCCTTCTGTTTTGAAAAACATAACATGCACATTGCCAGGAAGTAAGAAATTCGGCGTTGTGGGCAGAACAGGTAGTGGTAAATCAACCCTCATTCAGGCTCTTTTCCGGATTATAGAACCCCGAGAAGGAAGCATTATCATTGATGATGTAGATATTTGCAAGATTGGCCTTCATGATTTGAGGTCAAGGCTTAGTATTATTCCTCAGGATCCAACAATGTTCGAGGGAACAGTTAGAGGAAACCTAGATCCACTAGCACAACACTCTGATACTGAAATCTGGGAGGTACTTATTGCACTCATTATTGAAAAACAGTTATGCAAAGAACTCCACTTGAGTTCACAAGATTGGCTTATAAATGAACATTTTTGCATTGTAAAAACTAACAATCCAAGAGAAGAAAGAGTTTGTTAACTCTCTAATAGATCTTGGACTTGTTTTGCAAAGTCTTAATTGATTGGAACATAGACTCTAACCAATGCATTCAAGGAAAGAGTTGAAATTAACTTAAGTATTAATTAGTGATTTGGATAGAGAATAATGTAGTCACGTCTTCTTTTGTCAGGCTCTGGACAAATGCCAACTTGGCGATATAGTACGTGCACAGCCAGAGAAACTAGAATCTACAGGTTAGACAAGAAATTTCATGATAAGAAGTAGAATGTTAAGGCATATTTCCTTGTTGAAACCTACTAATGTGAGTATTAAGTTTCACAGTGGTTGAAAATGGAGAAAACTGGAGTGTTGGTCAAAGGCAACTTTTCTGTCTTGGAAGGGCCTTGCTGAAGAAAAGCAGTATTCTTGTTCTGGATGAAGCAACAGCATCAGTTGATGCAGTGTTGCAAAAGATTATCAGTCAAGAGTTCAGAAATCAAACAGTCGTCACAATAGCTCACAGAATCCACAGAGTCATTGATAGTGATTTTGTCTTGGTCTTGAATGAAGGTAAAATTTTAATGCACCTAAATCTCTTTATTCTGTACGTTGAATTGAATAAGCTTCTAATTCCTTGTCCTTAAACAGGAAGAATAGCTGAATATGACACACCAGCAAAGCTATTGGAAAGAGAGGATTCTTTCTTCTCCAAATTGATAAAGGAGTATTCAATGAGATCAAAAAAGTATAACAGCTTAGCTATATTACAAACTTGATCTTCATTTCTACATTCTGCAAGAGGCAGTGGTACAAGAAACAAATAATATCAGAAAGCTAAAGCTTTTATAAAAGCTGAAAAAATCAATATTCTTCACTCTGCATTCTATCACTATGTCATAGGAAGTTGAAAATTTTGTAAGCTTAGTTCAGTACAGTGAAAAACTGAACACAAAATGAAGAATACACACATCCCAGCATTGGAACTCTGTAACATTTTGTAGACCATGAATCTCTTTCGTTTTCGAAATTACCAATAATTATGTTCAATTCAAAGTTGCAGTTTGGGAGAGGTTATGTTGATGATGCATATAAAACCTTCTGAATTCCCACGTGTAACTGCCAGATGAAAAGTATAGGTTCAATAAGCTTGCAATTGTCTGATATTTATGTATTCTCAACTCAAAATAAACAGTTAAAACCCTCAACAAACTAGCACACCATAAAAAGAAACTTGTGAGAATGTTCAACTACACACACAAAATTTAATGTGTATACAATCGTATGCAATATAAAACCCAAAGAAGAGTTGGAGTCGATCGCACATGGAATGGATGAATCATGTGGGTTTTATCAAACCCCAACATGTATACTATTCAAATCAAACAAAGACTTTAATTCAGCTAAACAATTTCAAGCTTCAACTATTATACGAACTAAATCAAGTCATTATCAACCATCACCTTTCACTTTAATGATCTTTCACAAGTAACATTAAAGATATAAAGTAAACAAGAGTTTGCAACCTTAAATTATAGATGAAATCATAAAGATAATCATCCATACATTGCACAGCCCTAAGAATAGGGAGATTGGTTACTCATAATAAAAGGTAAAAGAACTTTACTAAGTTATCACTCGTAGTAGCTACTTGATTGAAAATCCTAAGAAATTAATCCTTAACACCTTCAATATCAAGAAGGTTCTCACAAATCTTCAAGTACTAGGTTCTTCCCCATATAAAAAGAGTTTTGCAAAGGGTACAAGAAAATTCAGAAAAGTGAAAATTATTTTTCTCTCTCCTCAAAAAGCTATTTTATACATTTACAAAATTATTCAAAAAAATTGCCCTTTTTGACCAATTGGCAAATTTAATCTCCTCAAAGAGCTATTGTATAGATTTCATCCTTCATGCACCTGTTACTTTCGGTGATCTCAACAAATATCGCCGAGTTAGTTTGGCAATGCACCGAATGCTCTTCATCATCGCCAACCTCAAATAGACTTTTAGGGTTTAGAACTTTACTATCTTCTTCACCAAGTCAAATTGGGCGATTTCAACATCGCCCTTCTACCTATTTTTCCACGTTCTTTGCTTTTTTTGGTCTATTTTATCCCCATGTCATCCTTAAGCTCTTATGGCTAAAATTTAAATACATTTTTTTCTTCTAAAAAGGATATAAATAGGCATTGAGGACATAACTTTGGTAAACTAGATGCCTAAAATGAATCCAAAATCCCCAACTCATCAACACCTAATTTAAACTTTTGTTTGTCTTCAAGTAAAATATCATATCAATCAGTTCAACAAAGCTGATATTCTTGGAAAGATACGAAGAAGAAGGATAGGAAGCAAAAATACAATAATTAAATAATAATCCAAGTACGTAAATATAAATGCAAATGCAATAAATTAGGTGGCAGAGATGACCATGTGTTGCAAATAATTAACTAAAGGTAGATGACAGTGTCAACCATCATATCATATCATAACATCATCATAATATCATATCATATCATCATCATAATATCATATCATATCTATCTATCTATCCATCCATCTAATCTCATTAAGCGTGAGCTTGACATGAATGTTGAATTACTATAATACCACCAATTAAAAATACTCCCATTTATTCCTTGGTCAAAAAGAGTTGTGCCATGACCTTTCTTATTGTAGCTTTATATATATATATATATATATATATATATATATATATATATATATATATATATATATATATATTGAAGATGAAGGAAGATGATTGGAACATGTCAAAGGCTAGTCTAAGGAAGGTATTGGCGTGCTTGCTATCGTAAACTAGGACTAGACTACTAAATCCAAACTTATGTATGCGAATAAGTTGATGTATCGTGTATGGGGATAAAGTCGACTAGGATAAGGTGTTTTAGTTATAGTAGTAATACTACTCATGTGAATAATATATTTGTATTGTAGTAAGTCGGAGGGTGTTTAGATTGGCAAAAGTTGGTCAAACCTACTTTTAAGTCGATTTTTAACACGAAAGTATTTGACAAATATAAAAAATAACTTAAAATAATAAAAAATGACTTAAAATAAGTTAGAAAGTGTTTGACAAGATAAAAAATAAATTAAAATAAGTTCAAAATGAGTTTAAATAAGTCAAAAACCAAAAGTATATCTCTTCCTATTTTTATTTTTGACTTAAAAATCATTTCAGTTTGACTTTTTATTTTTGACTTAAAAGCTATTTTTTTAAAGCTAATCCAAACAGGCTCAGTTTACTAGCATAGGACTATCCTCCTATATAAGAACCATGTACTCAACAGTTTTCATTATCAATGCAATCCTTGATTTCTCTATATTTCGTGAGAATTGCATGGTATCAGAGCTTTAAAACTTTTCTGCTCCTTAATGAATTAGATACCAAAATCAAAATAACCACAATATCGAATTACAAGTGCCTCTTCTACCAACACCTGATCAACCTCCTCACTTCACCATCTTGTTGCATCTTGCTCCATTAAACTCAAGCCAGCAAATTATCTTATATAAAGAACACAAATGTCTGAGTTGATTCAAGTGATGAGATTAACATATCTCATCATAGAGAATGAACCAACTAAAAGTACTCGTTCCACTGAACAGACTATTGAAAAAGTTGTAGCAGTTGAGAAGGATATAGAAGACAACAACAATATTGATGATTGAGAGGAAAAGGACGTGTTGCTAAGAAATTGGATCTCGTGCCCCTTGAAAAAAGAAAACATGTACCTGATTGTAAGTTGATCAATTGTCAAGGAGATGTGAGAATGCTTGGAAGAAGCTTATCTTATAGCAGCGAAGATAAGGATTTCCATCTCAAACAACAACTGCAAAGTGTTAGTCTAGGAACCAAAACGATTGATGAATATATTAAGAAATTCAAAGGCATATGTGATGGTCTTGCATCCATTCACAAGCATGTGGGTGAACATAGCAAAGTAAGTAATATTTCTAGAGGTCTAGGTCTCAAGTACAAGACCTTCAGGAGTGTCATGCTAGCTAAAGCACCATATCTCACTCTTAATCAATTTGTTAATGCTCTCAGGGGTTTTGATATGAGGGGGGATGAAGAAGACACTACAACAAAAATAACTTTTAGCGGCAATAAATATTGACATTAATAAAGAGTGCTAAAGTCTTTACCAGCATTAGTTAAGTGCCGTTAGAACCAATGTCGCTAAAGGCTTTAGGGACATATACAAAGAGTGCTAATTGCCGCTAAAAATACATATTTAGCGGCAATTGAGAATTAATTGTCGCTAATGATCATTTTTTATGTAGTGAAAAGTGTCACAACAAAACCATAACATGGCATTCTCTGCCCAAAGAGGCAAGGGGAAGAGGAAAATACTCTCAAAGAAGAGGAAAGAATAACTTCAATTCCAGAGGAAGAGGCTTCAAGTCTGCTGGACAAGGAACATGTTCGTATAACAACAAATATGGACTAAATTCTCAAAACAGTCCGTCAAGTGGAAATTAGGAGAGGACAGTAGTGATGCGTGTCAAATTTGTGGTACAAATAACCATACTGCTATTAAGTGTTTTTACGGGTGGGACTACTCTTACCAAGCTGCAGATGAGCTACCACAAGAATTGATTGCTACTAATCTACAAAACACTACTAATGACACCTTGTATATGGACTCAAGAGCAAGTAGTCTTATGACACATAACTCAGGTATTCTAATTGATTTTAAACACTACAATGGACCAGATAAAATCATTATTGGGAATGTATCAAAGTTAGAAATAATACATGTTTGGAGCATATTTCTTGTTCTCACACTCACTAGCTTGGCTAAGTTTGTGCACTTATAGCACTCTAATTTGACTTTGACTTTGACTTGAAAGATTAAGTTTTCTCCTCTGTTGTTGAAAAGTCAGGACCCGTTGGGAATCTATTCTAGACCCACCTGCCGGTCCTAAATCTATATTACTCTTCCACAGATCGGTGGATATGAAATATAATGAATTCAAGGACAAAGTTGTCAGTATACTGTGATCCAGACCCAGGAAGGGCCAGGCATCAATCAGAATCAGGTGTAAAGTTAAGAGGAGTTCTTGTAGTTCCTAAGATTAATAAAAATCTACTCTCAGTTGGTAAAATTTCAAAGGATAATTGTTGCACTCTTGAATTTGATGAAACTAACTTTATTGTAAAGGATAAGAAGACAAGGACATTGCTGGCCAAGGGATCTAAAAGGAATGGACTCTATGTTTTAGAAGATAACAATCTCTATGTTTTAAGTCTTTGAACACGATTGGAAAACATCAAACAACATGTGGCATACTAGATTAGGACACCTAGTTTGAAGTCTTTAAAAGTTGTGGGTAGTAATATTGCATCAATGTTAGTAGTTGAAATAAAATAGGTACTGTTTGTTCTAGTTTCCACATGGACAAGAGTTGTAAACTTTCATTTGGTTTGAGAAATTGAGAAGGAATGTTTATTGAAAATTAATTGTGACTTTTGGGGACCTACTCCTGTTGAATTTTCTCAACATATGAATAATATGTCATATTTGTAGATGGTCACACAAGATATACATGGATTTATCCACTGAAAAAGAAATCTGATTTTTTAAGTTCTTTGTAAAATTCCAAAAAATAGTGGAAAAACAATTTCTAAAGAAATTAAGATATTTTAGTGTGATGGAGGTGGTGAGTTTATCAAAACAGGCTTCATCAAGCATTTGGAAGATTGTGGCATTATGAGACATATTTCATATCCTAACACACCTAATCAAAATGGAGTTTCAGAAAGAAAACATAGCCATATTGTGGAGACTGCTTAACTCTACTACTTCATGGTAACCTACCTTTGTTGTTATGGGTTGAAGCTTTCCTCACTGCAGTGTTCCTCATTAATAGACTGCTGATGAGTCCTAGATTTTGACTCATTTAGGGCTTTGTTTTGATAGTTTATTATCCTCAAATGCCTAATTTATGTTCTGAACTGATGTTAAAATGTTGATTTGTAGCAAGGAAGGCAAAAGGAGCAAGGCAAGGACACTACCGGGAAAAAAAGAGATAAAAAGATGAAAAAGGTTGAAGATAGAAAAATGATGAGAATTGCCAAAGCCACTCGGTGACATGCTGAGTGGCACTTCAGCTCGCCTAAAGTTCCAGACTACCAGCCCTGGGGAGAAGCCAACTTGGCGATGGATTTGGACCTTTGGCGAATAGCCAAATGAATCAGCGACATAGCCTGGATCGCCTAAATTTACAGAACCTTGAGGATAAATAGTCAAGGAAGATCGGCGATGGAATGGAGTGATTGGCGCGTCGCCGACCTAATCGGCGACGTTTGACTTAAAAGAGTTCAAAGGAGTCCAAAGGAGTCCTGATTTTTATTATTGAAGTCCAGTTTTAGTTTTCTCCCCTTTTTGGAAAGTTTTCTTAGTATTTTCCATTGGAGAACAACTTTGAACGGTTTTTCAAGTAGATTCGAAGTGGGTCTTTGATTTTTAGCACTTTGGATCATTTTAAAGACTTGGATTGCAATACCCAGATCATGAAGAATGTTTTCGGTATTGATTTCTATCTTTTTATGAAGCTTGGCTAAAACCCCAATTCTTGGGGTGTGATCATGTGATTATTTGCGTAATTAACTTATGGGTATTGTTATTTAATGATTTAAATATTGTTGTAGTGTGGGTTTGATCGATAACTAAATAGTAATTTATGAATTGTAGTTGCAAATACAATTTTAGCTTAGTTTTTTGGGCTTGCTCGAGAGAGAGGTTCTAAAACCAAGGTTATCGATTGATGATTGTAGTTTGTGGGTTGTTATGGGTTCAGCTCGAGAGAGTGAATCCTAACTCATTCCTACCTATCTAGCTTGAGAGAGTAGATAAATTAAGGTTTTGGGTTGTGTTGTAGTGTCAAGCTTGTCGAGGTTCGAGAGAAATTACCTGAACCGTTATAGTCGTTCGAGATAAAACTATTGCACCTATAGTCTAGCCTATCGACATTGATTCAGCACTTTATTAATAAACTTCAATTTCCCATATAGTGAAATTAGCCTATAATTGATCACATCCCAAGAATTGTCCTACTTGTCTAATCTCTTGTTTCAGTGATTATTGTAGTTGTTAATTGACACCTTAAAACCCCCATCTGAAATTCATTGTCAAACCTTTGACTTATTACATTTGATTTCGACAATGTCAACTTCTATAACTGATTGGAATCGCATCTCTACTTCCTAATTGAATTTGATACGGTACCGCTCCCTGTGGGTTCGACCCCAACCTTTCGTTGGATTATTGTAACACCCTGACTTTTCAAAATGTCTAAATTAACTTGTACCTTCGTGGAAAGATAAAGAGGGTGGGTAATAAATTAAGAATGATGTGGTATATAATATTTTAAGTGTTCAAGCGTTGTATCTCAAGTTTTGAAGTTAGGTAAGAGCAAAATAAAAGTTGGCGAAAGTTATCGTATGTTCTTTTTAAAGATTTTTCTGAAATTTGGGCCAAATGTCTCGGAGGTATTCTCCCAATATATAAAGAGTTGTGGGACCCAAGACATATCAAATCGAAGTTCTACAAGTCTAGTTTCCAACACATCAAATCATTTGTTCATACGACTTCAGAATAGAGAGATATTAGCATTTTTGTGAGACTGCACTGAGGTGGGGCCCTAGGTCGGTGGAACTTTTTATATATCTTCTTCTTCAACTTTTCTTCATTTCTTTTTAGTGAAGAACCAAAAAACTTAGAAAACCCACTTCTAGGATCAACTAAATTATAGATTTTCTTAACTTAAGTCCTTGACAAAAGTTGTTCTACGCGTTGAGCTCATCATCATGGTATAATTTATTTTATCGATTTTCATAGCATATCATACTTTAGTGTTTGGACATATTTTAAGGTTTTGAGGTGTATTACAAACTTAAGATCAAGGTAAGACCCTTCTTTCATCGACTCTAGCTTTCTTAAGCCACAAATAGCAATTTGCGATGGAAATACATATCTTTTATCGGATTATCGTGGTATCTTCTATTTTTGTGTGTTGATTATGGTCCTGCCTTTTTGTAGTATCGAAGGGGGTTATGAGTAAAAGTTGTTAGGCCACATGAATTCAACGAAAAAGGTATGTTAAGGCTATTCCCTTCTTACAGCATGTTTCCTTAAAGCTTAGGAGCAATGTAATTGGGTTGTTATCGTTGTTATACTTGTAGCCATTATTGTTGATTGTTGGCTACTCGAGTGGATATAATCCTCCCTTGTCGGTATTTTTATTCAGTTAGTAGCGTCCCTATGTTGGACATGACTTAGAGGCTATTCATATAGGTTGCTTATAGCTAGATTGCTCGCTTTTAGCCTATTGGATTGTTATTATTGCCCTTGGGGCTATTGTGGTTAGCTGCAGGAATGTGATCTATGCCTAAAAGGGCTATATTCTGCCTATATGGCTATATTGATGCCTAGAAGGGATATGAGTTGCCTACGGGGCTATATTGATGCATAGAAGGGCTATGAGTAGCCTACGGGGCTATATTGGCGCCTAAGAAGGCTATGTGCTGCCTACATGGCCATGTTGTTGCATAAGAGGGCTATGAGTTGTCTATAAGCTATATTTATGCCTAAGAGAGTTATGTTCTGCCTATGGGGCTAGATTATTGCCTAAGAGGGCTATATGACTGCCTACGAGGCTAGGGGACTACCGATAGGGGTATATAGACTGATTGGCACCTTTTAGGCTTATAAGGGCCTGGGTAGGTGGTCTTGTGTGTTGTTTGTACCTACCGAGCTTATGGGGGCTTGGTTAGGTTGTTGTTTTATTATTTTTGATGTGTTTAGATTTAGGAGCAGGTCAGTACACTTATGTTATCCTTGATTTATTTATCGGATTACTCCAGTATATTAAGATATCTGCTCATAATATATTGCCTTTCATACTCAGTATATTATTTCGTATTGATGCCCCATTGCCTGGGGGTAATGCATTCATGCATGCAAGTCCCGAGAGATGACCCAGTAGACCTCCTCGGTAGCAAGATTGACTTCTATCCAATTGGCTAGCCCCTTTCCTCCTGAGCTGCCAGAGTTGGGAGGTTTGTTAGCTTTTATTATATTTATTTTTATGGGTAGGGTGGGGCCCTACCCCGCCAATCTTCACTACTCTTAGAGGCTAGCAGACTAGTGTGTGGGATGTATAGCTACGTTATGGCCATGCTGGCCTAGTTTGTTGGTTTGTTGAAGCTTGTTAGTTGTTTGATGTACTGTTTTAATATATATCTATTTTTAGTTTCGATATAGAGATCATGGTGACGACCCAATCAGGACTTCTGTGCTAGTTGGCTATGTCTTTATATGACCTCTTGAGAGTAGCTATTTCTTTTATAGATCTGTTGACAAGGGCCTTGCTGGCCGATGGCTTGATTTTAAGCTGAGATATACTTGTTTGTTTTCTAGATTACGATTGGCTGCCATGCGCTAGTAGTAAATGGTTCAGCAGGGTCGACTTGAGCCTGAGTTTTGGCATTAGGAACCAGTTGCGCCCCTTGAATTTGGGGTGTGACAAACTTGGTATCAGAGCCAGGTTTTATCCTAGGGAGTCTGCAAGCCGTTTCTAGTAGAGTCTTGTTTATAAATGTGTTGTACACCACATTCGATAAGCAAGAAGCTATCGGGCATGTTAGAATGACTATCCTTCGTTTGCTCACCTTGTGTTATATAGCAGTGTCTTAAGGGTTGAGGTTTCTGGCTTATAATTGATATTTATATGCAGATAGAGATGATTGATACTAGGCAGGACCACGATTGGCGAGGCTAGGTACAAGCTGTAGGTGAGAAGTGCAGCAAGGTACCACGCAGTGGAGGTAGCCCATTGTGAGACCCAGGGGAGACATCTTCTCAGCCCCCTATAGCTTCTCCACAGCTTCAGGAGCCTCTGAGGGCTACAGGATCCTCGGCTCTACCAACAGTACCACCTCTAGTTCCTCCTATTCCATCTGATCAGGATTTCAAGAGTGCAGTATGTATGTTATACGATTAGTAGTTGCAGTGCGGCCCGATTGCGCGGATGTTATCGAACCTTCTGAAGGCCCCGAAAGTTCAAGAGTTCATGGATTTCTTGCCTTGAATCCTCGCGATTTACAAGGACGGATCGCAGAGAGGACCCTCAACACTTTGTTGATCAGCTTCATAGGATCTTTAGAGTCATGCATGCCTTAGCAATCGAGTCAGTTGAGTTAGCATCATTTCGATTATGCGATGTTACAGTATTGTGGTATGAAAGTTGGGAGAGATCTGCGGGAAAAGATGCATCTCTACCCATTTGGGATAGCTTTACAGAAGCTTTCATAGATCACTATTTGCCTCAAGAGATTAGGGATGGTGCAGGTGGACGGTTCTACGAACCTCGATAGAGCGGCATGAGTCTCACGAGTCTGGTGAGATTTGATTCATTGGCTAGATATGCACCAGCATTTTTGATACGATGCATGACTAGTTGCATAGATTTGTTGGAGGGCTTGACTCAGACTATATCGACACTTGTTCTACTATTGCACTAAATGATAATATAAATATCTCGCGAATTCAAGCCTTTGGACAAGGCATAGAGGATCGCCGACATCAGTATATGAGTGAGAGGGTCGAGAGAGAGAGACAGAAGAGGGCAAGGCCCGCTGGTTCACAGGGAGATTTTCGGGTGGTCCCAGACCTCGATATTCTATTAGGCCACCTAGACCTCCACCACAGCAGTTCCAAGGTAGTAGATTTGATCATCAGGGACAGCCAATCCCAGGTGAAGGTTCACTAGCATCAGGCTCTCAACAACATAGGGGTTCAAGCCAGGCTAGGAATGCCTCGCAGCATTGCGCTACTTACGATAGGATGTATTTTGGGAGGTGCAGGCAGGGTTCCACAGGTTGTTATTCTTGTGGACAGGAGGGGTATGAGTGGAAGAACTACCCGACCAAAGGTTAGGGTGATATAGGTCGATCATTGGTCGATAGGTTCCTCCTCATCGGCCTGATCTACAGGGCGTAGAATCCAGACTTCAACATGTAGA
Source organism: Solanum pinnatisectum (assembly GCA_035578085.1). Lineage (NCBI taxonomy): Eukaryota > Viridiplantae > Streptophyta > Magnoliopsida > Solanales > Solanaceae > Solanum > Solanum pinnatisectum. The sequence continues at coordinate 20,745,689 of CM069085.1, forward strand.
GGCAGATGCGGAAGCAAAGATGGAGCATCTAGTTCTAGTAGTAGCCAGAACAGTACATATTCACTTGCCAACCGACACAACTCAGAGCCATCACCAAATGTTGTGACAGGTGCATTGATTGTTTGCTCATATTGTGTTTATGCTTTGATAGATCCTAGATCTACTCTGTCTTATGTTTCCATTTATTTAGGGGAAGTTATGTATAGTAGCAGAGTCATTAGATCGACCCTTTATTGTATCTACACCAGTTGGTGAGTCTATTATTACCAGGAGAGTCTATTGAGGTTGCACGGTAGAAATTATCAACCGTCAGACCTCTCTAGACCTGGTAGAGGTAGAGATGGTCGATTTCGACGTCATTATGGGTATGGACTGGTTAGCATCTTGTTATGCTAATGTTGAGTGTTGAACAAAGATTGTTAGATTTCACTTTCCAGGAGAGGCAGTTCAGGAATGGAAAGGCAATACAGCAATGCCGAAATGTAGGTTTATTTCCTATCTTAAGGCGAGGAGGATGATTACTAAGGGTTGTATTTATCATCTTGTTTGCGTTCATGATATAGATGCAAAGCCACTGACTCTTCAGTCTATTGTAGTAGTTAATGAGTTTCTATATGTTTTTCGAGACGAGCTATATGGTATCCCTCCTGAATGGGAAATTGATTTTGCTATCGATATGCTACCAGGTACACAATCCATATCTATCCCTCCTTATATAATGGATCCTGCTGAGCTAAATGAGTTGAGGATCAACTGAAATATTTGCTGGATAAAGGCTTTATCAGGCCTAGTGCTTAACCATGGGGTGTGCTAGTGTTATTCGTGAGAAAGAAAGATGGCTTACTAAGAATGTGTATCGATTACCGACAACTGAATAAGGCAACTATAAAGAATAAGTATCCCCTTCAGAGGATCGATGACTTGTTTGATCAGTTACAAAGTGTTGAGTACTTCTCAAAGATTGATTTAAGATCAGGGTACCACCAGATACGAGTTCGGAAGAAAGATGTTCCAAAGATAGCTTTTAAAACCAGATATGGACACTTTGAGTTCATGGTAATGTCTTTTGAATTAACTAATGTCCGAGCAGTGTTCATGGACATGATGAATAGTATATTCAGGCCGTATCTAGACTTATTTGTGATTGTATTTATTGATGATATTTTAGTGTATTCACCTTCAAAATCTGAGCATGCAAATCATCATGAGACGATCCTTGAGTTCTTCGAGACCGAGAACTTTATGCCAAGTTTTCTAAGTGTGAGTTATGGTTGGACTCTATAGCTTTCTTATGCCATATTGTATCAGATGCAGGCATTACGGTTGATACACAAAAGATTGAGGTTGTAAAGACTTGGCCCAGACCCATGACTCCGACTGAGGTTCGTAGTTTCTTAGGGTTAGCTGGGTACTATAGAAGGTTTGTAGAGGGGTTTTCTTCACTTTCAGCACAATTAACGAAGCTGACTCAAAAATCAACTAAGTTCCAGTGGACTGAGGCTTGCGAGCATAGTTTATAGAAGTTAAAGGACATGTTGACATCGGCACTAGTTCTAGAATTGTCAGAGGATTCAGAAGGCTATGTGGTGTATTGTGATTCTTCTGGTGTTGGGTTAGGATGTGTTCTATTGCAACATGGTAAGGTTATTGCATATGCTTCAAGGAAGTTGAGGAAGCATGAGAAGAACTATCCGACCCACGATTTAGAGTTGGCCGTAGTTGTGCATGCGTTAGAGATCTGAAGACACTATTTGTATGGCGTTCATGTTGATATTTTCACAGATCATAAAACCCTTCAATATATCTTTAGACATAAGGAGTTAAATCTGTGACAGCATCGATGGCTTGTGTTACTGAAAGACTGCGATGTGGATATTTTATATCATCCAGGAAAGGCAAATGTGGTAGCCAATGCCCTCAGTCGAAGATCTATGGGTAGTTTATCCTATTCAGTTGTTGAGAAGCTTGAGCTACCGCAAGAGCTTCATCAATTAGCTAGCTTGGGAGTCAGATTATTAGAGGTAGACGATAGTAGGGTCACAATTTAGGACACAGCCGTTCATCTCTAGTTGTAGAAGTAAAAGCACGGAAACAAGAGGATCATAGCTTAGAGCATCTCAGAGCCAAGGCTTAATATCAACAGTCTTTAGCATTTAATATAGCAGAAGATGGAGTCCTCAGATATAGCGGTTGATTGTATGTTCCGGATGTTGCAGGGCTTTGACATTGGATTATGTACTAGGCACATCATTCCCGTTATTTTATTCACCCTGGTTTGATGAAGATGTACCATGATATTAAGGAGATCTACTAGTGGCATGGGATGAAGAAGAACGTTGCTGAGTTTGTGGCATAGTGTCCTAACTGCCAACAGGTGAAGGTTGAGCACCAAAAGCCCGTTGGGCTAGTTTAGGAGATAGCCATTCCTTTGTGGAAGTGGGAAGCAATTAATATGGATTTTACTAATGGGTTACCTCGATCGCGTCGCAGTTTGACTCTATTTGGGTAATTGTTGACAGACTAACAAAAGCAGCCCACTTATTACCAGTCAGGGCTACTTTTACGGCCGAAGACTATGTAGGGCCCTATATTAGATAGATTGTTAGGCTACACGGTGTCTTAGTATCTATTATCTCTGATAAAGGAGCACAATTTACAACTAACTTCTGGAATTCTTTCCAGAAAGGACTAGGGACACAGGTTAATCTTAGTACAACCTTTCACCCTCAGACAGATGGCCAGGCTGAGCACACAATTTTGACCCTCGAGGATATGTTACAGGCGTGCGCGTTATACTTCAAGGGAAGTTGGGATGACCACTTGCCTCTTATTGAGTTCGCATACAATAATAGTTATCATTCCAGCATCGGGATGGCACCTTATGAGGCTTTGTATGGGCAAAAATGTACATCCCTCATTGGATGGTTCGATATAAGTGAGTTAGGGTTGATTGGACCTAACTTAGTACATCAGACAATGGAGCAGGTTAAGCTTATTCAGTAGACATTGCTAATAGCTCAAAGCCGACTGAAGCCATACTCAGATGTGGAACGAAGGGGCTTAGAGTTTCCTGTTGATGACTGGGTATTCTTAAAAGTCTCACCTATGAAGGGTGTTATGATATTTGGCAAAAAAAGCAAGCTTAGTCCAAGATTCATTAAGCCATATTGAATCCTTCGGAGGGCAGGACGAGTGGCTTATGAGTTAGAATTGCCTTCGGGGCTAGAATTTGTTCATCCAGTTTTCCATGTAACGATGCTACAAAAGTGCATAGGAGACCCTTCTCGGGTTGTCCCAATTGAGGATGTTCAGATCACAAAGGAGTTTTCCTGCGAGGAAACTCCAATTGCCATATTAGATCAGTAGGTCCGTAAATTGAGGACCAAAGAGGTGGTTTCGATTAAAGTATTGTGGAGAAACAAGAATAGAGAAGAGTTGACTTGGGAAGCTGAGGATGGCATGAGGTCCAAATATCCTCACTTGTTTCATACCCCAAGTTTATATTAGTGCGGTGAGGTAAGATACCTATTTGAGTTTTTTATATTGTTGCTTATTATTATTGTTGTTGTCATTGTATTTTTGCTCGCACTGTTATTGCAGAGCTATAGTGCTTAGCTATTTATGTCATCTTGTGAGACGCATAGGTTAGAATTTATGCATTTCAAATAGTCACATTTACAAAGGATACTCTGCCTAAATTTTGGCAACTCCTAAGGACTTAACCGCGTGACTTAGATTTTTCATTTGAGGATGAATGTTTCTAAGGGGAAAGGATGTAACACCCCGACTTTTCAAAACGTCTAAATTAACTCGTACCTTCATGAAAAGACAAAGAGGGTGGGTAATAAATTAAGAATGATTTGGTATGTCATATTTTATGTGTTCAAGGGTTGTATCTCAAGTTTTGAAGTTAAGTAAGTGGCAAAATAAAAGTTGGCGGAAGTTATTGTAAGTTCCTTTTTAAAGATTTCTCTGAAATTTGGGTCAAATGTCTCGGAGGTTTTCTCCCAATCTATAAAGATTTTAGGGCCCATGACCTATCAAATCAAAGGTCTACGAGTCTAGTTTCCAACACATCAAACTGTTTGTTCATACAACTTCAGAATAGAGAGATATTCGTGTTTTTGTGAGACTACTCAAGCAGGCACTTGAGGTGGGGCCCTAGGTCAGTGGAACTTTTTATATATCTTCTTCTTCGATTCTTCTTCATTTGCTTTTAGTGAAGAACCAGAAAACTTAGAAAACCCACTTCTAGGATCAACCAAATTATATATTTTCTCGAATTAAGTCCTTGACAAAAGTTGTTCTACGCGTTGAGCTTATCATCATGGTATAATTTGTTTTATCAATTTCATAGCATATCATACTTTGGTGTTGGGACAACAAGGGTTTGGATATAGTTTAAGCTTTTGAGGTGTATTATGAACTTAAGATCAAGGTAAGACCCTTCTTTCATCGACTCTAGCTTTGTTAAGCAACAAATAGCAATATGTGATGGAAATACATATCTTTTATCAGATTATCGTGGTATCTTCTATTTTTGTGTGATTATGGTCCTGTCTTGTTGTAATATCGAGGGGGTTATGAGTAAAATTTGTTAGGCCACGTGAATTTAGCGAAAAAGGTATGTTAAGGCTATTCCCTTCTTACGACATGTTTTCTTAAAGCTTAGGAGCAATATAATTGGGTTGTTATCGTTGTTATACTTGTAGCCATTATTGTTGATTGTTGGCTGCTCGAGTGGATATAATCCTCCCTTGTCGGGATTCTTATTCAGTTAGTAGCGCCCCTATGTTGGACACGACTTAAAGGCTATTTGTATGGGTTTCTTATAGCTAAATTTCTCACTTTTAACCTATTAGATTGTTATTTTTGCCCTTGGGGCTATTGTGGTTAGCTGCAGGAATGTGATCTATGCCTAGAAGGGTTATGTTCTGCCTTTGGGCTATATTGATGCCTAGAAGGGTTATGAGTTGCCTATGGGGCTATATTGATGCCTAGGAGGGCTATGAGTAGCCTACAGGGCAATATTGATGCCTAAGAAGGCTATGTGCTGCCTACATGGCCATGTTGTTGCCTAAGAGGGATATGACTTGTCTATAAGCTATATTGATGCCTAAGAGAGTTATGTGCTGCCTACGGGGCTATGTTATTGCCTAAGAGGGCTATGTAACTGCCTACGGGTCTAGGGGACTACCGATAGGGGTATATAGACTGATTGGCACCTTCTGGACTTATGGGGGCCTAGGTAGGTGGTTTTGTGTGTTGTTTGTACCTGCCGAGCTTATGGGGCTTAGTTAGGTTGTTGTTTTATTACTTTTGATATGTTTATATTTAGGAGCAAGTCAGTACACTTATCTTATTATTGATTTATTTATCGAATTACTCCCAGTATATTAGGATATCTGCTCATAGTCTATTGCCTTTCATACTCGATATATTATTTCGTACTACTGCCCCATTGCCTAGGGGTACTGTATTCATGCATGTAGGTCCCGACAGACGACCCAGTATACCTCCTCAGTAGCAGGATTGACTTCTATCCGATTGGCTAGTCTCTTTCCTCTAAAGCAGCCAGAGTTGGGAAGTTTGTTAGCTTTTGTTGTATATATTTTTATGGATAGTTGGGGCATGTCCCACCACTCTTTAATACTCTTAGAGGCTTGCAGAATAGTGTGTGGGGTGTATAGTTATGTTATTGCCATGCTGGCCTAGTTTGTTGGTTTGCTGAAGCTTGTTAGTTGTTTGATATATTGTCTTGATATATACCTGCTTTCAGTTTCGGTATAGAGATCATGATGGCCTCGATGGCCCAATCAGGACTTCTGTGCCAGTTGGATATGTCTTTATATGAACTCCTTGGAGTAGCTATTTCTTTTATAGATCTGTTGGCAGGGGCCTTACTGGCAAAGGGCTTAATTTTAAGCCGAGATATACTTGTTTTTTCTTGATTGTGTGTGGCTGCCATACGCTAGTAGCAAATGGTTCAGAAGGGTCGACTTGAGCCTGAGTTTTGGCATTAGGAACCAGTTGTGCCCCTTGAATTTGGGGTATGAAATTTATATACTAGATCACGATCGCCTACACCTAGTATTAAATGAGGTATAGTTGAGCATTTATCAGAAAATGGCGCCGCTACCAGGGAGTGGTGTTATTGAATTCTTTTATTGAAGTTAGTTTGTGATTTTATTGTGTTATAGTTGAACCCACTTACTGTTTTTGTTGTTTGTCACCTTTGAACAGGTGACTAAATCAGCGCAAACGGTAGCAATGCTAGCCATCTAGGCCATAATGATGATATTGGCTATCTGAATGATGTGAACGAGGCCAACGTGAATGATATACACTTGGGTGGTGATGGAGCGATCAGGCTACCTCCAATCGTAGGGAATGCAGTGTTCCATGTAATGAGCACAATCTTTGCAACTACGCAAATGAATGGGCTATTTGGTGGTTTAGAGCATGAAGACCCCCACAACCATATTAGAAACTTCGTTGACATTTCTAGCCCTTTCTTGTTCAAGAATATATCCCAAGAGTCGGTTAGACTCAGGTTGTTCCCATTCTCACTGATGGGAGAGGCTACCAAATGGTTAGCCGATCTCCCAAGGGACTCAATCACGACTTGGTATGAATTGACGAAAGCATTATACACAAGATTCTTTCCTCCTTCAAGGATGATGTCTTTGAGAGATAATATCCAAGGTTTTAAATGCTTGGATGGTGAGACAATCCATGAGACTTGGCTCCGATTTTAGAAATTGCTAATTCAATGCCCGACTCATGAACTCCCAAACAATGTCTTGCTACAGTATTTCTACCAGAGTCTAGATTCGATGAACAAGGGAGTGGCTGATCAACTTGTCAAAGGTGGTATTATGCAGCAGGCGTTTAAGATTGCTTTTGTGTTGCTTGATAGCATGACCAAGATCACCCTAGCTTGGTATACAAGAGAGGATTAGGTATCTCCCTTGACATTTAGGATGACGAAAGAACTGATTGAAAAGGATCAAGAGAGGGATCAGAACATGGCAAAAATGATGACCCCAATTGGATTTTTTGTCGAAGAATGTCATAGGTAGTGGTACTAGAGCGGTGAATGTTGTTGGTGTTAGCGGGGTGACCCTCGAGGATGCGCATTTTGATGCTCTTTACAATGAGGAAGTGACCTTCCTTGCAAATCAGGGTGGTGGTTTCCATCCGAGCTATCCTAGGCCAGGTGGGAATCAAGGTTGGAATAGAGAACGTGATGACCGTTGGAGAGACCGTGAAAGGTAATGGCGTGATTGCAATGCAAGTTGGAAGGAGAGAGATGGGGACAAGGAGAAATATGTACCTCTCCATGAGCGTCAAAATCCCAAAGATCAAAAGGTTGACCTAGAGAATTTTTGCATTGAAGATATGTTCTCTCGCATTCTCAACAAAGTGGAAGGGTCAGACAAAGTGTTGAAATAGATGAAGGATGATGTCTCAACTCTTAATCAGATGGTGACCTCTCAATCCGTATCCATTAAACACTGGAGACACAAATGGGTCAAATCTCGACTCATTTGAATCCAAGGCCAAAAAGAGGCTTTCCGAGTGACACAATGGAAAATCCTAAAAATGAAGCTTGAATTGGTATCTTCGACATGCCATGATGTTAAATAAGGCGCTTCTTGGGAGGCAACCTAAGTTTTTAATGTTTTTAATATTGCTTTTGAATAACGGGTGTTGATTTTGTAGGGTGGAAAGCTGAATGTGATGGAAAAGGAGCAGTAGGCGAGCCAAAAGTCTAGTCGATGACATTCCAAATAGGTTGGTGTGCCCGATTTAGACCGCCGTTTGAATCACCCAGCCTGATGGGGAATTCTGTAAAACTCGGCGAGTCAAAAGTCCAGTAGGTGACTCGTTAAATAGGTCGGCAGCCCAACTTGGACTGCCGTTTGAACCCCCCAAGTTGCTGGGAAGTTCTGTAAAACTCGGTGAGCTGAAGTACCACTTAGCGCATCGCCGAGTGGGTCGGCGAACACGACTTACTTCGCCAACTGGCGCACTAACTGATGAGTTTTTAAGAGGTCAACCATTTTAAATTCAATTTCTCTTCATCTTCTTACTTTTCAACTTCCGCACTCACACAACCGATATTATATTTTTCATATTTTCGTATATTTTTTCTCATTTTGCTTGGGATCGTTTGCTCGGGGATTACTGTGCATCCTAGCATTTCAAATATTTCGGCATTCTGAGTTGGTTTTTCGAACCTCATTTTTAAATAGTTGGTTGAAAATGAATGCAAGTGCTTTTTGTGATGTATCTTTGTGCTTAATTATTGTTCGGTTGATAATATGATAGTTTGTTTGCCTGTTCTGAAGTGAAATCATAATTAACTGGTCGTAAATGTCTATTTCTCATGTCGTTAACTAATTAAATTGTTGTGTTGCCTCGATTATATTATGGGTCTAGCGGGGTGAAGTTTGAGTAACCCTGAATTATGCTAATTGTCGAATTTTGCCTAATGATAGAGTAGTTGATGTCATTCTTAAGGGCAAAAGACGTTAATTGGAAAATTTTGGCCAAATCGGGGGAAGTTTGAGTACCCCGAGGGCATATAGGTCTTGTTTTAATTGCATAATGTGAGTGTTTAATTTTGTTTTCGTGGGCTGCGAGCCTGATTTTGAAGTACAGGGAAAAAATCTGGCATGTTGGGCTATTTGGCGAGCTGGGTCGAGCTCGCCTAGTGGTTCGGCGGTTCGCCCAATGTCCCCTAGATCGCCCATTAATTCTCTAAATTTTGAGTTTAAGTTCTGTAACTTTTGGCGATACGCCTAGGCTCGCTGAGTTCACTCGGCGACTCACCGAAAGTACTTCCTGATTGCCTTTCTATGCCCTAAATTCTTGAAATTGTTTTTGTAACTTTCGGTGAGCTATTTCTAGTTCGCCGAAAAGTGTCAGCGATCCGCTGAATGGCCCTGGACATCACCGACCAACTTTGATCTTTGAGCATTTCTTTTTTAGAACTTTTGGTGAGCCCAACCTGGCTAGCCAAAGTGATTCGATGAGTCTTCCTGCAATTCTTTTTACTGAAATTTTCATAACTTTATCTAACGTCTTCTACGTTGTTTTACGGGAATGGCTAGACCCAAAGTTGTTGGAAGAGACATAACCATCCGAAAGAGGGCACGGGGGATTACAATAAATAAGGAAGCAGTTGCTTGCCGGGCTAAAGCTACGAAACTTCCTCCAAAGGGAGGCAAGGGAAAGGGCAAGGCGCCCATTGAGTTAACATCTATGGAGGAGAGCTTCGATAGTGAGAGGGTCTATGCCACACACCTCACTACCTCCAAAAGTGGGAACCAGTCTGAGGAGGATTCTCCGGCTTCCATCTCTGAGCCATAAGATGACCAGCTTTTACAGGCACAGAGAGCGGAGCTACGCTCCAAATCTTTAAATGATCCGTCTAGGGTCTTAATGCCACCAATGCCTACTCCTCCTCCCACAGCTCTAGCTCCTCCTCTATAACAAACAGTGGTCCCGACACCACCAGCTCAGGGGCCTCCTCCCCGGTTTCTCAACAGAATAAAGGCCGAGAGATTGAGGACAATATTGGAAGAGAAAAGGTTGTCTACCGACGGTGTGGTGGACAGACATCCAGAGGTGTGGAACACTTTAAGGTTCCACAAGTTTGAGGATTTACCGAACCCCGAGGCCCATATATTTCTACTTGGGTCCGGGAGTTCTATTCGGCCAACGGAGAATTAGTATCGAAGGGGAAGAAGAAGGCAAGTGTCTTTAAGCCTGTTGACTTCATTGTTGCTCGAGGCAAGAAGGTCAAGTGTAGATGTTCGGATATCAATGAGTTACTTGGGTGCTTAACAGACTTCATGCACGATTACATCGATCTAGTGAAGAAGAAGACCCTGGATGATCTTAAGGGTTGGTTGGCACCCCTCCTCTCCGATGTCACCCTGAGGTGGATTGAGGCAGGTGCCCCTTTAGAGAGGAAGGACTTGAACGTTGCTGCCAGATACTGGTTCTGGTTCATCAAAAACATCATTATGCCATCGCATAACGAGTCCATCCTCCAACACCCGAAGGCAGCCTGTCTAGGGTCAATCATAGATCGCTAGAGGCTGAACCTGAGATTGTTGATTGAGCAAGAGATGGCCATGAGGGCCAAACAGAGTCAGACCTCACTCTCATTCCCCATACTAATTACTAAGTTGTGCCGACGAGCCTGAGTTTCGAGACATGAAAAGATGGATGTGGAGCTGACACCCACCTCATCTACAGACATCCAGCGTATTGAGGCCAAGTATATGCGGGATGAGGCTGACAGGAGGAGGGCAGCACTGGTGGATACGTCCCCGAAAGTCGATATTGATATGTTGCCGACTGAGGCAATCATGCCCCCTCAAGCCAGTGGGCCCTCAGGTACATCCGACCCTTCTGTTTCTGAGACTCCTAGTACTACTGCTACACCCCCTCCCTCTTCTTCTGCTGCAGATGCTGCCTCTAGGCCCCCTATCACCCAGGTCATGCTTTACAAGATGGGTCATCTGGCTCTTTCAACTGATATGTGTGCCTCTAGATTGAGGCTATTATGCCTGGGATGATAGAGATGGTGATAGCTGCTGCCATGACCCTAATTATGGCTGAGATGAGAGATCACAGGTTGGCACTAGATTCCCTTACAGTTAGGGTCAAGGCTTGTGAGCAGAGCCGAGGTGCTACAGATGAGGTGACGGCCTTGAAGGTCGATGTGATTGGGTTGAGGAAGGATGTGGACCAGCTGAAGTCCACTGATTTGACGATGTTGTTTGGGATAGTGGAGATTCCTAACATGTCGAGCACTGATATTCCAGCCAATTCTGAGGTTCCTTCGGCTCCTATGACCGGAGATGATACTAGGGCTGATGATGCAACTATCGAGTTCGAGGCTGAGACAGATGAAAAATAGCTTGGTGTCAGAGAGGAGGTTGTGTATGATGATTTGGCAAACTTACAGGGTGCCATGGTGGAGACAGCTATGCAGGCCTCATTGAGGGACGTGTCTATGGTGGGCTCCAGTGGAGCCAAGGTTGCTGCTATGCCGAGCACTGATGCCGAGATAGAGGGAGTTGATGACATGCAGACTTCACCCAGGCCTAGCCTGACAGGATGACTCTTTGCCTCCCTTTCTATTATTTTTAGGCTATTTTTATTATCTCTTTGCATTTGAGGACAACTGTTATTTTTGTTGGAGGGGTGAGGTATTTCCATACCCACCTCTATTGCACCTCTATTGGGATGTTTTTGTTTTGTGAATAGTTACTTTTGGGTTTTGTGAATGTTGGATCTAATTTTTGGTTTATATATCTATATCTTGGTTTCTAATCTATATTGTTCCATTGTTTTGAATTGCAAATGGTTCTGAACCAATTTTTTAAAAAAAATTGCCACCTCTTGTTGTGTGAATGTGGTTGTTCTCTTGCAATTTCGAGTGTCGATTTTGGTCAGTACCGCTGACTTGAATAGTGCTCTTGTTTGAACGGCATGTGTGTGCAAATCCGATGAGGCGAATTGAGTTGCATAAGTCATATGTGAAATTTGATTGATGTGTTTACTGCTGTAGAGTTGGAGTCACGCTAGGACTAGACTACTAAATCCTAACTTATGTACGATTAAGATGATGTATCGTGTATGGGTCTAAAGTCGACTAGGATAAGGTGTTTTAGTTATTGTAGTAATGCTATTCATGTGTGTGTGTGTGTGTGTGTGTGTGTATATATATATATATATTGTGGTAGGACTCCTGGTGTAGCTAGCATATGACTTTTCTCATATATAAGGAGCATGTACTCAATAATTTTCATTATCAATATAATCCTTGATTTATCTATACTTTACGTGAGAATTCTACAATAAATATAGATAATTAACTTCTCAACTTTCTTCAATTATTTTGTTCCCTTTCAAGAACTTCCCTTCATTTTTTAAAAAGTGTCAAAGTCGTCGAATTATTAGGTTAATAATATGAAAATTAGAGCTTTATAAAATCTCCATATATATCATCAAAAACAAGTTTCCCTCTCATCTGCAATATATATATATATATATATATATATATATATATATATATATATATATATACACCTATAGGAATGAAGATGTTCGGTGCCCTTTGACTACACCATTCACAAAGGCTGTTCCTCTCAACATGTACTGATCTATGCAATGATTACCACCAACATGTCAATAAATAGGAAGTAAACCTGCAAAAATAATTAGCTTAAAATCAATAAAATATGAAAATTATAAACAACAAACAAAGACAACAAAAACACAACATTGTCAATTAAAATTAATAAATCATAGAGAAATAGATAGCAAAACTAATAATTCTTATCATCTACAATTTGAGATATAACCAACAACATAGAAAACAAAAGAGGTGAAGAAAGATCCCAAGCTTGTAGTTTCTCTTCGTCTAAACATTTGGAGTCATAAGATATTACAATGGGTTAAATGAAGTTCCTATAATTAAGAGGTTTAACGAGTTTAAATGATATGTAAGTTACAATATTGAGTGTAACTTAAATGAGCTAATTATGGTGCAAATAATGAGTGGGTATAAAAACTACAATAAATAATTTGTTGTGCATATATGAAATTATGGTTCTGTTTTCATTACAAATGAATAGGAATAAGTATTGTGATTAAGAAAAATTAAATTTGAACAATTTTAAAATTTTAAACACATCGTCATTTACTTTTGGGAAGTCCAAATCCAATTGTTTGATCATTATTAATTTAATTACTGAATTATTACATTATATAAAGAAATAAACCAATAAATGCTCAAAAAAGCAGAAAAAAGATAATTAGAAATACTGCACATAAAGATGTGTCATGTCTAAAAATTTGGGCATTGATTGGTTCGGTTTGCAAATTTCGATTTGATTTTTCGATTTGGTGAAAATGTAAACGAAAACCGAACTAAAATAAATTTGGTTCAATTCGATTTTCACAATTTTCGTTCACTTTCTCGGTTTAAATATTATCATATTGGGCCCTTTTCTTTTCATCATTATCGCTGGACATTTAAAATTTGATCAATTTTCTTTAAAACAAATATCTTTCCAAACTAAACTAATGAACAAGTCTACAATATTATAGATATGTGAAGAAAAAACAAGTGATTTGGTACATTGAAATTCATCTAAAATCAACAAACATTTTAGAGTTTTTTGATTGTCCACATTGAATACAGAGTTGTGGAAGACATCATAGTTGGCATCGGATCGACGTGGTCTTGTAGCGTCGACAATGGTGGTCTCTACTCTTAAGCCCGTCGGCAATGCCACAATGGTGGTTGGGTAATGTGAACTTTGAGGTTGGAAATTTTTTATTCACTAATTGTGGTTAAGTTTAGGGAATTAACATTTGAGTTGGGCTGAAATTTTTACTTGGGCGAGTTTTTATGGGCTGTAAATGTAGTAAGAAATATCTAAATATTTGAGTTGCAATAAAATTCAGTTTTTCGGTTAACAAAATTTAATTATTTCAAAATAGTAAACCGAATCGAAAAACTGAAATTTTAAAATATAAAATCGAAACCAAAAAATTAAAACTGAAATTTAAAAAGATTCAATTCGATTGGTTTTTTCGGGTTCAACCAAATTAGGCCATCTCTAGTCACATCAGCTTCTCTCTCTCTACATATATATAAACTAGAAAGGGCTCCACATCATTTATTGAGGTAAACGCTTAGAAATGTGCCAATTACAATCACTAAAAGATGCAGTTGACATAAACTAAGAGCACTCATGCTTGATTTTTGACAACGATGTAAGAGATTGTCGAACGCCCCCCTTTGAAAATCAAAACACAAGATTACAGGTTGAAGTAAATTAAATACTTAAGTTTAATATGATATTACTAACACATTGGAAACCACTCAACAATATACTTTTTTTCCGGTAAACGAGTTTTTGGCCAAAAACATCTTTTAACTATAGCCAAAACATAATATACAAAGATCATCCTTAATATATTTTAACCTTAGCAAGTTCCATCCTTATATGTTAAGAAAACTAACAGACCCCTTCCTTTGGTATCTTAGTTTAATTTGTTGTGTCTTTTGGTTAACAAAGATGTATTTACTTTTCTTCTCGAATATATATATATATATATATATATATATATATATATATATATATATATATATATATATAAAATAATGCATATGTTTAAAGAGAAACAAAACTTGACTACGAAATGAGAATATCATACTAGTAGTTAAGTTAATTTTTTCCACAACAATTATAACTAATATAATAAGCACACATGAACAATATCCCACGCATAGCGAAGGGGTGAAGGGGCATAGACTGCATTATTCATAAACACATAACACTAGTGACAGACCCAAATTAACAGAAATGATTAACACATATCTATGTCCAGCGAAGGGGCACATAGACATTATTCAATTTACGACATACAACACAACACTAGTGTCGAACCCTAATTAAAGGAAATCATAAGCTCTGATGCAGTTAGGGTTGACCTCATCAACCACAACATCGCAGGTTGGGCACCAGACTATATTGTCAGGGTAAGGTAGGCGACGAACATTCCTCCATGACATGTCCCCCATGAGCAGGTTGAGGTAACAGCGTGTGTGCAAGGTGTGACGACATGGTTGTGTAATGATGAACCACTCTCGAGGCAAGTGGGGGTAGTTGCAACAACCAAAACGGTAATTTGGAAGTGCAACATGTAGCTCTAAGGGGATGTTATACGGGGCCAATGGGAGATGTTGGGCAGAGGGAATCAAATGAGGAGGAGGTGGAGACATGGAAGTAAGGTGAATGTAATCGTTTACTACGAGCGGCGTTGCACATGTTGAACAGATGGGATTGACATGGATAAGTTTAGTGAGTCGCTCTTGAAAGAGGTTTGAAGCTTCTTGATCACTCATGTTGTTTGGTATCACAACAATGTCGATCAAATGTTGACAAGCATCATAGTATTGTTGCTCCGCATGAATTATTCAGTTCAAAAAGCACTGCATGTGGGTAGGGTGTCCATGACAACCTTGAACAAAGGTAATGGCTCTTTTGGTGCCTTTTTCTGAATAGTCTGTTAAGTTGAAATTCTGAAGGCAAATCATGCATATCCTTTCGAGGGAAGGGAAACCTAATTATAAGATCATTATTAGCTGCCATTTGATATTATTTTGAAATATTGCAAACACAATAGAAAAGTAATAATTTTTTGTAGTATTCTAAGGCGGTATAGAAGTGTTCAATTGAACTTGTGAGCCCATTTTATACTCAAACTTACCTATCCCAAGATGTCACAAAGCAGAATGGGCTAAGAAACCACACAATTTAGACTTAATTGTCAAAAACACATTTAGATTATTTTTTTTTTAATTTTATACATAAACTATTGAGAGCACAAATCTATACCTAAACTGTCACTCATTAGTTTAAGATTTCGTAATTAATTGTAATCTTTTTTTTCTTATAGATTTTAGCTAGTATAATTATTGTATATCTGTCGATAATATGTACACTAGTATCTCGTTGATTGTACAAACTATTATGACTAGGTAAGTGAGTTCTTAGTTTTAATTCATTTAGCTAAAACTTGAGGTTCTTCTTTTTGGTATGAAATTAGCAAGTTATCCCGTTATCATTTAAATCGTTTTTTTTTTTTCACTTTCAACGAAATTCCTGCAACCCAAAAATCAAAGTCATGATGTAAAAAGTCTAATATGATTTCCCATAAATATGGGAAATTAACAAACCCTTTGCTTCAAAAAATTTCAATCAACATTGTAAATTTGATTTCCACTTTGTGACTACAAAGTTTTAACTGTTCACTCATGTGATTCCAACTTCATCCAAACAACTTGACTCTTTCTAATTTCTAATTTAGTTTATATATATATATATATATATATATATATATATATATATATATATATATATATATATTAGAAAAAGAGAAGTATCACTTAAAAATATTGGTTTACTGGATAAACCGATAACTCATTAAGACTATAATAATTATTTACTGCTTTACTCATACATAATTATTAAATATTAATTATTTATATATTTTTTTATCCATATTACCATAAAAGCATGAACTCCTAACTTCAATGTTAAATTACTATAATATCCCTAACTTAGGTTGTGACTTTTTCGATGAGTTTGTGACTTTTCTGATAAGTTGTGACTTTTTCAATGAGTTATGACTTTTCTGATAAGTTGTGACTTTTTTCAAAGGGTTGTATTTTTTGATAAGTTGCGACTTTTCCAAAGAGTTGTGACTTTTCCAAATAGTTGTGACTTTTTCAATAAGTTGTGACTTTTCCAAAGGGTTGTGACTTCTTGGAAAGGTCATGACTTTTCAGATAAGACACAATAAACACTTGTTCATACTACCATTTGTTGACTATAAATAGAGGGGTTTTCTCTCATTTTTCAACCACAATTTTTTTAATCTTCTACTCTTTTTCTTCTTGTATTTAAAAAAATTTCGTGTGATTTATCGTCATTGAGTGAGTTCGAAGTTTAGCGGAATATGAGGTACCACTATTATGATGAAGTAAATTGTTCTATCATAAGAGTGTATATTCCTTAACCTCAAGTACTTGAGGAAAATACTTTTGGTGATATAATAATTATTTTTTTGCTTAGTATATACAATAGTATGTAATGTTCCAATATATGAAGTTAACATGATGTAGTATAAATTCATTTGTTTTTGTTAACAATTTCTCTTGTGATGTAGATATATGTTTCTGAATATCTTTTTCCAAAATTATTAAACTTCTCATGAGTTAGAGAATTGTCATGATTTTTTTTTTGTTATGCCCAAGACAAAAGAATGACTTTATTTATCAATGCTACTTATGTGATTTAGATTGTCAGGAAGTTTGCTTCAAAATAGTTGTTATTATGTAAACGTTGCCCTTTTATTTTAGTAATTTACTATTTATTAATATTTCAGTATCTTTGACGAAGAAAAATTTAAATGACTTCTAATAACGCCAGTTGAAGTCTGTATTAGTTTAATTTTTATTATTTATTTAATAGCTAATTTTTATGAGATATAAATTTTCATTAATATATATATATATATATGTTTTTGTGCAAAGCTTATTATTCAAATCTTCGCTTCAATTTTCTGAATTGACGTGCAACACACGTGTTGAAAAATTAGTACTATATTAAAAGCATGAAGATCAAAAAAACAATCAAAGAAAAATTCATATAATTGACAAATCTTGCAAACGCAGCCCTAATGCTTTTCAGACATTTGCATACTCCTCTCTCAGGGTCACGGACCAAATGTAGTATATCCCAAAGTGGAGTAAAAGAGGGATTCACGCTTATATGTATGTCCCAAAATGGATCATACAAACAAAATTAAAAAGGAAAGAAATGACATGAAAACACACACGTTTATCTATATTGTTTGTAGGGCTGCACATGAACATGTTGGTTCGGATTTTTCAATTATCAAACCAAATCATTTGTGTCGAACTTTTAAATCTATAAATCAAATTAATAAAACTTGATTTTTTCAACCTCGATTTTTTTCAGGTTATTCGAATATTTCCGATAAAGTATTCACACATGATACAAACATATAACTAACTTATTCTTCAAATATTTCCTTAGTCCTATCAAAATGCAAATGTCTAAGGTATTTCTTAAGAAAACAACACAATAATTGTGATGAGTGATGATACTAATTCAACAAAAATTAATAATGGAATCACATAAAACGAATATTACAAATTAATTAGTCATAATGAAAATAATCATAATTTAAAAATACTAAATCATGCTAAAATAAGTCTAATAAATATTAGCAACATCACTAAATATTAAAGAAAAATCCAAATTAAATTATATATTTTAATTGTCTAAGCAATGTAAACTAAAGAACACGTGCTTGGATTCGTTGTTAAAGCTTATAATAATAAGTTTTAATGGTGATTTTGGATAAACAAAAGCTTTTTAATTATGTCTTAAATTAAAGTCATGAAAAATATATTAAAATAATTTTTAATTTTATAATCTTAAACATGCCAAGTAAAAAATTGAAATTAAAATACTATCGAAAAAGGAAATGCAACTATTGAAAAAATCACACTATCAACTATTGCTTTTGGCTAGGAATTACTGATTTTCCATCTCCACTCTACTGATCAGTGGCGAATGTATGTACAAATTTTGGGTCACCCGAACCCGTACTCATCCGACTAAACTCGATATATTACTTCTATAATTATTAAAGAATATATTAAATTAAAACTTGTTGAACCCGTTCTCAAGATGGCTTATCTTTAAAGCAATGGTGCACCCGTTTTCTTGAAATCCTGGATTCGCCTCTGCTACTGATTATATAGTGTTTACGGACAATAGTACCCTTGGCTTTTACAAATAATTATTTTTGTGATTAAGAATTATTTTTCATGGAATTTGGTTATGGTAATGGGAATTATTGTTTCAACCTCAAATTATATTTTATACCAAAATGTTGCATTTTAAATCCAATTGAGGGTCATCTATTTATCGGTGAGGTACCACTAGCATTAGTTATGTGAGGAAATTATTTTATTGATATTATATTCTAATTCTGATGAGTGGATTCATGCTTTATTTTTATTGTTGGCTTTCATTTTGCGTGGCAATTAATGAATAGATTTGATCAATTTTAATAATTTATTCTTTGTTTATATTAATTGTAGGTATACAATAAAAAATAATAATTAATTTTATCTTTATTTAGTAAGTCATCAAATATTCCTTCGGTCCTATAGTAGATGACACTTTTTTTTTACATTATAATTAATAAATACTATTTACCCTTTGTTCATATTAATTAGCCTAATAAAAAAGCAAAAAAACTTTAGATCTTCCAAATTTGTTTAAACTTTCAAATGTCATATTAATTGTAGGGATAAAATAAAAAAAATATACTCTCTCTGTTTCACAAAGAGTGACCTAATTTGACTTGGCACGGAATTTAATATTAAGGGAAGACTTTTGCCATATCATCACAAATATTATATATATATATATATATATATATATATAAACTACTGATTATGCCCTTCAGTGAACAAACAATAATTTTTAAATGAACTTTGTGAAACTAAGAGAAAGTGAAGGGATACGTGTTAATACCAAAAAGAAAGTTCAAATATACACTTCTGTCATGTCTAGCATGCTCTCTCATTTGCATTAAATGTGTATCCATTTTTAATTTTCTTAAGTTTCTCATTCCCTCCCATAAAATCATTCTTCAATTTCCTTTTTTTAATTTAGTGGCTTATCCAATTCTCTCTTTTTCTTGAAGAGCAAAGCTTATCTTAGTGAAGATTAGCAATGGTAAAAAAATTCAACAATTACAGGTTGATTCATTGCTTTTTGTATTCTTTTGTATTATAAATTATTTCTTTTATATTCTTCTTTATTTTAAAAATAATTAATAAAGATTTCCTAGTCTACATAGCCTCCAACAATGATTAAAGAATTTGGAGGGTAAATTTTTGCTTCCCTCCATGAAGCAAAAATTTTGCTAAATATTTTAAATTTATTATAATAAGGTTATGTATTTATAGTGATGTTGAGATTTTTTTACCTTTTCTTACATAATTTCACTGTTGTATTGTCTATTTTAATCTTCATCTCTGTTTTAATCTCCTACTATATTTTGTACATACAAAAACAATGAACTCACAATTAAATTCAATTACAGTAAATTCAAGACTAAATTGTAAGGATCGTCAAGCTATTGGTGAATGGCTTTTGAAAGAAAGCAAAGCAGGGCGTCTCTGTTATGGGTCTGTAAAGCAAGCTGCAAAGTTATTTCACACTTCGGAGGGTACGGTCAAACAAATTTGGAGACAAACAAGATTATCTCTTGATAATGACACTACATTAAATCTTTCACCGAGACTTGTTGGTACAGTTGGGAGAAAACGAATTCAAATCGATATTAATCGAATAAAAGAAATCCCTATTTATCGTCGAACAAATATTTGATCTTTAGCATGTGCGGTTGACGTGTCAACATCAACTCGTTTTCAACGTATTAAAGAAGGTGCTATAAGGGCAAATGCTATAAAGCCTCATCTGGCAGAAATAAAAAGGTAAGGGTTCAATTTTGTTTATCAATGCTTGATCCGGATACTCTTCATTCAAATCCAAAATTTTCAAATATGTTTAATTATGTTCACATTGTTGGATTATGGAGGGTGATTAGGGCATCATGCGGAAGCTTACAATTTGCAAATCATATATGGTTGATAAATCAGATAACAAAAACTTATACTAAAAATCAAAATATTATTATATCAAAACTAATATAAAGAAAAACATTAAAATTGTAGAGAGAATAAATCTCCCCATAAATAAAACTCTCTAAACGACTACATTGTGGATTCTATTGTTCTTGTGCTAGAAGAAACAAACCTATATTTATAGAGTCCTAAAACCTCTTCTTACTAGAAAAGGACTCGCTACTCTAAAACCTTTTCCTAAAAGGAAAGAATAAACCAAATATAAAAGAATATTATATTTTCCTTTCAGGAAAAGTAAAAACATTTATGGTAATGTTTTGTCTTTTCTTTAAGGAAAAAGTAAATCTTAAATAATGATAAGAAAATCAGGGCAAAACCCTAACACACATAGATGAAAAATCATAAAAAATGTGAACGGTACATCTCCTCCCAGAAGAACTAGAATCTAATCCATATAGATCATGTAAAAATAAGAACTTCATCACCAAAGTTATGTTCATGGCTGCTGTTGCACGTCCTGGATTTGATCAAAATGGAGTTGAATTGTTCTAAAAAAAATAGGGATCTTTCCTTTTGTGGTCAAGGAGGCAGCCAAGCAGAATAGAAAAAATCAAGCCACGGGAACTTTAGAAACAAAACCCATTTTAGCTGTGACTAAAGATATCACAAGAGCTACGGGAACTTTAGAAACAAAAATTATTTTATTTGTGACTAAAGATATCACAAGGGCTTGCTTGATCAAAAAAGTTCTTCCAGTAAGTAGGTCAAAATGGCCAATTTCAGAGTCAAATACTCCCATTTTCATCCAACAAGATAATACAAGACCTCATATTGATATAAGCGATATGGAATTTAACGAAGCTGCTCAAAAAGGTGGATTTGATATCAGACTTTGCTTTCAGCCTCCTAATAGCCCGGATTTAAATGTTTTAGATCTTGGATTCTTTAGAGCCATTCAATCTCTTCAATATCAAAACGATCCTTTAACCATTGATGAGTTGATAAATGCAATTGAAACATCTTTTAATGAAATGAAAGGGGAGCAACTCAATCACGTGTTTCTAACTTTGCAATCTTGCATGATTGAGGTGATGAAAGCTAAAGGAGGGAACAACTAAAAAGTGTCACACATGATGAAAGAAAGATTAGAACGAGAAGGAAATCTTCCGATTCAACTTTATTGTGATATTGACATTGTCAATCAAGCTAATGCTCTGCTTCAAGTGTGATATGGAATATATGCATATCAATCCTAATAGAAGTACAATCTGTTTGTGAATATTTCTATATTTTGTAGCTTGGGCATCTCGTATTTTTGGTGCGGCCTCTTTTTGGTATAAGATCATACATGTAGATGGTCTTTTTTTTTGTTCTCTCTAAGCTCGTATATGTAGATGACCTCTTTTTGTACAAGCTCCTACATGGCTGACCTTTTTTATTTTATTTTATGTAAATTTTTATATCTAAAATTAGTGTAGTTTTATCTCTCAATTGGAGAGATTAATGTACATAAAGAAATTATGCATATTATGAGTTTAATGTTTTTTAATCTGATGGTCTCAATTAAGCCTTTTGGTAATTCAATAGTGATATGCACTTGAATACTCTTATAATGGTGTTAATAAGAAAATTTCTTTGTTGAAAAATTATGAATTGGTACTAACCTAAGTACTCCTATTCCACTAGAAAAAAATGAAAAAAGACAAAAAATTAGGAAAAAATAAAATAGAAAGAAGAAGTTAAAAGTGACAGAGTTAACACAATTTGATTGGTTGTACTTTTAAAAGATTTGTCGTATTTCCATCCAATAAAAAATGTTAATCTGACATGTTTCTATATCAGTGGGTCCATGCTTAGTGAATTTTTAAATTAATGGTAAGGGTGTTATTGCAATCATAAAATTTAGGCATTGACATAAAAGAAATTGGATCATTCTTTTTTAAACAGACTAATAAGAAAAAAAGATCATTCTTTTTTAAACGAAAAAAATATTTAATTTTATCCTAATTTAGCAAGTGATTAAATAGAATGAGACAAATATTTTTCGGAGGTTATAATAACCACACAATCTCTATTTTTTATTAAGTATGTACGTGAGTTCATGACGTCAAATAGTAAAAGAATTTCTTCGCGTGAAACAATGAAAATATAAAAAGGAATCTTAACTTTCAAAAGGATCACTGCAAAAGAACATATTCCTTTCTCTTCTTCTTTTTTTTTTTTTTACAGAAGATTCCTTTACTAAAGTATTTCTAGTGTAAGAATGTAAAAAATATCAAGTAATTTTACAATCTCTGAAAACTCTTTATCAAAATAATGTCAAAAATTCCTCCATTAAGATAATTTTTGTGCATGAATGGAGTAAAAATTCTGAAGGAATCAATCCTTGTCCTGATTATTGAAACAAATAATCAACTTCTTGTAGAGAATTCATAAATGTCGGATGGACATCAATTGAGAAAATAATAAAATAAAAGAAGAAGAAGAAGAAGTTGAGGAAAAAAAACTGGGAATTGTGAGGGAGAAAATTCACCCATTAAAAGTGTAGGGAAAGTAAAATAATTGAAAGTATAACTATTGTAAAATTAAAGAGTACAAATATTAACTAAAATTAAATAAAAAAAACATGTTTATATTATGCCAAAAAACAATAAGGCTAGCTACTTGATGCATATATATATATATATATATATATAAATTTAAAACTCAATTCATTTATTGGCTTTATAGTTGCTTGATTCTAATATCATTTTGATATTCTTTATCAATAATAATTTAGAATTATTTTCTATATAATTTGAAATTATAACCTTAGATACTTTTTGAGAAAACCAAAAACCTATCTAAAGCAAGTGAATACTATTCTATTTTTGTATTTATAGAAAAAACAAAACCCTTCAACTAACACTTCTTTCGTATTAGTTTCTTTATGGTATTTTGATTTAACACAATGTTACAAAAGTAATTAATACTTCTATATTATGTGATATGAAATTAAAGATTCACAAATATATCAAAATGATTTTTAATATGTTGTATTAAACATATGATATAGAAAATAGAAATTAAAAAATTATAAAAAAATAAATAATTCTTTTTTAAGTAAACTAAAAAAAAAGTAAGCAAAATAAATTGAACCAAGGAGTACATGGTCATTCCAGGCATCCACTGTTATTTCTAAACTGAGTGGAATGTCAAATTCTGATTGCTACTGAGATATTTTTCAAAACCCTAAAACGTATAACAAATCTGTATCCCTCTCTCTACTCCTTTCCATTTCAGCTCACTGACTACGTATCCTCAGTACAATGGCATCTTTAGCTCTACCTGGAAGCTTTCTTGATGTCAACAAAACCTGCCATGGTAGATATGCTGCTCGAAACTCTATTATAGTAAGCAATTTCTCTTCCCTTTCTCCTTCATTTTCCAAATTACATTATATAAGATCAAATTCATGGCAAAAATTTACCCTATTGTGACAACTATACGCGCTTCTCTTAATTGTTGCCGCATTTTAGAGGTGTAACGTGGCGGAACCACTTATGTTTAGCAAAGAGAGTGGGAGACCAGGCATGCCCTTCCAGGTTAATGGCGATACTTCATTTGCTAATCTCTTGAACGCCAATCAGCTAAGAAGATTTCCAGTTGCACATGGTCAAAATGATACCAGGCTCCGTATTTTCTCTGGGACTGCCAATCCTGCACTTTCTCAGGTACTTATTTTGTATTCAGGATTTCTGTTTAAAGGGGACTGAGATAGATCCACATTGCATCAACTAAAGTAAAGGAAGCATAGTTTTGAATTTAGGTATTGCTTATAAGAAATAGGCTGTAGTCTCAATTCCAACGTGAGTATAAGGAGATTTAGGTGTTACTGGCATATGATATCAGCTCTTAATTGAACTCTACAGCTATTCTCATGGTAAGCTAGACAAGAAAAAGAATTGAAGTTAAACATGAAAGGTCATCACTGGATTGTTTAAATATAGGTTTGATCTCCATTTTAGAGCCGAGGGCCTATCGAAAACAACCTTTCTACCCCTCAAAGGTTAGGGTAAGGTCTGCGTACATCCTATCCTCCCCAAAGGCCCATACCCAACTTGTGGGACTACACTGAGTATGTTGTTGTTGGAGTTACTGAAACACTTTAGTTAGTTTAATATCTCCTACCCACGGTCCCACTTGACTCATCTAAGACAACCTTTAAAGTTCTGAAGGCTATAAGAGAGTTCAACAAAACACAATGCAAAACAACATAGTTCCACTCTTTTATCATATAATCAAATAAAAGAAAGAGTATTGCTAATGGACAAGTATTTAGTTTTGCTTGGTCAATAGCATAGTGGTAAAATACCTCCTTATTTGCAGATTCGAGTTATCAAGGACTGTTGAGGAAAGGTCACACATGGACTCCTGGGCAAGGGGTTCCTGTGAGTTGGATTTTACCATATCAATAAACTAATTAGTAAATAAAAATATTGCTTCACTATCTTAGCTAGTGCAATTCTTTCTAATGCATTAGAAACCAGCAGATTCGAGTTATCAAGGACTGTTGAGGAAAGGTCACACATGGACTCCTGGGCAAGGGGTTCCTGTGAGTTGGATTTTACCATATCAATAAACTAATTAGTAAATAAAAATATTGCTTCACTATCTTAGCCAGTGCAATTCTTTCTAATACATTAGAAATCGTTTTACAGCTTCTGGGATAATATCATTGTGTCTATGTTTTCTTATGCGTCATTACTGATGGATTGCTGCCTGTTCCATAGGAAATTGCTAGCAACATGGGTTTGGAACTTGGAAAGATAATGATAAAACGGTTTGCTGATGGCGAGATTTATGTCCAGTTACAAGAGAGTGTTAGGGGTTGTGATGTATATCTTGTCCAACCTACCTGTCCTCCTGCTAATGAAAATCTGATGGAACTCTTGATAATGATTGATGCTTGTCGTAGGGCCTCAGCCAAAAATATCACTGCAGTGGTTCCTTACTTTGGGTACGCCCGTGCCGATCGTAAGGTATTTCTACGTAGCTTGTCCCATAAAATGATAAATGAATGGTCGAGTATGTCATAATTCTTTTCCAATGATTATCTCATATTGAATTTTGTTGCTAAAAACTAAGGTGGTAAGATGGCGAGAAAAAAATGTTTGACAGATTGAGTGAGTCAAATAGGTAATGTATATTTTCTTAGTTTGGCCCTAACCTTGATTAGTTTAACTACATAGTTGATAAGATTAAGTATGATGACTTTTCTCTAAATGTGATGTGATTGAATATGTCATGAATACTTATTTTTGAAGCTATTTCTGTTTTTGATCATGATGAATAAGAGTTAGGTATTAGAAGTCGTATTCTGATTATTATTATTCTTCTTGTTGTTGTATTATTAACATTATTGTTGTGTTCGGAAAAATCAATGGCATGTTCTCATTTTTTAGCCAATGAATTTCTGTTTCCAATAGCTGGCTAGGCCGAACAGAATCACCGATCTAGATAGACGGATCGTTCACTCCCAGTTTTTTGAGGGGTTGCTTGCGACGGTAGCATCAGCTAAGCAATCAAGGCCAGGTCGAACAGAGTCGGTCCTAGGGTGAAGATTATTGGATGGAACAATGAAATTGGTTGGGGGAGGGGAACTTGAGCTTTCTTCTGGTCAGTGATAGGGGAAATCAACTCAAGTTATTAATTATCTATTTCATTCAAATATCCAATCATTTTGCAGACTCAAGGTCGTGAATCAATTGCCGCCAAACTTGTAGCAAATCTGATAACAGAAGCTGGTGCAGATCGAGTTCTTGCTTGTGATCTCCATTCTGGCCAGTCAATGGGCTATTTTGACATTCCAGTGGATCATGTACCTGGCCAGGTAATTCATCCATAACCACAACATTAACTTTAGCATCAATAGTGCTGGTACTAGGTATGATGTTACAAAATGAGAAAATTTGAAGAGAAGACTTTCCTTTCATTGGAAATTGGAAAACGTGGATTAATTTGTATCCTTATTTCTTTTGTGTTTGCATGTATAGCCTGTCATACTTGACTACCTTGCGAGCAAGACTATCTGCTCTGATGATCTAGTTGTGGTATCTCCTGATGTTGGGGGGGTTGCAAGGGCAAGAGCTTTTGCCAAAAAGTTGTCTGATGCACCCCTAGCTATCGTGGATAAAAGGCGGCATGGACACAATGTTGCTGAGGTAATCTGGTTGATACTATTTTATTGAGGTTTCTTTTACACCCTCAATTTTTTTTGGTCCCATTTCTCTTTTTCTTGTCTTTTTTTTTTCTTTATAGATTGCATTTGAGGTTTGTTTGGGATAGTTCTTTTTTTGTTGCTATAAACTCTTTCGTGAAGAACAAACTTCTAATATTTCTATGTTTTATTGTATATCAGCTTTACACTGAATTGTTAACATGGGGAATTCAAAATCTAATGCTGGGGCTGGGCTACATGCTAAATATGCTTGTAATTTGGGCAACATGCTAACTTTCGTGCTATTGCTTAGGATGATATTTTTGTGGTTCTATTTTTTAATATTTTTACTGGTATGTTGTTGCAATTTTTTTAAAAAATATTTCCAATGGTGATTACTAATTAAATTTGCAAGTTCTATTAAATGCATGGTTAAATAAACTGTTGAAATAAGATTTGTTTTCTTTCCTTAAAATGAGATGGGTTTCAGTACTGAGCGTCATGTTCCTCTCACTGCGACAACTTCGCAACTTAAGCATCACTTTTCAATTTCATATACAACATAACTCCTCTTTACAAACATTAAAGGTTCTTCATCCCTGTTTTTTGGAATTGAGTTCCCTATCTATGTTTCAATCCATATAAGCCACCTACTATGCCCTTAACTATTTAGTTAGCTCACCTTGTTCGACATTATAATTCTGTCTATGTAACATTACATGTTCTGAACATGCTAGACCAAGTACAGGAATTTTTTTACATATGACATCATAAATGCATGTGTCAGTCCTTCCATACTGCATAATTTTATTATTTGTGCCTGTTAATATGTTTTTCTGTGGGCACTCACTTCTGCTCTCTGACCACAGGTAATGAATTTGATTGGTGATGTCAGGGGAAAAGTGGCAGTTATGGTTGATGACATGATTGATACGGCTGGTTAGTATTTTCCTTTTGTTTTCCGTTTGTGGTCTTATTTTCTACAGTTCTTTCTCCTTTTTTTTGTTTTGTGTGAGCCATTTTGCGTCTGCTTTAGTCCGTTACAGGGGTTTTCAATTTTATCTCAATTTTATTTCAATTTTAGTTAAATTTTGAAGCAAAGATCCTCCAATATTATTTTCACCCCTTTTGTTCGATATGAGGCGATGTATCACAATTAGTTATTTTCAAAAATTGTTTTTTCTATGTGATACCACTTGCTATTAATTGCTTAGGCATTTTTTTGACATGCTCTTCTTAAAGTGATTTTCTAGCAACCAAATATCTTGTTCCATTTTTTTCCCCATTTCTTTCTTGGCTGGGTTAGTTGGTTTGTAATTTATGAGACTATTATTCCTAGTCAATCTATAAACATTTTGACGTTAATACTACTAATTGTTTTGCAGGTACTATTGCAAAAGGAGCTGCTCTTTTGCATCAAGAAGGAGCAAGGGAAGTTTATGCATGCACCACTCACGCGGTTTTCAGGTACTTATGTATGTTTTACCTGAATTTGGAACGTTGCGTCAATCCTGAGCTTGCTACTTTTAGTGAAAAATGTTCCCCCTTAGCATGAACAGTCTGGAATTTCTTAGTCACATCTGTTTCTTAGTTAGTGGTGATAAAGATGTGTACCCTAGGGATCTTTGTCAATATAAGATGTGTACTTAGTCGATCTCGAAAATGTAAGCTCTTGTTCAATTCTTGGAATTGTGTCAATTTCCTTTGAGAAGATAAAAAGGAACTGCATCAATTTACTAACAGAAATGTTTTGGTGAAAAAAGGAAAAAAATAACTTTTTCATCCAAATCCTGCTCTTCTTAATACAAGGGAATTTGAGCATTGTTTGCATTATGTCCTTCAATAAATGGCTTTGGACTTTAAGATGCTAAGCTGCCCAGCATGTTACTGAACTTTGCATGGTACTTGAGATATATTGCTGAACTTATTTATGTTGAATCTTAATCTAATGTTTTGCAGCCCTCCTGCAATAGAGAGGTTGTCGAGTGGATTGTTTCAGGAGGTAATCATCACAAATACCATCCCTGTTGCAGAACAGAACTATTTCCCCCAGTTGACCATCTTATCTGTGGCAAACCTCTTGGGCGAAACCATTTGGCGTGTCCACGATGACTGTGCAGTAAGTCTAAGCTTCAATTTTAAGATGAACTTGTTAAAAAAAGGTGTTATTCCTCTTCCCTTAGTAAGTATTTTCTTTTCTATTCCGAGTTGCAGGATAATGTCTCTAAGAAAAAGGGTTCTTTTTTTGAGTTAAAAAATAGGAGAACAAAAAAACCATTCCTCTTTTTTTAATGAGCAGAAAAGGCAAAAGTATAATGACATTCTTAAAAGGACGTGGAGAAACAATCACACGTATTCTGTTTCCTTGTTAACGTTATCAAGTTTTGCAACTGCTTGATTTAGGCTACATCCTTTTACGATTCTTATGTGATTTTAAAATTTCTCTTGGAAAATCTGGTTACATTTGAAACTTGCAGTAGTAACATAAAACTCCACACCATTATGATCTATGAGATTCTGAAATGGTTTAGCATGCGTTTGTAAATTAAATAACACTAATAGGAAACAGCTCTGTAGAGTGTAAAGGCTGTGCAACACTTGTATGATTCTATTTCCTTTACTTGAGAATCATAATACCAGTAAGACTTGGAGTATCCCTGTCAGAATTATGCATTTTAACATCTCTCAAATATTTCCATGAACTATCCAAGCTAATTTCAGTTTCATGTTTTAGCTGTAATAATAGTGTCTATATATATCCTTGAGGAGAATGTTCAGTATGAGTTTTAACTAACCTTGCCATTCTTCTTTGTACTTGTCAGGGAGGCTTTGAGCCTTACTCAAGTTTGGGCATTGATTAGTTAGTTCCCATTCATTGGCTGCCTTGGAACTGTTGTCTATAACTTGAAGCAGAATTGTAAATCCACCTAATTTCCATCCAGTAATGATGTGAGAATTTTCAGCTGTAAAAATCTTGCTTGCAGAATGTTATGTTTTAAATCTTTCAACCAGTGACTTGAGTTCCTGGTGTAAATAAGCTTTTGGGATGAGTTCTCTTTCTTTTCTTTTTTCTTTTTCAGGGTGACTGATACCTTCCACTCTTGAACTCTGCCTATATGAAGATTTACTGAAATTGCTGCTACCTTAGCATCACACACAGCATAGACATTTCTGGCCAAATCACTGAGCAAATTAAATTTTGAAACGTGACACAAATATGTTACCGTTTAATTAGGCTAAACCTATTGGCAGCCACCTAAAGTTGACATCAACTTTCACTTAGATATCTCAATTGGGCTTTGTTCATTTTAAGCACCTCATGTCAAGGTCTATTGTGTCATTCTGACACTTTTCTGAGTTGGTATATTGTGTGTATTGCATTGCTTTAGGGTGTGTGAAAAGCTTAAAATTATTAAATTTTTATTTCTTCTTCATTCTCTCTCCTTCCGACCCTTCCTCCACAACCCAGCACTGCCACAACGCCACCATCACTTGATGCCAAAGATAAATTTTTTTTCGAAGAATGTGAAGTATTTTTATCTTACTTTACAATGGCATATAGTTCCATATGTAGTCATAGCCTTACGGTAATTTCTAGAGTTAAATGGTGTGAGCTTACTTCTTAAGAATATTAAAACCCGGGCAATTATTATTTTAGGGATTCCCAGGTGAATGTGAAGAGAATATTAAAACCTGGACCGGATATGAATTTGGCTGTGGATCTAGAGATTTTGGTGTTGGTTCATCTACTAGTTCAAGTTCTATCTTTTTCTTGCTCACATTCATATATGCACAAAATTTATATAATGCAATTCCATCATATTTGAAGAAAATGGTTATGGTGGTTGGGTCGGAGAAGGAGACGAAGATGGTGAAAAGAATCTGCTGCAATTTCTTTTTGATTCTTTTTTAAAATTGAAATGTAACTTTTTGTTTTTACGTAAATAACTAGATAGTTTAAAATTTTTTTTTTTCTTTTACAATACATTTTAAAATATATTTTTTTTGTCTATTAATATGCCACATGTCTTTATATAATTTGTCACTTGACACATCATCGACGAGTGTGTTAGTGTTTTCGCTAATTGTTTGAAAAGTATCAAAATGACACCGCGGACCTTGATAATGAGGTGCTTAAATTGAACAAAACTTAATTGAGGTGTCTAAGTGAAAGTTGGTGCCAAGGGACTACTGATGGATTCAACCTTTTTATTATGCCGCTCAAGTAGTCTTGAACTAGATGTGTCGATAAATGAGAATCAATTTCTTAAAGGGTGGGGCGGAGTTTTGAAGAACACTCCTAATGTTGTCTCTACCTTGCGCATGACGTATTTGTAAGCATTTTTGAAAGGCTTAAAATATGGGTTTTGAAATTTTCGCTTGTTTGGCTTCTAAAATTATCGAATAATAAAATTTGGCCACATTTTTCATATGTACCCAAAATATTCAGTGGATCAAAATTAAGAGAGAAAGGTGTAAATAGGTACTTTTCACACCACTATCTGAAAATTAGTTAACATCTCTAAATTAATCAACATTTAGCCACTTTAAATATGGGATAATACGTTGGACAAAAATATATACCTAATATTGGAGTTTTTATTACGCCGTATGTTTAAGCACTTTGCAAACAAAATAATCTCCATATTGGTATATGAAAGAATGGAAGCAATTTTGCCAATGATAATATCTAACAATTAATTAGGTTTCATAAAACGAAGAAGTATTACAAAAAATATTTTATTAGCCCAAAGAGATTATCATAGACATTAACAGGAGGAACAAATTGCATAATGTGGTAGTCATGCTAGACATGGTGAAAACAAATAATAGTCTCATGACTTTTTCTGATAAATGTTTTGCAAAAATTTGGCTTCTCAAAAAGAATCCTTCACATGGTGGTGGGGTTAGTAAGCAACAATCGGTGCTCAATTTTAATCGATGGACAATTATTTGGATTTTTTTAATCCTCAAGCGGGCTGAATTAAGGGGATCATATGACCTACTCTCCTACTCTGTTTATTACTGTTGTTGAAGTTTTAGCAAGGGATTTGAATGGGTTATATAGAGATCTTTATTTTAAATGATTTGAAATGCCTAAATGGAGTCTTGAAATCAACATTTGTCATATGCAGATGATACCATTCTATGTTGTTTAGGTCAGCCTGCCTCACTAAAAAGATGATGAAGATTTTGAGAAAATACGAAGAAGTTTTTGGGCAAATGATTTGAAGAAACCTTAATCACCTAAGCAAGAATCAGGTTCTTGTCTAATTTGTAAATACATAACGCAACACATTAAAACAAAAATTTTATCGTGAAAACCCTCCTTGCTCAAGGGAAGAAACACCACGACCTACACTCGTAGGATTTTCACCAACTTCAAAGAGAAACTTTAAATTACAATTCTATAATCAAAGGGATTAACTCTAATACCTCACCTCAACAATTCACTCAAACTATTCAACAATTAACTATAACCGTAAACTTTACTCTTCAAGAAGCCAAACCCACTTCTTGTTACAAAACTCACAAATTCTCTTTCACTCTGAGAAAAATTATCCCTAAACAATAATTTTAAGATGAAACAATGCAAACTAAGATTTAAAAAGAAAACCTTGCTCTAGTTCTTCTTTCTTCTCCCGTCTTGATCTTTAGCGCCGCACTCACTCTTTCCACAAAGTTCTCTCGATATCTGAATTGCAAAAGTTGTGTTTTTCCTTTGTCAATAATCCTTTTATTAGGGTGAATTATACCCTAATTGATTCCTACAAAGGAAGTAATTCTTTTCCTAGAAAAGCTTTCTTTTCCATATAAGGAGTCATTTGCATACTTTTCCTTAATTAAGAGTTTTTGCCTTTAGATGCGTTATTTCTTATTTTCCACTCTTTTATCTCACACGCTTGTGAACCTAGTTCATTTTTCCATTATCATAACTTTACTCAGAATATTGTCAAGTCATCATGATTAATGTGGATAAGAATTTGGTATATTCACATGAAAAGGTACATATTCGCGTGGACAATCAAATAAAGAGGACAATTAGAGTAAGAAAGATATATTTTTCCTTTACCTACTTGGGGTGTCTTATCTTTTATGATAGAAAAAAAGAAGTCATTTTAAGGATCTACTGAAGAAGGTGGGAAAAATCGTGCAAACATGTAGAATAAGCTACTATAATTTGGTGGAAGGTATGTTCACATCAAACATCTTTTATACTTTATGTCAGTATACCTATTGTTAGCTATGAATCCCCCTACTTTTGTCATAACTCAACCATATAAGATGTTTGCAAAATTCTCGTGGAAAAATTCTATAGAAGCTAAGACTAATGTAACACCTCGGAAATTAGTAGGTTGAACTAGAGCCTAAATATGAGGGTTAATGTCAAGGGTTAAGGGCAAGGTCCAAGGATTTTGGGTGAGGGCCATGGCTAAGGGGCCAAGGTTGCCTAAAAAAAAGCACCTAGCCACTGCCTACCATGACCACAAGGGTCTTCGCAACCTGTGGTG
This sequence comes from Solanum pinnatisectum, assembly GCA_035578085.1. NCBI lineage: Eukaryota > Viridiplantae > Streptophyta > Magnoliopsida > Solanales > Solanaceae > Solanum > Solanum pinnatisectum. Next base: position 20,778,696 of record CM069085.1, read on the forward strand.
GCCACCATGAGCCGTGGTGCCACCCGTGGTTGGTGAGGCAGTGTGCCCCAAAAGTGCCCAAGCCAAGGCTCCCCTTCACGAGCAACTTCACGGATCGTGGTGGTAACCACAGAGTGTGGGAAGACTCGTGGGGTTGCCTTAGCTCTATGGGATCTTGTCAAGTTGAGGGGAGCTACTAGTCAAGGGACCACAGGCACCACCACGGGCCGTGGTGCCCTTGATGGATCATGAAAGAGGGCGTGGTCCCTGGGACGGGGCTATTTAGTCAGGGTCATTTAGTAAATTCCAAATTAGTTAGTTAATTAATGGGGTCAATTTATATTGTCTTATTTCATATATATATGTATATATATATATGTGTGTATATATATATATATATATATATTTTTTTTTTTAAGTCATTAAACACCTCATTTACTCCATTATTCCCAAAAACCCAAATCAAACCAAAAGTTCATCTCCCTTACAATATTTCTCTCTCTAGAAGTTCCCAAAGAAGAAGAAGAAGCAGTAGAGGCTAGGGCTTGAAGAACCAAGGTATTTCGTCTCAAATTTAGGGGAAAACTCTATTAAGGTATGGTGGCTTTTCATATATGGGTAGCTTTCACCCATAGAGCCCTTTCAAAACTAGATTTCAAAGTTTTCAAGTTCCCCAAAAGTTAGGGTTTCACTCTAAGTCATGGGTTCCTTCTTCAAACGTTTTCAAAGGTTGATTTATGACAGATTATGATTGAATTGATGTTTAATTGTTGATTTAAGATGAAATCCCCCCAAGAACCCATGAATTTCCTAAATTTCTAAATTGTAACTTCATGATGTGGGTTGATTGATTATGGAAGCATGTGAATAGAATATGTCTATATTGATTGAGCTTACTGAATTATGTCATTATTCATGCCTAAATTGTAGTACTCTAGGTGTATTGGTGAATTGTGATTCATGGCCTTGAAGGGCAATTTATGAAGATTGATGTATAATCATGATGCTATGTATATGCTTTGTGATTTCAATGCAAGTATTGAGATCATGTCTAGGATGCAATTGTGTTATTATTGAAAGGTTATTCTCAATTATACACTTGTGAATGAAGATGATATAATGTGAAAGGTTTCTTCAATGTAATGATACATCTTGAATTGGTTGGCTTAGGACATCCTCTTCTTGTGTAATTGAAACTGATCTTGATTGATGTACCTTGAATTGGTAGGCTTAGGGCATCCTCTTCTTGTGTAACTAATGTATCTTGACTTAACGAACATTGAATTGGTAGACCTAATGGTGGTAGCCCTTTCATGTATTGAATAATGAACCTTGAATCGGTATACCTAATGGTGGTAGCCCTTTCATAAATGATTAATGAAGTAGTCTAAGGCTATATCTTGAACCGGTATACCTAATGGTGATAGCCCTTCATGATGAGTCTATGAACTACTAATGTAATGATGAACCTTGATTCGGTAGATCTAATGGTGGTGGTACTTTCTTGAGGATTCAATGAGCTATCCTAATGATATATCTTGAATCGGTAGACCTAATGGCAGTGGCCCTTTCATGTGTGTAATGTACTTTAGGTCAGTAGACCTAATGGTGGTAGCCCTCTCAAGTATAATAATGTTAATGAAAATGTACTACTCTATGGGAATGTAAGCTTAGCACCGAGTGGATATGGTAAGATGGAAGCTCTCCCCATGTTAGGCCGTGTTTCAATGAACATCTTCTTATCCCAAAACTATGTGCCCACATAGGTCTTAGCTAGCAGATCCACCTAAGCTAAAATGTTACCGGTCCTACATTAGGCAGGTAGACCTACCCTTTACGGTGTGGGATAGACACTGGATTCCATGGTTTGCTCATATGGTCTATGTCGGTTAATGCTTATTCTCGAGATACATGCTATTGTTACTCAAGAGGTTCTATGAAGCGTGGGTGGTAGTATGGGATACCATTCATGCATTGCACGAGTAGGCTTTGAGAGGGCTATGGTGTGTTCTCTAATGTCTTAATGGCTAATGAAATGAATGTGATCATAATGAAGCTAATGAGAATGTTGACTTAAAGGCTTAATGTAATGATGAATGCTTTACTTGGAAATGTTATTATGAGTTACTTTCCTTGTCATGACTTATTGGATATGAATGTTCCTTGTCTATGGTGGCCTCAAAGTGGTACTTAGTATGAATGGTAGTATGGGATGCCATTTATACATTGCACAAGTATAACTTAGGGTTGCCTAAGATGTTAGTTCTATTATGTTGAAATGATATGCATGTTGAATATGTTTGTATCTTATGCCTTTTATACTAAAGTTCACGAAGTTTCTCAAAATTGGCATAAAGCATGCTTTTCAACCAAATGTCCCTTGTAAGCATGGTTTTTGCATGGCTATCATACTTAGTACATTTTTGTGTGCTAATCGATATTTCTTCTACATTTTTACAATTGTAGGTTCCTGATCTTAAAGTGATTTCTTTGGAGTAAAGCTTGGATTGACTATTCTCTAAGCTAGTGGTGAGTCCTCAAGATTAGAGGACATATGAGAGTCTCTAGTAGTTTCTTTTATGTCATTTTACGTTTCAGACTATGTTGAAGGGCTGTGACCCTATCTTTGATTCGAGTTGTATTAGATGGACATGTGAGACAAGTTAGACTTCCGCTGTTTGTTTTTAACTAAAGTTTTCAATTGTATGGATTAAAAGTTTTAAATTTCGTATCATTTTTCATGTCTTATGTTATGAATGCTATGAGGCTTGTATGAGGCTTTTCAGAGTCTTGTACGCTGTGTCACGTCCGGGGTGTAGGCTCGGGTGGTGACAACTAAACATTGAATAGTTTGGGATACAATATGTTTGCATAAAGAGTAGGGTGGCCTGGATTTCAGATCTCTTCGTAAGGTATTGATGTGTCGGCATTTGACGACAAATCAGATGTTTTTACTAAGGATATTTACAAGAACTTAAGTAATCAACAGTGTTGTTTTGATAAGTTTAACACTATGATAGCCAAAAAAAGTGTGAAGACAGAAAGAAGAGTGAGATGGAGCTAAGTATCAGTAGATCAACCGTGACAGTAGCACTGACGGGTCCCCATCCTTGTGACTGATTGTCAGTTGCCTCGTCAAACACGCAAGAAACCCAAGAGACTCAGTAAACTTTGATGACAAATTTCACGAGCTCTCATCCCTGTGATGATCCATCATCTCTAGAGTCAAATCAATATGAGTCAGGCGAAAATCCGCAGAAGTTTATGACGACCACTCTGGTGGACCGTCACTCCTATGACAGGCCGTCAGGGCCTTCGTCACACGTACCTGGGATCTGCACATTCTATTTTTAAAATTTGAATTTTCTAGGAACTATATATATATATAATTTTTTTTAATTCTTTTTATTCTTTTTTCTTTATTTTTTTAAAAACATATAATTTATTTTCTAGGAACTATATGTACTTTTTTCTGGGGTTTTTATAGGATTTTTGGAGATTTGCAGATTTTTTTATTGAAGAATAGATTACTCTTGATTAAGTTTTGAAGAAGACTTTGTGAGTTTATTGAAATCATTGTCAACTATTGTTTAGTTCTCTTGTCAGTGTTTACTTTCCTTGAATGAATGTGATTATGATTGTTATTTCATTAAGCATGAACAACTAAACTCCACAACCAAGGGTTGTGGAATCCATGATGACTTAACCTAAAATAACAAAATTTTTGGACTAAAATCTGCACTGCAAACGTATATCTTGTTAACTCTTTCATTTAAATCGATTTCTAATAGTCGCAAACATCAGGACCTGCCTTAGGTTTGACTAGTTTGAGTAAAATAGTGTAAAACTTGAGAAAATAGTTAATGACACAATTCGAGGATTTGATCTCGGCTAATAGTTAATGCTGTAGCAAGATTAGCTACTTGAGTTACTATCATTGAATTGAGATAAACGCTTTCAGTTTGAGAGAATGAATGTTATATGCAATTGATGTGGTTGGTAGACTGTTAAATGTAGCTGAGGTTGATAAAATCGGTATATTACCTAGTGCGGAATCTAGATCTATAATTTACCCAAAATTTGATTAAACAGTCATGATGACTACGATCTTGTTGATTCTGCAGAATTATCCTAAATCAAGTGTTATTGTTAATCGTTACTTGTTACTAATTAAATTGAAATTGAATCCCAAAACTTCCCCCATTTTCCATTTTTTTCGGAAATAAGTACCTAATAGTCAAATAACTGCATACGACTTAGTTCTTGCCTTATTATCGGTGGTATTTGACCCCAACCTTGTTGAGTTCTATATTTGACAACAACCACTTTATACTTTTTAATTGAAGTTTAAATTTGGGCGTATCCAATTTTGGCACCGCTGCCAGGGAATACAGTTAAAAATTAAGTCAAGTGTGTGTTATTTCACTCTTAGTCTTATTTTCTAATTTTAATTTTTTTCTTGTCTGTGTCCTCTACATGTGACATAGGTAGTGTATGCCAAACACCAGAAGTAAGGGACTACCTTTAATTCTTTACGATCTTGAGCTTGCAAGGTCTATTTGAAGAATGGTTAAAGATCAAGATATTAAGGCACAAAGGTAGACGATGACACTGAATGCTCAAGGCCCAAGCTAAGGGTGTTAATGATAATGAAAATGACCTAAACAAGGTAGATGTTGAGGATGAAGAGGAGGAATAGTTGGCTCCTCAGCAACAATCGTTAGCACCTCAGCAACAACTATTAGCTCCAAGAGGTCGAGGTCAACAACAAGGACATTTGTGTGTTGAAAATGATGATCCAGATAGGATGGGGCTAGAGCTACTATAGCTATAGTGCTCCCACCATTGCCACCAGGAGTAAAATTCACCATCACCTGCACTATGATTCAATTGTTGAACCTGAAGGGATTGTTTAGAGGTACAACGAGTGATGACGTAAATCAACACTTAATGAGTTTCATCTCAACTTGCAATTCAACTTAGATTCCTGAGGTTAGTCAAACTGCAATGAGATTGAGGTTGTTTCCATTATCTCTAACTGGGGAAGCAACAAACTGGCTGAAATGAGTTACCACTTGACTCAATCACAACTTGTGCAGAATTGAGAGAAGCATTCATAGAGAGATTCTTCTCAGAAGAGAAAGAGTTGCATCTAAAAGAAAAAATAGGATCCCACAAGCAACTAACAGGAGAAGTATTGCATGACACATGGTGGAGGTTCAGCCAAAAGCTAAAGAAATGCCCGAACCATGGCCTCACAGAAAGACACTTGAAACAAGTATTCTATTGGTCAATGACATACTTACACTTTCAACGTTTTAGTCAATCAATTTATATTCCAAGCTAACAATGATCAACACGTGAGTATCTAAGATGTCGCACAAAGATCGTAACAATTAAACTTCTTTTAGATTAAGGACATGCTTCTTACTATTTTCAGACAAAAACACAAGATTTAGCTGCTGCTAGCAAATAATTTTTCCTTAGATAAACATAAACTTTGACCCAAAATTCTCAACCACAACATAAAAATACCAAAAGCAACAATATAGCAATAGAGCCAACCTTCTATCAACTAATGACAGGTTTCTCACATAACCTTCAAAGTATAAACGTAGACAAACAAGGTCTATGAGGAGGGGTAATACATGCGGTGCTCTAGGCACCTGTAGTCAGAGGAATATCGGCACCCTTCTCAACAGGTGCACTTTTAGATGCATGGACATGGTCAGGGTGATTGCAATCAACTGAATCCGATGTAATACTACCAAAAGCACCAGACATTATCGCATCACGCCTCGGCTGCTCCAGCACTGCTTCCTATCTTTCTAACCTCCTGGATTCCTTCCACACTTTCTTATGTTGCCTCCTTTCCTCCTTGGTAAGGTCTGCCCATTTCTCATCATCAGAGCCCATATACTTCTGCTTTCTCTTACAAGACGATAATGTAGCCAATTCACCTTAGATATCATCAACTGACTGAGTGGTGGGAGGTGCACTGAATAGACTCATCAAAGAGTCTGGCACAACTGAAGGGGGCATAGTGGCCGGCTTCTTGGCCAGTTTAGCAATGTCGGCTCTCATCTCAGCCATCTGCGCTTTCAATGCCTCACCCTTTATAGAACTTGTAACCTGTAGTTGATTATTTACATGGGCCTCTAAACTGTTCATCTAGTTCTTCTGCACCACAAGCTCTTGCCTCATCTCATCTTTCAGCCTTTTTTCGACAGCCAACACATCTCTTTGTACTGCCTGAGGTAGTTTGAGCACTATCAGGTTGACTATGGATCGAGTGTACCTCTGCTCTGCAACCAATCGCTCCAAAATCATAGTAGGTATAGTCACGAAAGTACATGTAGCCTGTAAAGATGAAGCTGGTGGTAGTGGTGCTCATGCAGCTGGTTGTGAAGAGTCACCCTGCTCACTACCTCCTTTAGCTCTTGGAATCTCAATTGGCACATGTGGTACAACTGCTAAAGGTCCTATCGGACCTGCTCTCGAACCATAAAGATTGTTAGCTACATCCTTTATCTTTGATGCTGTAGTGACTTTGGATGCTTCTACCCACTTGTCCACCAACTTATTCGGTGAAATATTTTCTTGCAAACAAAGTTTCCCTATCAGACAGGGAAATAGCAAACCTACTATTTCGTTTAGTGCCATGTCCCAAATTTCTATGGAAATTATCTGGCCCACATTCATTGGGTAACCTACCATAAGGCAGGCAACCAAGGATACAAATGAGGGTGATAGTGTGCTATCATTAACTGTAGGTCGCAACTGTGCACAGACCATTGTCCACTAGACCATGAAAGGAATGGAGACTGATGCTTTTGCAATCTGCACCTGTGCCCCTGACACCCATGCTGCAGCCTCTCTCCCTCTGTGGAAATATATCATGCAATCCATCGCATGACATGCTCCCTTGAACTTGGATCATCTATCTCTGTATCACTAGTCACTGCGTGGTGCTTACCCTCAAATAACCCTACTGAGATTGGTGCTATGTACTCTGGGACATGTAGCATCCTGTTTATCTTAGTCTCGGAGATATCCACTGACTGATCCCTTTCCAACACTGCATATAGTTGTCCTCATACGAATGCAAATGCTTTCTGCCCCTTCTTTGTCATTTTAGTATTTGCAACAAAATTCATAAGTATTGCTGCATATGAGGCGTGGAACTCTCTGGTTAGATGGCGTGTGTACTCTCTTGCATATTGTTCATCCATTCAAACTGATGCATTTTGAAGAGCCTGTAGATTTTTGGGAATGCCTGATATCTGCCACTACCACTCTGGACTCAGGTACAATAGGTTGCTCGCAAAACCTCTAGCCCTGGACACTATGCCATTTTCGAAGAATTTCTCTGATCTAGAAACTTTCCGCATCTAGTGAAAGCAGTCAATTATTTGGTGCCTCATTACTGGGTCAAACACTCGCTAATGAACATATTGCACCATCGATTCCCTAGATCTATCATCAACATCATCCTCCTGGGCCCTATTATCTTTCTTTGCACCCTCATTTAGGTGAGGCTCATTAGTTGCTGATTGGGACTCATCCTCAGATCCTTGTTCACTCTCAGACTCACTCCTTCCCCTTTCTGACTCACATCCTTCCTCGTCAGATTGGGAAGGAGTGTGCTGCATAGTAGCCCTAGCTGTTCGAGATCTAGTAGCTCGGGGAGAGTGATCTTCAATCTCCGTGTTAATCTAGACTTCAGAGATACTAGAGTTCTCCCCATTTGAAATTTCAGTGGGAGAAGGAGGTGGTGAGTTATGCAATTGTGCGGTCTTTCGTCTTGGTCCCATTGTTCCTGAAAACAAAACAACACGTTAGTGCTTATGTATATTTAATGACGCAATAACGGGTACTCAGACTTTCCCTGTGTAAATATCCAACGTGACGCCTTACCTTAAGAATGCCATCACCTAATCTATCATTGGGAAAGGTTACGCAATGAATAAACATGCAAAAGCTAAAATGAAAAAAATATAGAAAATACTTTTTGTTTTTGTTTTTGTTTTTTTAGACGGAGTGCCACACGATCTTTGGTGGGTACCATGGTTCATTTTGGGCCTTGTGAACATGAAACAGTGCAGACCCATTCAATGGTGCATGATGGAAGTTCACGGAGGACCTCACAGTCTGTGGTGAGTACCACAATTCATTTTGTTCCTCGTAAAGCTTGCCCACTACTTGACAATCATCCATGTGTGGTTCACGAGGAGTTTCACAGTTCGTGCTCCCTTGCACGTTCTGTGAAGGCTCCCGTGTACTTAGACTTAGGCTGATTGTTGTCAGTTTTCAATCCAACTTAATTTGATCACTTCTAGCAATCATAAAAATACTTCACACAATTTTAGTCGAGTCTTTTTGTCACATGGGTACAAATAATCGATTCAACCCAGACAAATTATTCAGCAAAATAAAAAATCGAGCATACAATTTATCAATTTCGACCATATCCACAACCAAAGAACCTCTGATATCACTATTTCAAGGTAGTTTGTTTGATATAAACAAGTGCACAAGCCCAACAAAGTATTTCAAGAGCAAATTCACACATACATTCATCATTCATCCTAAACCCATCATAAAGCACAAATACCCAAACCAAAATCAAGGAAAACCACAATTTCATTCCATACCCATAACATTTGGAACCCCAAGAACCGAACCTTAATTCGAATTATCAAAACATATGAACTAGAATCAGTAAATTCTCACTTGATAAAAGATAAGATCAAACTTATATCAAGTGGGGAGAGGAACTTACTTCAAATTAATCAAAATTTTCGCACCAAAAGAGAAAGATGAACTTGAATCGAGGTTTTCCTTGCAATGTAGAACTATGGTTTATATTTTTCTTTGATATGAAGTTATAGATGATGAAACGCCATTTTAATAGCCAAAGGAGACGTTACAAGTGAGAAGAAAGAGAAAGAACCCATCCTTTGGCGTTAGGAATTCTTTTAAACATTAATCTTTGGGATTTGGTTCGCATAGGTCGGGTCAGGTTCGTCACCGCTGACTTACCCGTGATGGGCTATGAAGTTGCTCGTGAAGAGCACCACGGCCTGTGTGAGTTTTCGTGAACAGTACATGGAGGAAGAAACATGCCTACGACTTCACGAGAAGCTAAATGATCTGTTGAAGGTGAGACAAACCATAAACCCTTCCGTGAACCCTTTTTTCCATTTTGTAGTGTCTTCTGTTTAGAGCATGTTGACTTCACTAGCCATGACGTTGCTCTTGAAGAGCACCACGACTCGTTATGCAGCCTATGAGGATCTCCCAGGCTTCCTCTTTTCTCAAACTTTGTTAGATCTTTCCTGTACACATGCACACACTGTGACACTATAAGAAATAATGACTACTACAAAAAATTTAAACTACCTATTACAATCACATCTTGGGTTGCCTCTCTAGTAACGCACAATTTAACGTTGCGGCGCTACACATGTTACTTGATTACTTAGATTTCATCTAGCTTGCACTCTTCGACTATCTTTACCTCCTCTAGGACTCCCAAGTATGCTTTGACTCGCTGGCCATTTGCCTTGAATCTCTCTCTTTTTACATTCTCGAGTTCAATAGATCCTGACTGAAACACTTGAGTGATTTTAAATGGTCCAGACCATTTGGATCTTAGTTCACCAAGAAACATGCGTAACCTTGAGTTTAATAGTAGCATTAGGTCAAGTCCTCTTCTCAATATGCTTATCATGATATAGCTTCATCCTTTCTATATAAAGCGCAAATCACTCATAAGCTCTAAAATGGAATTCATCTAGTTCATTGATTTGATCTAATCTAAGGTTCACTGCTTCATGCCAACTCAAGTTTAACTTCTTTAATGCCCAAAGAGCCTTATGTTCAAGTTCTACTGGCAAATGACATGCCTTTCCAAACACCAACACGTATCGTGACATACCAATGAGTGTTTTGAAAGCTGTCTGATATGCCCATAGAGAATCATCTAACTTCCTCGCCTAATATGTTCTATTGGCATTCACCGTCTGCACCAATATTGATTTGATTTCCATGTTTGACACTTCTACTTTACCGCTTGTTTGCGGATGATAAAGTGTCGTCACTTTGAGCTGTTTCACCCCATATTTGGCCAAAAGTGTGCTGAATACTTTATTGCAAAAGTGTGAGCCTCCATCACTGATAATGGCCTATAGGTTTGCTAAATCTTGAAAAGATGTTGTTCTTTAGGAACCTGCAACACCTTTACCATCATTTTCTTGCAAGGCTACCACTTCAACTTTGAATTATTATCCACTGCCACTAGTATATACTTTTGCCCATAGAATCTCACAAATGGTCCCATAAAATCTATCCACCAAACGTCAAACAATTCAACCTCCAGAATATGTGTCATTGGTAGCTCATGATGACGAGTGATAACTCTTTGTCATTGACATACATCACAACCTTTAAGCAAGCCGAATGAATTCTAATGGATTGTAAGACAATAATACCCACTTTGGAACACCTTGTGGGCAGTGCGTGCACCCCCATGGTGACAACCTACTAGAGAGGAGTGAAAGACTTCTAAGATACTAAGCATTTTAGCTTCAGGTACACATCGCCCGATGATGTTATCAGCACACACTCTGTACAAATTAGGTTTATCCCAGAAATATTTACCCACATCATGTAGGAATTTCTTCCTTTATTGAAATGTCAACCCTTCAGGTATCAACTCACTGACAAGATAATTAGCAAAGTCAACAAACCAAGGAATGAGATCAAGGGTAGCAGCTAATACCTGCTCATCTAGGAATGAGTCATTAATGTCTAACTTAGCTTCTTCCTTGTTCTCTGCCTCTATCCTGGACAGGTGATCAACCACCTGATTCTCAAAACCCCTTCTATCTTTGACTTCAAATTCAAACTCTTGAAGTTACAACACCCATCTTGTCAATCTCGGCTTTGCATCTTTCTTCGCCATTAAGTATCGCAGTGCTTCATGGTCAATGTTAATCACCACTCTAGTGCCTAGCAAATATGGCCTGAACTTCTCAAAGGCATACACTACTGCAAGCAATTCTTGTTCAGGGACAATGTAAGTTTGTTGCGCTCAATTCAGCGACTTACTAGCGTAGTAGATCAGGTGAAAGATCTTATTTCACTTCTGCCCCTAGCACAACTCCCCAGGCAGTACCATTCGCATCACACATTTCCTCAAATGGCTCCGACTAATCTGGATCAACGATCACTGGGGCTGAGATTAGCTTTGCTTTTAGGCACTCAAAAGCTTTTGTGCACGGTTCATCAAAAATGAACTTCACCTTTTTCTCTAGAAACTTACATAAAGGGTGTGCAATTTTTGAGAAATCTTTGATGAAGCGCAGATAGAACCCTGCATGACCCAGAAAAATCCAAATCCTTTTTACAGAGATAGGTGGGGGCAGCTTTTCGATCAACACAAGCTTTGCTTTCTCTACCTCCAACCCTTTCTGTGACACCTTATGGCCTAGGACTATGCTTTCCGTGACCAGAAATTGGTATTTCTCCCGATTTAGTACCAAGTTAGCCTCCTCACATATTTGTAGTGCCATGCTAAGATTTAACAAACAGTCATCAAAAGTTTCACCTACCACAGAGAAATTATCCATGAATACTACCAAAGTGTCCTCTACCATGTTCGAAAAAATGAACATCATACACCTCTGAAAAGTTGCTGGTGCATTACACAATCCAAACTGCATGTGTTTGAACGCAAGTGTACAATAAGGACATGTGAAGGTGGTTTTCTCTTGATCTTCTGGAGCAATTGATAACTTTTTGTAACAAGAGTATCTATCTAAGAAGTAGTACCACCATTTACCAGCCAATCTATCAAGCATCTAGTCCATGAATGGCATTGGAAAATGTCTTTCAAGGTCCATTTGTTCAGCTTCCTATAGTCCATGCATGCTCGTCAACCTGTAACTGGTCTCTGCGGAATCAGCTCATTTTTCGCATTTGTAACCACATTCATACCGCCTTTTTAGGTAGACACTGCACAAGGCTAACCCAATGACTATAAAAAATAGGGTACACCAACCCCACATCCAACCACTTAATAATCTCTTTTTGACCACCTCTTGCATCAGTGGATTCAGCCTCCTCTAGTGCTCTATACTTGGGCTGCAATCTTCCTCAAGCTGGATTTTGTGGGTGAAAATACCCGAAGGTATCCCAATGATGTCAGCAATGGTCCAACCAATTGACTTTTTGAACCTTTTCAAGACTTTCACTACTGCTTACACCTGTTCATTATTAAGATCTGCAGCCAAAATAACTGGCAACATATTATTAGCACCCAGAAAGACATACCTCAAGTGGTCACACAATTGTTTCAACTCGAGCATAGGTAGTTCCTTAATAGATGGATTTGCTGGAGTCTCAATCTTACCTCTTTTGAGAATATGAATGCGACCCCATGCCTTCCAGGGCATTTATAATATCCATATAATCTACCCGAAGGTCTTCGTCAAAGTTCATTATCACTGCTGCCAATGTCTCTACAACATATCTCTCTTCAATTGAAGCTTCTATGTCATTCTCATCAACAATATCAATTTCAGACACCACACTCATATCCCGTGGTTGTTTCATATATTTGCATATTTTGAACTTTACCTCTTCATTATTGAGTCAAAATTTCAAATCCCCACTCTCAACATCAACTAGAGCTCTTCCTGTGGCCAACAAATGGCCTTCCTTAAAATTTGGGAACCTCAAAATCTACTTCGAAGTCTAGAATCACAAAGTCAACAGGAAAAATAAAACTATCCACCTTCATAAGTATATCACACAAAATACTCACAGGTCGCCTCACCGATCTATCTGCTATCATCAACCTTATCGATGTGGGTTTTGGAATACCTAACCCCAATTGCTTGTATATAGGTAATGGCATCATATTGATGCTCGCCCCCAGATCACATAGGGCTTTGGCATACTCGAAAGTGCTGATAGTGCATGGTATAGTGAATGTACTTGGGTCCTCCTTCTTTTGCACTAATGGTTTTGTAGCAGTGGCACTACAATGATGAATGTTATCAATTGGTTTGAAACTTACTGCTCTCTCCTTTGTAACTAAGTCCTTCATGAACTTAGCATAACTTGGCATTTGCTCCAAAGCTTCTGCCAACATAATGTTCACCGATAACTGTCGAAGCATAGCTATGAACTTTGAAAACTTCCCATCTTTAGCTCTCTTTTTGAGCCTTTGAGAGAATAGAGTAGGAGGTCTAGGTATCTGTGGTAAAGGCAAAGTTACCTTGACTGCTGCTTCTTTGACCTTCATCAACTTCTCTCCTTCTTTAGTCAACTCTGCATCACTCTTACTTTCAACATCAACCTCTGCTTCCTCATCTCTCTTTATGCTCTGCTCCTGCTCAATACCTATAGGTTTTGGTTTAGTTAGGGACTTACTACTTCTAGTAGTGATTGCCATGAAATGCCCATCTTTCTTGGGGTTTCGAATCATACCACTAGGTAGTTATCCACTCTTTCTCAAATTTAATGAGGTTGACAATTTCCCCAACTACTGCTCCAGTTGTTTAATGGAAGTCATATGTGAATCCACTAGCTGACTCATGATTGAAAAATCGTTTCTCATCTCTTTGGCACCTATATCAGTAGATTCTACCTTTTGGAGAACCTTAGCTATCATATCTTCCATCCTAGACCCACTGGAACTACTACCTGCTTGATCTCTATTACCTGGAGTCATATATACACCACTGCGGTCATTTCTATACCCCTCTTTGTTCTCCTAGTTACCTTGCTCTCGGTTAGTTGGCCTATCGTATTGGCCTTCTTTTTGATAGTTCCGACCTTGGTTTCCAGAGTTATATCCTTGGTTTCTTGAGTTATAATTCCAGAAACCCCCCTGATTGCTCAAGTACTTGGCCTTCTAATCAAGATCAATATCCTACTCTTCATACCTGTGGGCATCACCTACAATATTTACCTTTTTCTGATCCTGCCATAATGTGTTTTGTAAGAAAATCCATCAGCGTCCTTATGTGGGCCAGGTCCTGATCCCTTTCTTCTTCTCTTTTCTTTTGTTTATCTGAGAGTTCGAAAGTGAATCGCAGATCTCCTACCTCTGCATCTCTGGTGTGCCAGGCTCTCTTGTTCTTGGAGACTTCATCCATCATTGACATGATCTCCAGGAATGATTTCTTCATAAATGATCCGCGACTCATTGCATCTACAACAGGTTTAATCAAAAAATTAAGTGACTTGTACAATACCTCCTTTATGTGCCTTTGGGCACTTCTTCAACTTTTGACTGAATGTCCACCAAGTATCATGCATAGCTTCCCCTGGAAATTGTTTGTGAGAACCTATCTCATCCTTCATTTGTAGTTCTTTGGCTTCATGGAAGAATCGTATCAAGAATGCTTCCTTCAGTTCAGTACAAGTTCTGATTGAGTCGTCTAGCAACTCATTCAGCCAGCTTGTTGCCTCTTTAGTCAGAGATAATGAAAATAACCTTAGCCTCATGGCAGTTTGACTAACCCCAAGAATCTCATGTAATTTGCAAATCATTACAAAGTTCATCAAGTGTTGGTTGACATCATCACCAACTGCACCTCTGAACATTCCCTTCAAGTTTAGTAGTTGGATCATAGTGCTAGTGATTGTAAACTTCACACTTGGGTGTAGTATTGGTAACACGATCGCTTGAGTAGCTCCAACCCCATCTAAATCGTGGTATTCTTTCTCAAAGACTATATGTGCTTGCTGATGCACTCGACTCTGTGGAGCTAGTGGCTGTTGGTGGAGAGTAGCTATCTCTTCCACTCTTTCATGTTCCTCGACAACCCTAGGCAGATCATTCACAACATTTCGTTGAGCATCTCTAGCAGTGGTCTCACCCTCAAGTCCCAATCTCTACATCAGGGCTTTAAGTTCTTGTGCATTCACCATTTTTCATATTGTCTTACTTAACTCTAGATGGTAAGGAATCAAAGGTGCTCCCTTACTTCTAGGGTTTGGCATGCACTATTGAACTAAGATGTAAAGGACACCAACATTGACAAGAAGTAAATTAGGAAATATAATGACAATCGAAAATACTTTCTAGAGTATTTCTGAATTGAAATTCCCCGGCAGCGGCGCCAAAATTTGATAAGTCCAAATTTACACTTCAATTAAAAAGTGTAAATGGTCTATGTCAATTTATAGAACTCAACGTGGGTTGAGGTCTGTCACGACCCAGGGGTACCCTCTAGATGTAACAAGGTGTATAAGACCTCGAGAGGCCTCATACAAGACACGTAGCATATCAGGACATAAGATAATAGAAAATGATGCAGAAATTTAAAACATTTTCCAATACAATGAAATGTTCATAAAACGAAGCGGATGTCTTTACACTTGTCTCAAACCATCTAATACTTGAATAGTCTTGGGGCACAACCCATACAAAAGTTCTAACATAAAAATAACAGACATAAAGGAAAGGTGGTCAAATGCTCGATGCTATGAGGACTCACCAAATCTTCACTCCTTGCTCTACTATGAACCTAGCTACGAGGATGGAAGTCAATATCACCGGACCCTACGTTTGATAAGAATGTAGGCAAGCGTATGCGTTAGTACAAAAATGTACTAAATATGATGGGTAGCATAAATCATAAATATAAGCATAACATAGGCAATAGTCAACATAAGACATATACCATAAGCATAAGATACAACAACATAAGTCATAAGCATTATCAATGCACCTAAGTCATCATAATGTAAGAGGAATACTTCTTAAGTAACCTCAACTTATCCTGAGTTAGTACTTGGGTAGCACCTCTAGTCAAACGTATCAATGAAGGCAACTCAAGCAACAATCCAAGCTAACCTATCATCATACAAGTAAATATCATACAAAAAACATACTTACGATACTTCCTTCAAGAAATCTTGTTTCATCATAAACATACTAATTTGATTAGGGGTTAGTCCCTCTTTGGTCATTCTTACTATTCATGGAAGAGTACTTCTTTACTAGTCCAAGACATAGCATCTCATCATGAATGGTTTCAATTTACCAATTCAAGTCTACCAAGGAAAAACACCTCCTTATTCTAGACCAAACTATCATGGAAAACATACGCTCACGCAAGTTTAAGCTACTCAAGGAAGGGTAGTATAGCTCAATCCATGCTAAACATCTTCCTAACATAACCACATTATTCATACTTACTTTTAAATACATGGGGATTCACCTTTTTGCCTAACTTATAAAGGCTAATGGGTAGTCGCCTCTTGCCTTACTTAAAGGCTAATGGGTAGTCGCCTCTTGCCTTACTTATATGGTCACGGGTGTATTCGCCTTCATGTCCATCTTATCTTATGACACGGGTATTCGCCTCCACATTATTTCTTTATAAGATGCAGGTATTCGCCTCCAGATCAATTCATTATAAGATGTGGGTATTCGCCTCCACATCATTTCATTATAAGATGCGGGTATTCGCCTCCACATCATTTCATTATAAGATGCGGATATTTGCCTCCACATCATTTCATTATAAGGGATCATAGGTACTTGCATCCATGTCCAACATTATAGAATAAGGCTAGTCGCCTCTTACTCTTCTCTAAAGAATATGGGAAATCACCTCCTTATCCTACTCATCTAGAGGTCATGGGTGATCACCGCTTGCCTCATCAATTTTAGTCTTTAGTCTAGATTTATTTTAGGTGAGCAACCCTTTCAATCTAGAATCATTCAACGTGAGAAAACCTTTCACATTATTCATTCATCCATACATAAGGTAGGTCATGTGCGTAAAGTTGGTCCACATCAATTCTATTTACGAATATATAATTATCACACAAGCTTCACTCTCAAAGCTTTATCATTCATAATTCATCATATTAGCTTTACTCTCAAAGCCTAAGCAATTCAACATTCATAACTACAAGCCTTACTCTCAAAGCAATACTTCTCATGATCATCATATATGACTAGATCTTAAGACATTCTAATCATATGCTTCATTCTTAAGTAATTCTAATCATATATCATCATATAGGCTCAATCTCAAGCACTACTAGTCTTGATTCATTATATATATATATGTATACATCCAAATCCTCAATTTCCCCTTTCATGGCACGAAACCCATCTATATCAAATTCATCTTAGAATCATAGGTTAAGCATGTATACATGTATAATCATACTAAAAACATGCAATTCCATCATAAACAATCATAATCCACTCAATTGGATCATAACCCATAACATTAGAAGAAACACTAAATTGCCTTAGAGAATTCTTCTTCTAAATTTGGGAAATCATTGGGCTCCATGGATGAAAGGATTGCAAGGTTGAAAAAACCATCATACGTTGATTACAAAGCCTACCAATCTTGAAATAATTGAGACTTGAATTGACCTAGAATGAACCCTCTTCTTCTTCTTCAACTTTCTAGAGAGAGAATTATTTGAGAGAGGAACTCAATTCTTTTGGTGAGTTTGAGAGAATGACTTCAATGACTTAATTTTGGGGTCTAAAGTACTTATATAGGTGGTCTAGGCTAGGGTGAAATGACACCACTTAAGTCTAATTAAATCCGGAAAGACCCATTATGCCCTCAACTTAACCGCCTCAAAAGCCCAAAAAGGCCCAACAATGAGACCGCGCCGACGGACTGTGGATGGACTGACGGTCCATCCTTGTCAGGCATGGTCTTGACAGAGACCTTTCCCCCACGTACGAATCCCTAGCGACAAGCCATGGACCCATCCACGGGGCGTGGGTCCTGGCCTTGGTTCACTACCTCATTGAGTTTTTCTTGGGGCCTCTTCATGGGCCTATAATTGGTCTTTGTGGGGTGGCACCTTGAAGTCCTAACATGCTATCCTCTATTTTGAATCCGGGGTGTTACATTATCTCCCTTTTGGAATCATTCATCCTCGAATGATATTCTAGGCACTTCTTATGGGAAACGACTCAAGACTAGCAACCTATCATGCATGAAACTCATCTAAATGCACAAAACCAAGTACGAATCATCACTCCAAGCTAAAAATGATCAATGCATCACATGGAAGGTAGGAACTACATCCAACAACCCAAACATGCATCAAATCTTACGATTTCTCATGTTCAAGGAGGAACTTACCATCTCCAAGCTATAAGCATGCTCAACACAATCTCATGGAGCCTATATGCAATCTATACTTATAACATACATCTAAGGAGGAATTCACTCAAAACCAAGGTAAGGCATGTTTCAGAACTCCTCCCAATGCATGTTTCAGAACTCCTCCCATGAGGTCTATAGGCAACTAATCAATGCACTACAATATGAGGAAAATCAATCATACAAACTCATTTTCTTTCAAAACACAAGTTTTGATAAACAGGTATAACACAAGGAAATAATGGAGTACTCATAAAACAAATATGACTTCACACATAGACCAAACCATGAGGAACTCATTAACTCCCAACCTTCCTAAGGGATCTATGAATGTCGTATCTCTAACACACTTCTTTCTACATAGAGACATGGAAAACCGGATGCACCGATGCCGACAAATTAGGCAACCTAGCTCATAAGCACCCTTACCGACACATCTCAGGATTTTATGTGAGCCTACAAGACAGGGACTAAACTTTCCAAACTCATTACACCTTTAAAGGGTGAGAAATTAAAGTAAACCCAAATCATGAACATTAGGAACACTCAACGACCTTTCTATATAAGCACACCATCTCCCCCTTAGGAGTAAGCCTAAATGGACTTTCTAAGCACCGCTTTTTTCAATTCTAAGGTCTGATCAAGTTATCACTAGGCTTTCACATCTATCACACAAGATGATTATTAACCATGGTGGACTATACAATGATCCTTCATAGGAGTCTACTAATTGAACATCTGAAGAGCTTATCTAAACACCCTACTCATCAAATCTTTTAAATATACCCAAAACTAATCACGACCAAATCGGGTTCTACTATCTATAAAACATAACAATAATGTAGTCAATTCATACTAAGTCCAACATCAAAGTCTAACATATAAAGTCTTATCAAGTAAAAAAAAACAAAGCAACATTAGAATCTAACAAAGCATAAAACACATACCAGTAGTCACATTCGGGGAACACTCTTGTTCACCTCTAGCTTGGAGAGCATAAAACCTATTTTGCTTTGGGGTATTTGCACCTGAACTACTATAACTGGATGAAGTATTAGGTTGACACCTACGACGACTATCTCCCTCTTTCTTAGTAACTGAAGGACAATGCCTTATCTTGTGATCCATTTTACCACAACCAAAACAAACATTTGAACCCGCTAGACATTTGCCCGGATGTTTTCTCCCACATTTACCACAATTTGGAAATAAAGGACCATTACCACCTCCTTGAGGCTTAGGGTTAGACACCCTTTCTTGGTTGAACTTAGGTTCATTAGAGGAACCTTGTCCAGAAGACCTTTGTCGAGACTTAAAATGACCATGTCCATTGGACCTTGCATGTGAGCAGTTACCATCATCCATTCTTTCCCTCTTAAGTATTCTAGACCTCTCCTTAAGTTTTTTCTCTTCGATCTGTTGGGCATGAACCATAAGACATGAAATGTCCATGTCATGGACAAGCATAGCCTTGCGACATTCTTTTACTACCAAGTTAGACACTCCTGAAACAAGCTTACTCATCTTAGCCCTAGGGTCTGTCACAATAGAGGGAGCATACTTTGACAATTGAGTGAACCTCAAATCATATTCTTTAACACTTAATGTACCTTGCCAAATATTAATGAACTCAAGTACTTTGGCCTCTCTCATCTCAAGAGGGAAAAATCTATCAAGAAAAGCATTTTTAAACGTTTCCCATTCCGTGGGATCCAATTCCTCCAGCTTTGCCTCTTTCCATTGATTGAACCAAATTTGAGCAACCCCTTTGAATTGATAAGTAGGCAGCTCCACCTTTATAGACCTCATCGCTAATCTCTTGAGGATCATTCTCAACTATAGAGCCATAAAATTCGGAAGGGTTTACTCTTATAAAGTCCATCACTCTTGCCGCTGCCATACCCATATTTGGGTTCACGTGGGCTACCACCTTTCTAGTTGCTTGGCCTTCACGGCCTGAGCCAAAACTTGGGAAGCCGAACTAAACTCTGGATTTGTTACATTCTTATTCAAAAGGTTAATCGGAGCTTGAGGAGGAACCTCTTGATCAACATTGTCTCCATTCACCCTTCTAGCATTAGCCTTTCTAGTAGTCATATCTTATAGACCATCGGGTAAGGATTAGGAGAAAGACCTAATAGAGTTAAACTCTATGGCATGACTTAGAGTAATGAAGAACCGAAGTTTCCTAAACATCTAATTTCAATACATTCATCAAAGTTTCATAAAACAATTTAACAATACTTGAATAGTCTGGCGTAGCAAAGAATATACAAAAAAAAATATAAAAATAAAAGACATAAAGGAAAGGTGGTCAAATCGTTGATGCTATAAGGACTCACCAAATCTTCACTCCTTGCTCTACTATGAACCTAGCCATGAGGATGGAAGTCAATATCGCTGTACCCTACATTTGGTAAGAATGTAGGCAAGAGTATGCGTTAGTACAAAAATGTACTAAATATGATGTGTAGCATAAATCATCAATATAAGCATAACATAGGCAATAGTCAACATAAGACATATACCATAGAATAAGAGATAACAACATAAGTCATAAGTATAATCAATGCACATAAGTCATCATAATGTAAGAGGAACACTTCGTAAGTAACCTCAACTTATCCTTAGCTAGGACTTGGGTAGTGACCTCTAGTCAAACATATCAAGGAAGGCAACTCAAGCAACAATCCAAGCTAACATATCATCATACAAGTAAATCTCATACAGAAAACATACTTACGATACTTCCTTGAAGAAATCTTGTTTCATCATAAACATGCTACTTAGATTAGGGACTTGTCCCTCATATTCAAACTAGTCATGAAAGAGTAACCCTCTACCAGTCCATAGCATAACATCACTCTTGAATGGTTACTATTTACCAATTCAAGGCTGTCAAGGAAAAGCACCTTACTGTGCTAGACCATGCTATCATGGAAGGCATACTTTCATCCAAGTCCAAGCTACTCAAGGAAGGGTACTATTGCTCAATCCAAGCTAAACATCTTCCTAACATAATCACATTATTCATACTTAGTTTTAAAGACATGGGGATTTGCCTAATTGCCTAACTTATAAAGGCTAATGAGTAATTGCCTCTGGCCTTGCTTGTATGGTCAGGGGTATTCGCTTCCATGTCCATCTTATCATATGACATGGGTATTCGCCTCCACATCATTTCATTATAAGATGCAGGTATTCGCCTCCACATCATTTCATTATAAGATGCGGGTATTTGCCTCCACATCATTTCATTATAAGATACGGGTATTCCCCTCCACATCATTTCATTATAAGATGTGGGTATTCGGCTCCACATCATTTCATTATAAGATGTAGGTTTGTGCCTCCACATTATTTCATTATAAGGGATCATGGGTACTTGCATCCATGTACAACATTAGAGAATAAGGGTAGTCGCCTCTTACTCTTCTCTAAAGAATATGAGAAATTACCTCCTTATCCTACTCATCTAGAGGTCATGGGTGATCATCGCTTGCCTCATCAATTTTAGTCTTTAGTCTAGATTTATTTTAGGTGAGCAACCCTTTCAACCAAGAATCATTCAACGTGATAAAACCTTCCACATTTTTCATTCATACATACATAAGGTAGATAATATGGGTAATGTCCTTCCACAACAATTCTATGTACTAATATACCATTACCATACAAGCTTCACTGTCAAAACCTTATCATTCATAATTCAATATATTAGCTTTACTCTCAAAGCCCTATCAATTTTCAACATTCATAGCTACAAGCCTTACTCTCAAAGCAATACTTCTCATGATCATCATATATGCCGAGATCTTGAGACATTCTAATCACATGCTTCGTTCTTAAGCAATTCAAATCATATATCATCATATAGGCTCAATCTCAAGCACTAATAGTTATGATTCATTATATATATACTTTAACCTAATTCACTTCTTGTCTACATACTCTAATCTCAAGCAATCTATAATGCATGTCAATCCTGGGCCAGAAAAGTCCATACTGTTGATCTCCCATATATTGAGGGATTCAGTGAAAAGGCCATTTCTATGAAAGCTAGGCCCATTCAGATGAATCACGATTTAATGGAAATTTGTAAAAAGGAGATTAATACTCTTTTAGAAAATAACATTATCAGGCCCTCTAAATCTCCGTGGACTTGTTCAGCATTTTATGTAAGCAACGCTGCTGAAAAAGAGAGAGGCTCTCCTCAACTAGTTATTAATTACAAACCTTTAAACTCTGTTTTAAAGTGGATTAGATATCTGATTCCTAATAAAAGGGATCTTTTAAAGAGAACTTTTAAAGCTAATGTTTATAGTAAATTTGATATGAAATCAGGTTTTTGGCAAATACAGATTTCCAAAAAGAATAAATACAAAACTGCTTTCAATGTCCCGTTTGGACAATATGAATGGAACGTTATGCCATTTGGGCTTTAGAATGCCCCTTCAGAATTTCAAAATATTATGAATTTCATCTTTAATCATACTAGTCATATTTCAATTGTTTATATTGATGATGTGCTAATCTTTTCTAAGGACATTGATTCTCATTTTAAACATTTAAATATATTTTTTAAAATTGTTAAACATAATGGTCTTGTGGTTAGCGCGAAAAAGATTAAACTTTTTCAAACTAAAATAAGATTTTTTGGTCATGATTTATATCAAGGCACATATAAACCCATTTGCAGAGCCATTGAGTTTTCTGATAAATTCCCAGATGTTATCATAGACAAAACTCAGTTACAAAGGTTTTTGGGTAGTCTTAACTATGTTGCAGACTTCATCCCTAAGGTTAGATAGGTTTGTAAACCATTATACGACAAGCTTAAGAAGACACCTGTTCCATGGACTAAGGAACAGACCACCGCGGTTATTAAGATTAAAGAAATGGTTAAGAGTTTGCCTTGCTTAGGTATCCCTAATCCAGATTCTTTTATGATTGTTGAGACTGATGCTTCAGACATCGGTTACGGAGGGATTCTCAAGCAAAAGAGAACACTTGAAAGTCATAAGCAATTAGTTCGTTTTACTTCCGGAGTTTGGAATTCCGCTCAGAAAAACTATAGTACTGTTAAAAAGGAAGTTTTAGCTATTGTCCTTTGCATTACTAAGTTTCAAGATGATTTGATTAATAAGGAATTCTTGCTTAAGGTAGATTGTAAATGTGCGAAAGAAATTCTTCAAAAGGATGTTAAAAATCTTGTTTCTAAACAGATATTTGCTAGATGGCAAGATTTATTGTCAAGCTTTGATTTCCAAGTTGAATATATCAAAGGAGAAGCAAACTCTCTCCCGGATTTTCTAACAAGAGAATTTTTGCAGGGAAAAACATGAGGCCGGTCATAAGGCCAGGATTTGGAACTAAAGGCCCTTTCCAAGAAAAGGGAAAAGACTCAGACAAGAAGCCATCAGCTTCTCTGTTTGCAATTAGGCCATCATTGAATAGCCCAAACAAATTTTCAGCTCTGGCAAGCTTGTCTCCCATTAATCCTTCATATGCTATAACCCCTTTTCCATCGCTACCACCTAGCTCATCCTCGTCAAACCCTTTGATTCTTAAGAAACCATTCTCTAAAGAATCTGAACCTTGCTCTTTTGCTCCATCAGGAAAACCCAGATTTTCCTCCCCTCAAACCAAAGACTACTTATACAATGAAAGCTCCTAAAAGCTTTAGAGAAGCAGTTTCTCCTGTTTCTCCAGCCCATAATAAACTTAAAGAACATGAAGTCTTTAATATGGTTACTTTGCAGGTCAACCCCTTCCTTGCCCTTGACAAGGAATTTGAGAATTATGAGGTTAAACATTTGCTTAAACCATGTTATACAAACAGGAATTATGTGGATACAGAAAATCCACTTAAAACCAGGAAATATTATGAATTTATCCTCGTTGATACAGGTTCCATTGAAGTGGAGCATAAACTCAGCCATGATTCAGATCCAGATAGCATTGCCCATTTTAAATTTACAATTAAAAGAGTTTTATCTCCATTTGAATGGCTGGTGGATCATTTGCATACACCTGTTAATCTTTCCAGGGAGCATAGACCCCAAACTTATAATTGGTTCGATTATAAAAATGCTTGGTTTAACTTTCTATATCTCAGGCCAACCACTCATACCTGGTTTGTTAAGTACAGTCCAGAATTTTCAAAATCTATCATCCCTAGATGGTTTTACGAATGGTGGAATTGTTTTGGAGGAAATAAAAAAGTTTTGCCAAAGTTATTTTTGGATAAATTTGATCAGTTTCAAACTGAACAAGATATTTCTACTCTCCATGAGCACATTAAATTGTGTAAATATTTTGTCCAAAAAAGGATTTCCTTTATTATCAGCTGGACTTTTTCTATCCATGTAATTGACAGGATCAAATATTTATCAAAAGAAATATGCATTAAAGGATGGTCTCCAGCTCCCAAAGAAGCTGCTCAATGTTCTCCTCCAGCCTCTACAAGTGGTAAAAAATCATCGTCCAAAGATGACTTAAAGAAGAGGCTCCAGCAAGCCTTATCCGACTTGGAAGATGACAAAGTCAATGATGAAACAGCCTTACAACTATTAGATGAGGCATCTTCCCAAAGCGATGACAATGGAGATATGTTAAGGCCTAAAGCTTTAGCACAATCTTACTTTGATCCATTTTATGATTAATATAATTAAATGGATAATCCAGTAGAGGATATTAAAATCCGAAATTACTGACCTTCTAAATAGAGACTCAAAGAGTCAGAATTATTTAAGAAGGTAGGAGATGAAACTTAAAGAGTTGGAATATCTCTTGATTAAAAATTTAATTAAATTAACTAAATATGGAATCCCATAACAGCAAAGATACTTTGGCATGTTGCAGAGGTGCCCGACAACTTTATAAAAGCAGACATCACTTTTAAAAAAAAGTATATGCCCAACAAAAGAAAAAGCAGCCACTACTTTTCCAAAAGAAAAAGCAATGGCCGACAGCTTTAAACCCACTCAAGATAAAGGAGATTCTCGTAGTAGCCAATCAGAAGAAAGATTCTCGATTTCTCTTATCTTTTTCAAGTCTATATAAGACTACACATTTTCCCTTTGTAAGGCATCAAAAATTTCAGCATAGAATTTCTTATAGCCTCTTTCATACTATTGTAATGTTTCCCTTTGCGCTTTTGGCTTGGATGTTTGCTTCCATTGCTTGAATAAAATTGTGAGTTCTTGTATATCTTTAGTTTGTTTACTCTTTTATACTTTATGTTTATGTGTTATTACTGTCTAGCAACCCATCATGCATGCAACTCATCTAAATGCACAGAACCAAGTAGGAATCATCACTCCGAGCTAAACATGCTCAATGCATCACATGGAAGGTAGGAACTACATCCAACAACCCAAACATGCATGAAATCTCACCATTTCTCATGTTCAAGGAGGAACTTACCATCTCCAAGCTATAAGCCTACTCAAAACAATCTCATGGAGCCTATATGCAGTCTATACTCATAACATACATCCAAGGAGCAATTCTCTCAACTCCAAGCTAAGGCATGTTTCAGAAATCCTCTCATAAAGTCTATAGGCAACTCATCAATACACTACAACATGAGGAATATCAATCATACAAATTCATTTTCTTTCAAAACACAAGTTTTCATGAACATGCATAACATAAGGAAATCATGGAGAACATAAAACACATATGACTCCACACATAGACGAAACCATGAGGAACTCATTAACTCCCAACCTTTCTAAGGGATCTAAGAATGTTGATCTCCAACACACTTCTTTCTACATAAAGACAAGGAAAACCAGATGCATTAATGCCGACTAATTAGGCAACCTAGCACATAAGCACCATTACCGACACAACTCAAGATATCATGTGGGCCTATAAGATGGGGACTAAACTTCCCAAACTCATTACACCTTTCATGGGTGAGAAATTCAAGTAAACCCAAATCATGAACATTAGGAACACTCAACGACCTTGCTATCTAAGCACACCATCTCCCCATTGGGAGTACGCCTAAACGAACTTACTAAGCATCGCTTCTTTCAATTCTAAGGTCTGATCAAGTTATCGCTAGGCTTTCACATCCATCACACAAGATGATTCTAAACCATGGTGGACTATACTACTACCCTTCATATGAGTCTACTAATTGAACATCTCAAGAGCTTATCTAAACATCCTACTCATCGAATCTTCTCAAATACCCAAAACTCATAATGACCAAATCGGGTTCTGCTATCAATAAAACATAACAATAATGTAGTCAATTCATACTAACAACAACATCAAAGTCTAACATATAAAGTCTTATCAAGTGACAAAAAACAAAGCAACACCGGAATCTAACAAAGCATAAAACATATACCGGTAGTTGATGAGTCTACAATTTGGACTTATTTAGGGCTTCATTTTAATAGAATTATTGTTTTCAAATCATATTTTGTCTCAATAACTGATGTAAATCCTTAAGTTTCAGGTATTTGGAGTTGCACGCAAAGTATGGACACTACTTGGCAAAAAGGAACAAAACGGCTAAAATGACAATGAAGGTGTGAGGATCGCCTAAACCATTGGGCAATTCACCAAATGGCCTTAACCTCGCCCATTGTTTTAGTAAGCTGAACCCTGAAGGAAAAGATCAAGTCAGTGATGAAAAAGAGCAGTCGGCGCATCGCCGAACAGTTTGTGAAGCAATACTATATCGCCCAATGATCCAAAACGCGAAGATGCTGAATACAAAAGCTAAAAGGTGATGAAGCAGACCAAAGGGCGGATCATCGAGTGCATCGGCAATCCCAACTAATTACGCTGAGTGATCCTTTGCAGCACTTTTTTAGACAACTATAAGTACTAGTTTGAATATTTATCTTAGTAAGCAATTTCAGATACACCATTTTATTTTTCTAAGTTTCAAGTAGAGAGACCTTGTTCTTAGATTTTGAAGATTTGAAGACTTCCAATTACAAGAAATTGGAAGTGGGTGTTGATTCTTCGGAAGTTGATGCTGATTCGTTACCTGCAGAGGCATCTTTGCCCACTCTGGCCTCTGGGCCTTTAGGTACTTCTACCCCTCCCACTTCTTCACAGGTTCCAGGCACCTCCACCTCGTCCCAGCCAGTCAAGATTATTTAGGCGATGATCCTGAAAATGGGTAATCTGGCCTATTCAGCTGATGTGAGGGTGACTGGATTGGAGAGATCCATCCCAGCAATGATTAAGAGTGGTATTTTAGCAGCACTGACCCCCTTCAGGCTTCTGTTGATGATCTAGCTACTAGAGCCATAGCTTGTGAGAGCAGACAAGGGAAGGCCTTAGAGGTTTCAATTTTGCAAGCCGTGGTAGCAGACTTGAGGAAGGACTTAGACTAACTTTACCTCACTACTGAAGGATGCTGATGATGTAGATGCCCCATACACTTTAGTGATTCCTCCGGATACCACTAGAGATGTACAGAGGGATGACACAACATATGGTGTCTTAGAGGCAGAAATCGATAGGGAGCAGATAGAGGTACATGAGGAGGTGTACAATGATCTGGCGGATCTAGAGAATGCCATGTATAAGACTGCACACCAGACATCTTTAAGAGACACCACCATGGGCGGATCCAGTGGAGCTGGTCCTTCTAAGGTGACTCCGAGCACTGATGCCCAGATCTCGAGCACTACACCGGGCACTGATTCCCAGACAGATGGAGCGACTGCTTAGATAGGATCCCCTCTTTACCTCTTTCTCTGTCTTTATTTCTTCTCACGTTTGGATATGTTTAGTTGCATTTGAGGACAAATGTTTTTCATTTGTAGTGGGGTGAGGCCCACCTTTGTGTATATCTATTTTATTTATCTATTTAGGCTTTGTGCTAAATTTGTGTTACACTATTTTTTGTGGAAGGTTTGAGCTTGTGATTCCTTGTTTTTAATTGAAGATTATTTTTGACCCTTCCAAAAAATTTTTCCACCTCTTGTATGTGTTGAATGTGGCTGTTCTCTTGCAAATTTGAGTATTGGTTTTGATCAATTCCGATGATTCATATAGTGCTCATAATCGAACAAACATGAGTGTTCGGCTACGATGAGGCTAAATGAAGTTGCATAGACAATATGTGAACTCTTTGCATCTCATTGTGACAAGCCAATTATCAAATCGAGTCTCTTGTGATGATTGTTGCACACTAGCAAAAGTGTGGAGTCTTGTTTGACTTTGGTGTCGATGCCTTGTGTGATGAGCTTATTGTGAACTATGCATGATAACACCTAGAATTTGCCCCGTTGGTCCGGTTGACTAAGTAAGGCTATCTCTTGATATGATCCTAGGCAACTTTGAAGAGTGTGAGCCAATTTGATATATACCTCTTTTGTGGCGTACCTTGTGAGTGTATGAACCTCTTTTGAACACCCCTTGAGCGTTACCTTTCTTTGGAAGAAACTTGATGAAAATATAATCTTTCTTAAATCCACTACCTATAATCCTCTTGATTTATGGTTGATTGAATAGCCAACTTAGGCCAAAAGCCTAAGTTGGGGGTGTGGTGAAAAGATAAGGTGAGTCAAGAAGTGCAAGAAAAGTCTCCTTTAACCCATGGTTTTGAAAAAAAAAAAATGGAACCCCTCCATACAAAAAAAAAAAAAAAAAAAAGAAGAGAGAAAAGAAAATAATGAAAAAGAAAAAGTCATGGAATAAAGTACAACAAGAATGGGGTTTCTGATCAATCCATGGAAAGTGAATAATGGAATGACTTATGAGCACTAAAGAAAATGATGAAAGAAGAGGAAAGGAAGTGTTGTGAGCGCCACATTTCATGAGGATGAAAGTCACTGAGCCTAAATGACTAGACCTTTGCACTCAGCCCCATTACAAGCCTTGAAAAGACCTTTTTGATCTTGAGTGAGGTGAAACAATTGTCTATTGGAAAATACGGGCAAACCTATGGGTGAAAGAATGCATAGTGTTCTTCTTTGTGAGTGTGAGAGTTGCATTTGATTCCAAAGCTTTAAATTGTTGAACCATTGTGTGTGAATATGGAATCATTCTTTGTGTGAGGGCATTTGAACACTTTAGTTGAGCTTGAACTTGCATTTGAAGCAAGTATAGTGAGCTTGAGATTCTTTGATAATGGTGTGTCACAACTTGAAGCTTTGAGTGCACATTTGATCTTTGCATGAGTAAATTGAGTCTTATATGTGCATTCATGATTGAGTCTTGTGTAGCACTGTTCGAGACATCCTTTTTGAATTGCCAAACTTGAGTTTTACTTGAGGACAAACAAAAGTTAAAGTTAGGGGTGTTATGAGTCCACAATTTGGACTCATTTAGGGCTTCATTTTAATAGAATTAGTGTCCTCAAATGCATATTTTGTCTCAATAACTGATGTAAATCCTTAAGTTTTAGCTATTTGGAGTTTGAGGCAAAGCATGGACACTACTTGGCAAAAAGGAACAAAACGGCTGAAAAGACGAAGAAAAGAAGGCCTGAGGATCGCCTAAACCATTGGGCTGCCGAATGGCCTTAACTTCGCCCATTGTTCAAGTAAGCTAAGCCCTGAAGGAAAAGATCAAGTCGGCGCGTTACTATTATGCCCAATGATCCAGAACGCAAAGATGCTGAAGGCAAAAGTGGAAAGGCGATGAAGCAGACCAAAGGGCGGATCACCGAGTGCATCGGCGATCCCGCCTAACTACGCCGAGTGATCCTTTGCACCACATTTTTAGACAACTATAAATACTAGTTTGAATTTTTATGTTAGTATGCAATTTCAGATACAACATTTTATTTTTCTATGTTTCAAGTAGAGAGACCTTGTTCTTACCTTTTGAAGATTTGAAGACTTCCATTTCCAAGAAATTGGAAGTGGGTGTTGAAGATTGTTCATCCTAGACTCATTTAAAGTGAATATAAATCATACCCAGTTGATGTTACTTCGATTTGGTATCATTTTCTTCCTTTATTCTATGTCTAGCTAAAACCCCAATTCTTGGGGTGTGATTTCTTGAATATGGGTTAAATTTCCTATTGGGTATTTCTTATTGTTAGTCTATTTGCTATTTAAATGTGATTTTATTTAGTAGTTGTGTTTGAACTTAATGGGATTGTAGTTGCAAATACGATTTCATCTTAGTGTTTTGGGCTTGCTCGAGAGAGAGGTTTTAAAACTAAGACTACTAAATCGATAGCCGGTGGTTATTGGGTCATCGTGGTTCAGCTTGAGAGAGTGAACCCTAGGCTTTTTACCATACATTCAGCTCGAGAGAGTGTATGGGCTAAGGCAGAGGCAGTGTTTCAAAGAGGCAACTTAGTGTTCAAGAGAAACCGAGTTGATTCGGGGTAAGTTGCTCGAGAGAGAATTTACCCCCACTAAAGTCTAGCCTAGTTACAAATGTTCAACAATTGACTATCAATAGCATTTACCCGATTATGTAGTTTATTCCATATTTCTATCATGTCCCAAGAATCCCGTTTCCTCATATTCGCATCTTCTTATTTTCGTTGTTTTTGTTCATTAATTGAATACAAACCCCCCATTGATAATTGACATACGTGTCAACCCCTTAGTTTATCATGTTTTTACTCAATAACATTTTTAGCTATGGTTAAATCTAGCATATTCGCACTTAACTCGTAATTCTCATAAATCGCTCCCTTGGGACTCGACCCCAACCCTTGGTTGGGTTATATACTATTGAACGACCGTTGACACTTAAATTGGAAGTTGTGTCTTTGATAACGTCATTCAAAATTAGTAGTCACATTTGGGGAACACTCCTGTTCACCTATAGCTTGGAGAGCATAAAACCTATTTTGCTTTGGGGTATTTGCACTTGAACTACTAGGACCGGATGAAGGATTAGGTTGAGACCTACGAAGACTATCTCCCTCATTCTTAGCAACTGAAGGACAATGCCTTATCTTCTGATCCATTGTACCACAACCAAAGCAAATATTGAAACCCGTTAGACATTCGCCCGGATGTTTTCTCCCACACTTACGACAATCTGGAAATAAAGGCCCATTACCACCTCCTTGAGGCTTAGGCTTAGACACCCTTTCTTGATTGAACTTAGGAGAATTAGAGGAACCTTGTCTGGAAGACCTTTGTCGAGACTTAGAATGACCATGTCCATCGGACCTTGCATGTGAGATGTTATCATCATACAAACTTTCCCTCTTAAGCCTTCTGGACCTCTCCTTAAGTTTTTCCTCTTCAATTTGTTGGGCATGAACCATAAGACGTGAAATTTCCATGTCATGGACAAGCATAGCCATGCGACATTCTTTTACTACCAAGTCAGACACTCCCGAAACAAACTTAATCATCTTAGCCCTAGGGTCTTCCACAATAGAGGGAGCATACTTTGACAATTGAGTGAACCTCAAAGCATTTTCCTTAACACTCAAACTACCTTGCCGAAGATTAATGAACTCAAGTACTTTAGCCTCTTTCATCTCAAGAGGGAAAAATCTATCAAGAAAAGAACTTTTGAACCTTTCCTATTCTATGGGACCTGCTTCCTCCGGCCTTGCCTCTTTCCGTTGATTGAACCAAATCTAAGAAACCCCTTTGAGTTGATAAGCGATCAACTCCACCTTTTCTACTGGAGTCACTCCCATAATAACAAGTATCTAATAGACTTCATCACTAAACTCTTGAGGATCTTCCTCAACTTTGGAGCCACAAAATTTGGGAGGGTTCATTCTTAGAATGTCCCCTACTCTTGCCGGTTCTGTACCCACATTTGGGTTCACAGGGGCCATCACCTCTCTATTGTCTTGGGCCTAAACAGCCTGAGCTAACACTTGGAAAGCTGACCTAAACTCCACATTTGTTACATTCTCAATACATGGGTTAATTAGAGCTTGAGGAGGAACCTCTTGATCAACATTGTCTCCCTCCACCCTTCTAGCAGTATCCTTTGTAGTAGCCATATCCTTAAAACCATCGAGCATAGGTTAGGAGAAAGACCTAATAGAGTTAAACTCTATGGCACAACTTAGAGAATAAAGAAGTGAAGTTTCCTAAACATCTAATAGCCTCTCATTCATAAATGTGGCGTGCTTCACAATTATGAACAAGACTCTACTAGACATGGTTTGAGACATCTTAGAGCCATTCTAAACCTTGTGCTCTAATTACCAAGTTTCTCACGACCCAGGGATACCCCCTAGACGTAACATGTTGTACAAGATCCTGAAGGACCTCATACATGCCACTTAGCTTTCATAACATAAGAGAATATAAAAGGTGCACAAATTTAAAACATTTTCAATACAATCAAAATCTCATAAAATGAAGCAGAAGTCTTTAACACTTGTCTCAAACCATATAATACATGAATAGTCTCAGGACACAGCCCATACAAAAGTTCTCAACATAAAAGAAAGACATAAAGGAAAGGTGGTCAAATCCTCGATGCAATGAGGACTCACCAGATCATCACTTGCTTGCTCTACTAAGATCCTAGCCACTGGAATGAAAGTTAAGATCACTGGACCCTACATTTGATAAAAAATGTAGGCAAGAGTATGCATTAGTACAAAATGTACTAAATATGATGGCGAGAATAAATCATTAACAAAAGCATATCATAGGCATTAGTCAACATAAGACATATACCATAATCATAAGAGAGACATCATAAAACATAAGCTATAACCATAAGAGATAACAACATAGTCCTATGCATAATTGATGCATCTAGATCAACATAACATCGGAGAAACACTTCATAAGTAACCCTCATAGCATGCTTGTGCAATGGATGCATAAGACCCCATAAATCTCGCCCATGCTAAGCAAACCCCTTTTGGTCCACATTTATAAATCATCATCTATTGATCTCATCCTTAGCTTATTTTTCATAGACAAGGGAACATTCACCTTTAGTCAAACATCCAACAATCCAAGCTAATCTAACATCATGCAACTAAATCTCATATTAGAACATACTTACAAAACTTCCTTGGAGTAATATTGTTTCACCATAGACATGCTATTTAGATTAGGGACTTGTCCCTCATATTCATACTAATCATGGAAGAGTAACTCTTTACTAGTCCATAGCATAACATCACTCATGAATGGTTACTATTTACCAATTCAAGGCTATTAAGGAAAAGCACCTTACTATGCTAGACCAAGCTATCATGGAAAGCACACTCTCATGCAAGTCCAAGCTACTCAAGGAAGGGTACCATTGCTCAATCCAAGCTATCATGAAATGATGTGGCCTCACCAAGTCAAGCTATTATGCAAGCATTCTATTATGCTAGTCCAAGTTACATTGGAAGGGTATGATTTCTCAATCCAAGGCTATCCATGAGTTCTACTCTCTCAAGCTACCATGCATGGTCTTGTCTTACTAAGTCAAGCTATTCAAGAAGGGATGTCACATTACTACTTCAAGCTAACATAGTTCAAACATGCTTTAATTCATTTTAGGCAATTCTATAGATATGGAGATTGTTGCTAGAAACCTAGACTCAAATAGAGTAAAAGGTCTCCGTCTCATGAGATATACTTGGGAACCGGACTCAACTAGTGTAAAAGGATCCCATTTGGAAGCCGGACTCAACTTACGTAAAAGCTTCCATCTCATATTCAATATCATAATCATGGACACTTTACTCTTAAAGTATTCTTAAAGCATTTACATAGATTCTATGAGAACATGCACAATTTCATACATTCATATTATAGGTCATGTGGGTAAAGTCCTTCCACAACAAAACCATATACAAATCATCCTACATATAAGCTTCACTGTCAAAGCCTTAACATTCCTAGTTCATCATATTAGCCTTACTCTTAAGCCTTAGAAATTACTCATTTATAATTACAAGCCTACTCTCAAAGGAATACTTCTCATGACCATCATGTATGCCTAGATCTCAAGACATTCTAATCTTGTGCTTCATTCTTAAGCAATTCTAATCATATATCATCATAAAGGCTAAATCTCAAGCACTACTAGTCATAATTCAGCATATAAGTTTTAATCTAATCAATTCATGTCTATATGCTTTACTACTAAGCAATTCATCTCTAGGTGCTCTAATCTCAAGTAATCTATAATGTAATTTATCAATCTTAGAAGATCACATCTAAGCCGTCAATTCCCCCTTTCATGGCATAAAACCAAACTATATCAATTTCACCTTAGAATCATAGGGTAAGCATGAATACATGTATAATCATACTAAAATCATGCAATTCCCATAAACAATCACAAACAATCATAATCCACTTTATTGGATCATAACCCATAACATTAGAAGAAACCCTAGTTTTACTTGGGAAATTCTTCTTCTAAATTGGGGAAAACATGGGGCTTCATGGATGAAAGGGATCCATGAATGAATAAACATCATACCTTGATCACAATGCCAAAACTTGGAAGAATGGAGACTTGGATTGACCTAGCTTCTTCTTCTTCTTCTTCTAGAGAGAGAATATTTGGGAGGGAATTGGGTTTATTTTGGGGTCTTGGAATAATGAGTTAGGATGACTTAATTTAGGGGTCTAAAGTCTTTATGTAGGTGGTCTAAACTAGGGTAAAAAAACACCACTTAATCCTAATTAAAATTAGAAAACCCCAAAGTGCCCTTAAACTTAACCACCCAAAACTACCTCACTTCCCCATCCATGAGACCCTGACCACGGGGCGTAGGTCCACCTACGCCCCGTCCTGGTTGGGCGTGGTTTGGGGTTAGCAACTCTGGAAATTGACCCTTGACCTACGGAGCGCACCCACGGGGCATGGACCCATCCACGAGGCGTGGGTTATGTAGTAGGTCACTGCCTTGGGCAGTTTTTTCTTGGAGTCCACCCACGCTGCCCACCTATGGGGCGTGGGTCCAACCACATGGCGTGGGTGGCCTCGTAGGTGACACTTGGAACTGCAAAGCATGCTAAACTTCCCTCTTAAGGCTACGGGGTACTATAATATCTCCCCCTTGGGATCATTCGTCCTCAAATGACGTTCTAGGCACTTCTTAAGGTTACGACTCTAGACTAGCAACCCATCATGCATGCAATTCATCTAAATGCACATAACCAAAGGAGGAACTTCATCTCCAAGCTAAACATGTTCAATGCATAACAAGGAAGGTATGAACTACATCTAACATCCCAAAATGCATAGAATTCTACATCTACTCATGTTCAAGGAGGAAGTACCATCTCCAAGCTAAAAACATGCTCAACACAATCTCATGGAGCCTATATGCAATCTATACTCATAACATACTTTCAAGGAGGAATCTCTCAACTCCAAGCTAGGGCATGTTTCACATCTCATCTCATGGAGTCCACAGGCAACTTTATCAATGCACTACAACCTGAGGAAAATCAATCATGCAACCTCATTTTCTTTCAAAACATAAGTTTCATGAACATGCACAACATAAGGAAATCATAGAAACATCTAAAACTCACATGACTTTATAAACAAGGAACTAACCATAAGGAACTCTCCCTCTTAGGAAGACTTTCATCTACTCCCAAACCTTCTAAGGGAACTAGGGGTGTCGGATATTGAACACACACTTTTCTCCCTAGAGACATGGAAAACTAGGTGCACCTATGCCAACTCATTAGGCAACTCTAACTCTTAACACCCTCATCAACACATCTTAAGATCTCCTATGGGCTCACAAAATGGGGACTAAACTTCCAAAACTCATTACACCTTTCTAAGGTGAGAAATTCAAGTAAACCCAAATCATAACATTAGGAACACTCAATGACCTTGCTATTTAAGCACATTATCTCACCCTTGGGAGAAAGCCTAACGGACTTTCTAAGAACCACTTTCTTCCAATTCTAAGGTTGGATCAAAACATCACTAAGTTTTTCATATCCACCACACAAGATGATTCTAAACCATGGTTACTACAACCCTTTTTGAGGAGTCTACTTACTCAACACATTGAGGTATTACCAAAACACCCTATACACCAAGTCTTATCAACATACCCAAAACTCATAATGACTAAGTAGGGTTCTACTAGCAATAACACATAACAATAATGTAGCCAATCATACTAAGGACAACATCAAAGTCTAGCATATCAAGTCACAAAAGTAAAGCAATACCGGAATCTAATAAAGCATAAAGCACATACTGGTAGTCACATTCGGAGGATACTCTTGTTCACCTCTAGCTTGGAGAGCATATAACCTATTCTTCTTTGGAGCATTCCCATATGGACCATTAGAGACAACTTGGTTACCCTTAGCCTTCATCTTTAGGCAATTTCTCATCTTGTGGCCACTCTCACCACAAGTAAAGCAACCCTCACTACCAGCCAAACACCTACTCTCATGTCTTTTTCCACATCTAGAACAAGTAGGCCAAAGGGACTCACTACTAATTCCTTGCTTTTTAGGGTTATACACCCTATCTTCAATATACTTAGGAGCATTGGAATAGTCTTGCCTGGATAACCTTTGTCGATTCCTAGAACGACCATGTCCATCGGACCTCACATGAGAGGAATCACCACCATCAGCTATTTTTCTCCTTAGCTCTCCCTTTTATTTTTGCCTCCTCAATTTGTTGAGCATGAGTCATAAGACGAGCAATATCCATATCATGAACAAGCATAGCTATACGACATTCTTTTACCACTAGATCAGGCACTCCCGACACAAACTTACTCATCTTAGCCCTACGATCCGCCACAATAGATGGAGCATACTTAGATAGTTGGGTAATCCTCAAGGCATATTCCTTAACACTCATACTACATTGCCTAAGGTTAATGAATTCAAGCACCTTTGCCTCTCTCATATCTAGAGGGAACAACCTATCAAGGAAAGCATTTTTGAACCTCTCCCACTCTATGGGACCCATTTCCACTAATCTAGCCTTTTTCCATTGATTAAATCACACTTGAGCAACTCCCTTAAGTTGGTATGCAACTAGTTCCACCTTCTCTACCAGAGTAACTCCCATAATGTATAACACCTTATAGTCCTCATCTATAAACTCTTGAGGATCTTCCTTCATTTTTGAACCATAAAACTCGAAAGGGTTCATCCTCATAAAATGCCTCACTCTTGAAGCGAACATACCCACAATTGGGTTCACGAGGCTACTATCTCTCTATTGTCTTAGGCCATCACGGCTTGAGACAACACTTGGAAAGCCGACCTAAACATCACATTTGTTACATTTTCATCCAAAGGATCGTTCGAAGCTTGAGGAGGATCTTAGGGAGGAACTTCTTGATCCACATTGTCTTCCTCATTCCTTCTAGCATTAGCCCTTGTAGTAGCCATTTCTTGAAAACTATTAAGCACGAATTAGGAGAAAGACCTAATAGAGTTAAAATCTATGGCACGACTTAGAGAATGAAGATGTGAAGTTTCCTAAACATATAATTGCCACTCATTCATAAATGTGGCGCTCTTCACACTTATGAACAAGAGTCTACTAGACGTTGTTTGAGACATCCTAAAACCATTCTAAACCCTGTGCTCTGATTACCAAGTTTGTCACGACCCAGGGGTACCTCCTAGACGTAACATGTCGTACAACACCCTGAAGGACCTCATACAAGCCATTTAGCCTTCATAACATAAAATAATAGAAAAGGTGTGGAAATGAAAAACATTTTCAATACAATTTAAGTCTCATAAAATGAATCGAAAGTCTTTAACACTTGTCTCAAACCATCTAATACATGAATAATCTCGAGACACAGCCCATACAAAAGTTCTCAACATAAAAGAAAGACATAAAGGAAAGGTGGTCAAATACTCGATGCTATGAGGACTCACCAAATCTTCACTTGCTTTCTCTACTAAGATCCTAGCCACAGGAATGGAAGTCAAGATCGTCGGACCCTACATGTGATAAGAATGTAGGAAAGAGTATGAATTAGTACAAAATGTACTAAATATGATGGCTAGCATAGATCATCAACATACGCATATAATATAGGCATTAGTCAACATAAGACATATACCATAATCGTAAGGGATACATCATAAAATGTAAGCTATAAGCATAAGAGATAACAACATAGTCATATACATAATCAATGCATCTAGATCAACATAACATAAGAGAAACACTTCATAAGTAACCCTCATAGCATAATTGTGCAATGCATGGATAAGACCCCATAAATCTCACCCATGCTAAGCAAACCCCTTTAGGTCCTCATTCATAAATCATCATCTTTTGATCTCATACTTAGCTTATTTTTCATCGACAAGGGAACATTCACCTTTAGTCAAACATCCAACAATCCAAGCTAATCTAACATCATGCAACTAAATCTCATATTATAACATAATTACAATACTTCCTTGAAGTAATCTTGTTTTACCATAGACATGATACTTAGATTAGGGACTTGTCCCTCATATTCATACTAATCATGGAAGAGTAGCTCTCTACTAGTCTATAGAATTATATCACTCATGAATGGTTAGTATTTACCAATTCAAGGCTGTCAAGGAAAAACACCTTACTATGCTAGACCAAGCTATCATGGAAAGCACACTCTCATGCAAGTCCAAGCTACTCAAGGAAGGGTACCATTGCTCAATCCAAGCTATCATGAAATGATGTGGCCTCACCAAGTCAAGCTATTATGCAAGCATTCTATTATGCTAGTCCAAGTTACATTGGAAGGGTATGATTTCTCAATCCAAGGCTATCCATGAGTTCTACTCTCTCAAGCTACCATGCATGGTCTTGTCTTACTAAGTCAAGCTATTCAAGAAGGGATGTCACATTACTACTTCAAGCTAACATAGTTCAAACATGCTTTAATTCATTTTAGGCAATTCTATAGATATGGAGATTGTTGCTAGAAACCTAGACTCAAATAGAGTAAAAGGTCTCCGTCTCATGAAATATACTTGGGAACCGGACTCAACTAGTGTAAAAAGATCCCATTTGGAAGCCGGACTCAACTTACGTAAAAGCTTCCATCTCATATTCAATATCATAATCATGGACACTTTACTCTTAAAGTATTCTTAAAGCATTTACATAGATTCTATGAGAACATGCACAATTTCATACATTCATATTATAGGCCATGTGGGTAAAGTCCTTCCACAACAAAACCATATACAAATCATCCTACATATAAGCTTCACTGTCAAAGCCTTAACATTCCTAGTTCATCATATTAGCCTTACTCTTAAGCCTTAGAAATTACTCATTTATAATTACAAGCCTTACTCTCAAAGGAATACTTCTCATGACCATCATGTATGCCTAGATCTCAAGACATTCTAATCTCGTGCTTCATTCTTAAGCAATTCTAATCATATATCATCATAAAGGCTAAATCTCAAGCACTACTAGTCATAATTCATCATATAAGTTTTAATCTAATCAATTCATGTCTATATTCTTTACTCTTAAGCAATTCATATCTAGGTGCTCTAATCTCAAGTAATCTATAATGTAATTCATTAATCTTAGAAGATCACATCTAAGCCCTCAATTCACCCTTTCATGGCATATAACCAAACTATATCATTTTTACCTTAGAATCATAAGTTAAGCATGAATACATGTATAATCATACTAAAATCATGCAATTCTACCATAAACAATCGCAAACAATCATAATTCACTATATTGGATTATAACCCATAACATTAGAAGAAACCCTAGTTTTACTTGGGAAATTCTTCTTCTAAATTGGGGAAAACATGGGGCCTCATGGATGAAAGGGATCCATGAATGAATAAACCATCATACCTTGATCACAATGCCCACAAATCTTGGAGTAATGGAGACTTGGCTTGACCTAGCTTAATCCTCTTCTTCTTCACTTTCTAGAGAGAGAATATTTTAGAGGGAATTGGGTTTCTTTTGGGGTCTTGAAATAATGACTTAGAATGACTTAATTTAGGGGTCTAAAGTCTTTATGTAGGTGGTCTAAACTAGGGTAAAACGACACCACTTAATCCTAATTAAAATTGGAAAACCCCAAAGTACCCCTAAACTTAATCACCTAAAACTACCTCACTGCCCCATCCATGAGACCCCGACCACGGGGCATAGGTGGACCTATGGCCCATCCTGGTTAGGTGTAGTTTAGGGTCTACAACTCTAGAAATTGTCCCTTGACCTACGGAGCCCACCCACGGGGCGTGGACCCATCCACG
The DNA here is from genome assembly GCA_035578085.1 of Solanum pinnatisectum. Lineage (NCBI taxonomy): Eukaryota > Viridiplantae > Streptophyta > Magnoliopsida > Solanales > Solanaceae > Solanum > Solanum pinnatisectum. The sequence continues at coordinate 20,818,984 of CM069085.1, forward strand.
AGGCATGGGTCCTGCCCTAGGTAACTACGTTGAGCAGTTTTCTCTTGGTGTCTACCCACGCTGCCCACCTATGGGGTGTGGTTCCAACCACGTGGCGTGGGTCCAACCACGTGTTGTGGGTGGCCTCGTAGGTGACACTTGGAATTCCAAAGCATGATAAACTTCCCTCTTAAGGCTACGGGGTGTTACATAGCATTAGCCCTTCCAGTAGTCATATCCTGTAGACCATCGGGTAAGGATTAGGAGAAAGTTCTTATAAACTCTATGGAATGAATTAGACTAATGAAGAAGTGAAGTTTCCTAAACATCTAATAGCCTCTCATTCACAAATGTGGCGCATTTCACACTTATGAATATGACTTTACAAGACATGGTTTGAGACATCCTAGAACCATTCTAAACCTTGTGTTGTGATTACCAATTTTTTCACGACCCAAAGGTACCCCTAGATGTAACATGGTGTATAAGACCTCGAGAGGCCTCATACAAGCCACTTAGCATATCATGACATAAGTTAATAGAAAATGGTGCGGAAATTTAAAACATTTTCCAATATAATCAAAGTTTCATAAAATGAAGCGAAAGTCTTTAACACTTATCTCAAACCATCTAATACTTGAATAGTCTTGGGGCACAACCCATATAAAAGTTATAAGATAAAAATAAAAGACATGAAGGAAAGGTGGTCAAATCCTCTATGCTATGAGGACTCACCAAATCTTCACTCCTTGCTCTACTATGAACCTAGCCACGAGGATAGAAGTCAATATCGCTGGACCCTACATTTGATAAGAATGTAGGCAAGAGTATGCATTGGTACAAAAATGTACTAAATATGATGTCTAGCATAAATCATCAATATAAGAATAACATAGGCATTAGTCAACATAAGACATATACCATAAGCATAAGAGATAACAACAAAAGTTATAAGCATAATCAATGCACATAAGTCATCATAATGTAAGAGGAACACTTCTTAAGTAACCTCAACTTATCCTTAGCTAGGACTTGGGTAGTGACCTCTAGTCAAACATATCAAGGAAGGAAACTCAAGCAACAATCCAAGCTAACCTATCATCATACAAGTAAATCTCATACAAAAAGCATACTTCTGATACTTTCTTGAAAAAATCTTGTTTCATCATAAACATGCTGCTTTGATTAGGGATTAGTCCATCTTTGGTCATCATTACTATTTATGGAAGAGTACATCATTGCTAGTCCAAGACATATCATCACATAATGAATGGTTATGATTTACCAATTCAAGGCTACCAAGGAAAAGCAGCTGCTTATGCTAGACCAAGCTATCATGGAATAAATACGCTCATGCAAGTCCAAGCTACTCAAGGAAGGGTACTATTACTCAATCCAAGCTAAGCATCTTCCTAATAAAATCACATTATTCATACTTACTTTTAAAGACATGGGGATTCGCCTCTTTGCCTAACTTATAAAGGCTAATGGGTAGTTGCCTCTTGCCTTACTTAAAGGCTAATGGGTAGTCGCCTCTTGCCTTGCTTATATGGTCATGGGTATTCACCTCCATGTCCATCTTATCATATGACACGGGTATTCGCCTCCACAACATTTCATTATAAGATACAAGTATTCCCCTCCACATCATTTCATTATAAGATGTGGTTATTCGCCTCCATATCATTTCATTATAAGATGTGGGTATTCACCTCGACATCATTTCATTATAAGGGATCATGGGTACTTGCATCCATGTCCAACATTAGAGAATAAGGGTGGTCGCCTCTTGCTCTTCTCTAAAGAATATGAGAAATCACCTCCTTATCCTATTCATCTAGAGGTTATGTGTGATCACCGCTTGCCTCATCAATTTTAGTCTTTAGTCTAGATTCATTTTAGGTGAGCAACCCTTTCAACCTAGAATCATTCAACGTGAGAAAACCTTTCACATTATTCATTCATACATATATAAGGTAGGTTATGTGGGTAAAGTCCTTCCATAATAATTCTATCTACTTATCTACCATTACCACACAAGCTTCACTCTCAAAGCCTTATCATTCATAATTCATCATATTAGCTTTACTCTCAAAGCCCTAGCAATTTAACATTCATAACTACAAGCCTTACAAAGCAGTACTTCTCATGATCATCATATATGCCTAGATCTTAAGATGTTCTAATCACATGCTTCATTCTTAAGCAATTCTAATCATATATCATCATATATGCTCAATCTCAAGCACTACTGGTCATGATTCATTATATATATACTTTAATCCAATTCAATTTATGTCTACATACTCTAATCTCAAGCAATCTACAATGCATCTCATCAATCCTAGAAGATTACATCCAAATCCTCAATTTTCCCTTTCATGGCATAAAACCCATCTATATCAAATTCATTTTAGAATCATAGGTTAAACATGGATACATGTACAATCATACTAAAAACATGCAATTCTATCATAAACAATCATAATCCACTCAATTGGATCATAACCCATAACATTAGAAGAAACTCTAATTTGACTTGGGGAATTCTTCTTCTAACTTGGGGAAATCATGGGGCTCCATGAATGAAAGGATTCATGGATGAATAAACAATCATACCTTGATTTCAAAGCATACCAAGCTTGGAAGAATAAAGACTTGACTTGACCTAGCTTGAACCCTCTTCTTCTTCTTCTTTTTCTTTAACTTTCTAGCGAGAGAATTATCTAAGAGATGAACCTCATTCTTTCGATGAGTTTTAGAGAATGACTACTATGACTTAATTTTGGGGTCTAAAGTACTTGTATAGGTGGTATAGGGTATGGTAAAGTAACACCACTTAATTCTAATTAAATCCAGAAAGACCTATTATGCCCTCAACTTAATCGCCTCAACTGCCCAAAAAGGCCCAAACACAAGACCCCGCCGACGGACTGTGGATGGACTTCGGTCCGTCCTGGTCAGGCGTGGTCTTGACAGAGACTTTTCCCCCCACCTACGGACCCCTATCCATAAGTCGTGGACCCATCCACGGAGCATGGGTCCTAGCCATGGTTCACTGCCTCAGACAGTTTTTCTTAGGTCCTCTTCATTAGCTCATAATTGGTCGTTGTGGGGTGGCACCTTGAAGTCCTAACATGCTATCCTCTATTTTGAATCTGGGGTGTTACAAGGATAATCCCGAAGAGAATTTACTTACATAAATAATTTTACTACTGATTGTATTCAATTGTTGCTATTATTCCCAACTGAAAGTAATTGCAGAATGTAAATATGGGTTTGATTATTGGTTTGATTGTTGTTTCTAGTAGTGATGTTTAACGTAATGTTCAAGGTAACAAGAGTAACATGATTTTAACTTCAAAGTTGTGATAAGTGATAAATGAAATCAGGATTGTGTTCCCCATGACTTTACTCTAGTATTAAATCATAAACAAGTACTGATTCATTGTTAACATTACATGTTCCTAGCGAGTTAAATGCACCTAAACACTTCTAAATTTATTAGATACCTACTACTCTATTCCTCTTGGTCTTAGATGTTTTCAATTTTACCCTCGCATGTTTGTTATTGAAAATCTCTTCTCTCGAACTTGACTTTTCAATAAAAACTAATGGATTGACGTTACTTTTTCCTAATTACATCTTTTCTCTCAAACAAGTGGGAAATACAAGTAATTTATATGCTTGCACTCATTAGAAAGCATGAATAATAAAAGTAAGAATCACATGCGCAGTTAATAATCATACATTACTCGTATTTCGAATTCATACATAGATTATCATCATGGTTCCTACAACCCTAGTTGTGGTGTTTAGCCACTTATGTTTTCTCGTGAACAAGCAATAATCTCCATTGATTGCATAAGAAAAAGCACTTATAATAATTGTGAATTCACACGAAGGATTCATATTCAAACACTTGATTGCAATCTCGGAGTCTTAGTACAAAAATAAAAACCAAGGATAAAAATATGGAAAGTTACGCTTCGTTCATACACTAACAAGATATCTTCAAAAATTAACCTAATGAATTCAAATAGCCTATGAAAAATGAGTCCTACTCGAAGTAGGATTGAATTGTCATGACACTGAATGGACCCCATCATGGCTCATCATTCCCTAGATGGTCCATGACACCCCTCGTCATCCCACACTTAGACAGTGAGAACTTTCTTCCTGACAGCCTTCATGAGCTACTAGACAGCTCGTCTGAGGCTAGACGACTCGTTTAGAGCTCCCTAAACATGTGTGCCACTTTGAATCTTCACTGGATCTTCTTTCTTTTGTTCATGGGCTTCACTACAGCTCATGAGCTTCACCATGCCTCGTTTAGGTCACTTGAAGTTCAACCAACAGTTAGCTCCCAAAGCCTCCACACTGGCTATCTCCCACGAGCCCTTAGATGGCTTGTCAAGAGGACCACGACCCATCTGGGGCTTCGTGGTCTTCACTTGACAATTTATCAGTTTGTTGTTCTTCATTACCTCAGCTTCACGAGCCCCTAGATGACTCGTCATCATGAACACGACCCTTGTGGGGTTCTGTGATGCTTTGTTCAACTTCAATTTCTTCTCTTTTTGCTATCTTTTACGTCCAAGTGTTTTACCTGTTCAATCATCAACAAACACATCATATCCACATAAAACTACTCAAGTTCTAGCCTTAATCCTTAGTTTTGAGCATCAAATGTGCCAATAGAAGTCCCAAAAGTGGACCACAAAAAGTTGTCTTAAAGACAAAAGACAAGTTAACATATGCCTAGTGCTCACTATCATCTCTGATATCCACATACTACAAAAGATGGAAAAAATGATAACCATACTGGTACTAGGCAATCGTGACATTTAAAAGATCCAGAGTGAAACATAACTACCAAAACAAATGTACTCTATAGGCATCATAGGACGACTGAGCAACAAAGGTAAAGACAATTTGATAAGATAGAATCTAGATGGAAACAGAGGCAAAAGTTGATATGAAAATAAGGCACATGAGCATACCGAAAGTAAATATAAGTTCAACTAAACTAAACATAACTTGACCCCATAAGCCCAGAAGGTTCACTCATGCGAAGGTTTAAATAAAACCCGAATGGGACCCCATAAGACTGATAGGTACATAGAATAGTTAAGTCTACAAGACAAAAGTAACTCAAATCTGAATCAAAGATCATTAGTCGTTCTCCTAGCCAAAGAAACTAAAAACCTATCAACCCCCAACCCAGCTAGCAGGAGTGACAATCAACTCAATCAATTAACTCCTAGATCAAGTAGCAAGAGTGACAATCAACCTAGGCTACCCAACTATACAATCAAGTCCTAAAGGTGTCAACTGCTAAGCTAGCAAGAATGCGTCGGGGGTGTATCAACTCTGTAAAGGATCTGAGATATACAATCCGTCCATCCAGATAGCCAACTCCTAGGGGGGTTAGTCGTTCATCTAGTAAGAGTACCCAGGCACATATCAGCTATGAAGAGGATCTCAAGTAGGTTCTAAGCTACTGTGGATCAACGTCCACTCTTAATGATATCACAAAAGGCTCAAAGCCATAAGCACTCAAATCTCGAGAGAGCACACTATCTCGTGTAACGCATCAGAGCCCTCAAAAATAGAAAGGAGACAGAAAGGCTAACAAGAAGCATAAATGCCTAAGATAAGGCTCATACTATCAGACCCAAGTATGGTATTCAAGTTTCCAAGGACCTAGTCCATATGAAATGATGTCGAAGATATAAGATACTCACAAGGTGCATGGGTCTTAGGTAATACTAGTCTATCCTAGACTAAGTCCAAACCATGCTCCAAAAGAGGTAATCAAACAAGTAAATCATATAGCATGCTACAACACACATACAACCTTTACCACTATGGTACTACCATTGAAATAGCGGTAAACAACTCTAAATCACGGTCTATAGCAGGAAAAGAAGGAATAAATAGGTACTTGCCACCAATTCACACTCATCATCATGATTTTACACATTCATGCTCAATCTAGATAAAAAGCAAGTCCGAGCCTACCTATAGAGCAATCACGTGTGCTCCAAATCACAAGGCCGAATCTTTTCCTTTCTGAAAAACCTCTGAACGTTGTCACACTATCAAAATTAGGATCAAACCATCAACAGAGTCGTAGAGACACTAAAATCACCTAAAATACAAACTAACCAATTTTTAGACTCAAATTGGAATCGTTGGATTTGTGCTGAAAATTCCCAAATTGAATTTGTCAAAAGGTCCTGACTAATGCCTTGAACTTGTGTCCTAAAATAGGATAGAATTCATGGATGAAAAATCAGCTAATAGAACAACACAGTGAAAATTCAAGTTAAAAGGTAAAAGGCAAAATCTTTCACATCGAATTCACCTCGAACAGAATTTCAAAGACACAACCTAATAACTCTACCACGTAGCCTTGACAATTACAAGTGCAAGGAACTTTGAATCACAAAAAAAGATTTAAATCGACAGAGAAATGGAATTTATTTTATTAAATAATGGTGTCCTCGTGACCAGCCTAAAATACGCCAGACGACTGAACAACGTGAATGCTTAATGCAGCTGCGCGAACGCCTATGCAAGGTGTCATCTGTGAAGTGGAGCCCGCACATGAATGCACCTGCTATAGTTCCTACAGTCTACAAATACAGCTATTGGCACGTGGATACGGGTTTGCTTCTGCCTACAACATAAGTGCTAAGAATCCAAACCTTTGACAGGGTGCCCAGGACATGTTCGGAACCTCGTGGGTGAAAACGATATATGCTACTTCATCAAAAACAATATTTTGGACTCAATGAAACCATTCAAATGCCCATCTGAGGCCTTGTCAATGCAAAAAGGGTCATACACCCAATTTTCTTTTTAAGCCAAAATTTACCAAGGGTTTTGACCCCAACTCATTTAGTTGGGTTATCTACTGACTAGCGATAGTTGACACTTAGAACTGGATGAAGTGTCCTTGAAACGTTAATCAAAATAGCGCCGCTGCCGGGGAGTGGTGTTGGTTATGATTCTTTGGTTAAGTTGAATTTTGTTCTTGTTAGTCATAATTGAATCTACTTACTTATAGTTTTGGTTTGTGTGTTGCTATTTTGAACACGGGAAATGAGTGTGAACAGAAGCAATGGTAGCCAAGTGGGCCATTAAGAAGACATCGACAACCTCAACGATGTCAATGAGCCTAATGTTAATGACCCTCATCTAATGGGTGGAAATGGTGCCATTCGCTTGCTTCCATCTGAAGGGAACGCTGTGTTCCATATTACAAGTACTATATTGTAGCTCTTGCAATTGAAATGGTTGTTTGGTGGGCTGGCTCATGAGGATCCCCATGAGCATATTAGAAACTTTGTTTATGTTTGCGGGCCGTTCTCCTTCAAGAACATATCCCAAGAGTCGGTCCAATTGAGGTTGTTCCCATTTTATTTAATAGAGAAGTGTGTAAGTGGCTGGCTGGATTGCCATGAGATTCAATCACTTCATGGGAAGAGATTGTCACTGCATTTCAAGTGTGATTTTTCCCTCCTTCGAAGATGATTACACTTCGAGACAGCATCCAAAGCTGCAAACGTTTGAAGGGTGAGCCAATTCATGAGACTTGGCTATGATTCAAGAAGTTGGTGTTGCAATGCCCAACTCATGATTTGCCCGACAACGTTTTGCTGCAGTATTTTTATCGAAGCCTTGATTCAGTCAACAAGGGCGTAGCTGACCAAATTTCTCCAGGAGGTTTGATGGAACAAACTTACATTATAGCAGCCTAACTTTTGGATGGTATGACCACAGTTAATCGGGCTTGGTACACCGGCAAAGATCAGGTCTCCCCTCTCACGTTTAAATTGACCAAGGAGCAGCTTGAGAAAGACCAAGAGAGGGACCAAAACATGGCCAAGATCATGACCCAACTTGACATTTTATCCAAAAATGTCATGAGAGCTGGTGCAAGAAATGTCAATGCTGTGGGTGTCGGGTGTGTTAATCTTGATGAGGCAAAGTTTGAAGCCATGTACAATGAAGAGGTGAACTTCCTAGCCAACCAAGTACGTAGTTATCATTCAAACTACTCGAGGTAGGGTGGTAACCAAGGTTGGAATAGGGATGAAGGCTGGAGAGATCATGATAGAGGGTGGAGGGATCGTAACCTCACTTGGAAGGAAAGGGATGGGGAGAAGGACAAGTACATTCCTCCCCATGAGCATCAAAAGCCAAAGGATTCTGAGGGTGGCCAGTCTGAGGATATGCAGTCTTGTATTCTTAGCAAGGTTGAGGGGTCTGATAAAATTTTAAAAGAGATGAAGGAATATGTGTCGATTCTTAGTCAGACGGTTACCTCTTATTTTGTTTCTATCAAACAGTTGGAGACCCAGATGGGTCATATTTCATCTCATTTAAACCCAAGAAAACAAGAGGGGTAGCCTAGTGACACTATGGCCAACCTAAGAATAAAGTTTGAGTAAGGACTTGCATCGTGCCATGACGTTAACTAAGGCGCTGCTTGGGAGGCAACCCAAGTTTTATTTGCTTTTTTTTTCTCTGTGAAATAATCGTGTGTTGATTTTGCAGGTGGAAGAGTAGAATGTGCTTGAAAAGTGATGATTGGTGAGCAATATGCCCAGTTGGTGACTCGCCGAAGAGGTCGGTGAGCCCGACTTGGACCGCTGTTGGATGCAAGAAATTCTAAGGTTAGAGTCTGTAAAATCCTGTGGGCGCATGAGCAAATCGGTGTGTCGCCGAACGGGTCGGCGATCACAACTTTCTCCACCGTTTGGACCCCCACATTAACTAGAGATCCTGTAAAATTTGGCAAGGTAAGTACCCACTCGGCGTATCGCCGAGTGGGTCGGCAAGCAAGACTAATGTCCTTGAAAGGGTGAGAACTTGATTGTTTTAAAGGCCGAAGGTTCAAAAGTTCAAACTCGTTGACATTCCCTCACTTTTTAACGTTCCAAAATCACACCCCCACTATATTTTCCCATATTTTCGTGTTTTTACTACTTAGTCGTCGATTGTGTGTTCAGAGTTGGATTTCTATGCCGCCTAGCTTTTCAAAGTATATATTCGGCATAAAAGGATGGTTTTTTGAACCCTAAACTTTTATTTAGCTTGTTTTATTCATTTGCAATCATTTTGTTCTTAATGATGTGTGTTGTGCCTCTCTGAATTGTAAATGTGTGCTTGTGTGCCTGTTTTAATTTTAATATCATGCCTAAATTGCTAATTTTGTTGATTTCCCAAATTTTCGTGCTTTAAAATTGATCTAAATTGTTGAGTTATGCTTAATTGTTGTTGGGTCTAGTTGGGTGACGTCTGAGTAGCCCATAGTTGTACTAAATAATGTATTTTGCCCAATGATGGAGCATTTGATGGCATTCCTAAAGGCATAAGTCATCAAATGGCTTATTTTGGCCAAACTGGGAGAAGTTTGAGTGCCACGAGGGCATGGGTAGCTTGGGTCTTAGTCTAATTTAACTAGTGTGTGGTTTGGTTTTGTTTTCAGGGGCTGCGGGGTTGATTTTGGAAGTTGGGGTAGAAAGTAGGCACACTGGGCAGTTTGGCGAGCTGGGTTGAGCTCTCTGAACCACTAATCGGTTCGCCGAATCCCCCTTGATCGCCTTTAATTTCTTTGTTTTTAAGGCTTTTGATTTAGTAACTTTAGGCGAGAAGCATGAGTTCGCCGACTGCACTCCATAACTCGCCAAAAGTCTTCTTGGATCGCCCTTTCTGCGCCCCTACCCCTAAAATACGCTGTAAATTTTGGTGGGCTGGTCTATGCTCGCCGAATGCTGTCAACAATTCACCGAAAGGCCCCTTCCATCGCCAATATGCCAATTTTTCTGAGAATTTTTGAGCCAATCCTTTAGGCAAGCCCGATCTAGCTCTCCAAAGAGATTCAGCGACTCGCCGATTGTTTCGGCGAGTCTGTCTGCAACTATTTTTCTACAAATTTTCTCGAACTGTTCTTAACCTTCTATGATGGTTTTTTAGACATGCCTAGAACCAACCTCGATGCCACCCCGTAAAAGAGCATAGGGTATAGTGCTAAATGAAGGGGCTACCAATCCCTCTTAAAAGGGAAAGACGACACCTCCTAAGGGAGGCAAGGGCAAAGGCAAAAGGCCAGCATCTGAGGTTCCAGAGATCAACTCCGGCAGTGAGGGAGAGTCCTGTGACTCCCAAGCTACATTATTTGAGCTAGAGGATGACCAAGCACTACAGTCCCGGTGGGCGGAGATTCGTGCTAGGTCTCACCCAAACTCATCGAGGGCTCCAGCAGCCACCCTAGCTACAATCGAGCATCGCATCAGCCCAACACCGATCAGAGCCCCAGTACACCAAGATAAGTCCCTCTTTTCAAGCTACTCAATAGATTAAAAAGCTGATAGGTTGCGGACAATTCTTGAGGAAAAGCTCCTTTTTACAGAGGGCTTAGATGGCAAATACTCCAGAGTGAGGGAGACACTCCAGTACCATCTCTTTGAGCAGTTTACCAGGCCCCTAAGCCCATACATCCCTACATGGGTATGGGTGTTTTACTCGGTATATGGTGACCTGGTCCCTAAAGGCAAGAAGAAGGCCAGTACTTTCAGACCGGTGGGGTCCGTCATGGTACTTGGGCAGTAGTGCACTGTAGCTGTTATCCCATCAATGCGGTATTTGATAGAGGGTCAGTCTTTGACTACCCAAATTTGGTTACCACTATGACACCCTTGGATGAGCTCAAGGGCTGTTTAGCTATCCTCATCTCTAACACCACCCTGACGTGGATTGAGACTGGAGTTCCGATTGAGAAAAAGGATTTGAATATAGCTGTGCGATGTTGGTTTTGATTCATCAGCAGCTCCATTGTGCCGTCCCTGAACGAGTCCATCCTCTGCCATCCTAAGGCGGCCTGCCTCAGTTCAATTATAGCTAGGAAGAGAATTGACATGGGACTTATCATAGAGCAAGAGATGGTCAAGAGGGCTAAGAAAAGATAGACGTCTCTTCTATTCCCGGTGCTGATCACAGAGTTGTGCCGGCATGCTGGAGTTCCTCGTGATGAGACGATATATATTGATGTCACTCCCACATCCTCTATAGATATCTGACGTATAGAGGCCGAGTACACTTGGGAGGAGGCAGATAGGAGGAGAGTAGCCCCGGTAGATGCATCCCCAGAGGTGGATATTTACTCTATACCTATAGAGGCAGCTTTGCCTACTCCGCCTCCGGGCCTTCAGGTTCTTCCATTTCCTCTCAGACTCCTGGTACTTCTACTGCTTTTTAGCCTGCCAAGATCACTCACACTATGCTCCTGAATATGGGACACTTAGCCCATTCTGCGGATGTGAGGGCTACTCGATTGGAGGCAGCGCAACCACGGATGATTGAGAGTGCTATCCTAACTGTACTGACTCCTCTATGAGCATCCATTAACACTCTCACAGCGAGAGTTAAGACTTGTGAGAGTAGACATGGGGAGACTTCAAAGGTAACGACTTTGAAGGCCGAGGTTGCAAATCTGAGGAAGGATGTGGACTACGTGAAGTCCACTGACTTCACTTCATTATTGGAGGCAACAAATGATGTGGATGCCCTGGCCAATTCTGAGATTCCTCTGGTCACCACCGAAGATATGTCGATGGATTATATGGCAGTTGATGAGTTGGAGATAGAGACTTATGAGGAGTAGATTGAGGTGAGAGAGGAGAGCATCTATAGAGACCTACCAGATCTAGAGGAGACAATTGCATAGTCAGTGATTTAGACATCGCTGATAGAGACGTCCATGGCAGGCCCTAGTGGATTGAGTGCTGCTAATGTTACAACGGGCACTAATGCCCCCACCGATAGAGAGATGGTGTAGACAGGACTTTTCTTTACCTCCCTCTCTGTCACTTTTTATTGATTTTTAGTATTTTATTGCATTTGAGGAAAAATTGCTTTTTGTTTGTGGTGGGGGCGAGGTATTTCCATACCTGCCTCTTGTGATTATTACTTTTGTTTAAATATTGGATTTGATGCTGTAAATTGTGTTTTAGCACTGTTTTGTAGATGTTTGAGCTTGTGGGTCCTTGTGTTAATTGCAAATGGTTTTTGGACCCTTTTGAAATATTTTTGCCACCTCTTGTGTATTTAATTGTGGCTGTTGATGAGTCCACGATTTGGACTCATTTAGGGCTTTATTTTAATGGATTTAGTGCCTTCAAATGCATATTTTGTCTCAATAACTGATGTAAATACTTGAATTTAAGCTATTTGAACATAGGGACAAAGCATGGACACTATGGAGCAAAAATGAACAAGGCAGCTGAAAGAATCAAGAAAAGAAGGCCTGAGGATCGCCTAAACTATTTGGTGAGTCGCCGAATGGCCTTAGTCTCGCCCAATGTTCCAGTGTGCCAAGCCTTGAAGAACAAAATCAAATAGGTGATCAAATGAAGCAGTTGGCTATTCGCCAAACGGTTCCTCGAGGCAGTGCCATATCGCCTAAAGTTACAGAGATTGAAGTTTCTGAAGGAAAATGCAGAAAGACAATAAACCAGACCAAAGGGCGGATCACCGAGTGGATCAGCGATCCCGACTAACTGTGTCGAGTGATCCTTCGCAGCACAATTGTTGACAACTATAAATACCTGTTTGAATTTTTAGTTTAGTATCAAGTTTTACATTTTAGAACCCAGTTTTTAGAATTACTTAGTTTTATAACTTGGTTTTTTTTTGGAGACAATTTTCCTTAGCTTTTGAAGATTCAAAGACTTCCAATTCCAAGAAATTGGAAGTGGGTGTTGAAGATTCTTCATTGTAGACTTGTTTCAAGTGAATATAAATTGGACCCAATTGATTATCGTGTAATTTGGTATCGATTTCTTCCCTTTTACTATGTCTAGCTAAAACCCTAATTCTTGGGGTGTGATTTTGTGAATATGGGTTGAATTTACTGTTGGGTATTGCTAATTGATTATTTATTCGCTATTTAGAGGTGATTTCATTCAGTAGTTGTGTTTGAATTAAATGGGGTTGTAGTTACAAATACAAATTTATCTTCCTGTTTTTGACTTGCTCGAGAGAGAAGTTTTAAAACCAAAACTACTAAATCGATAGTCTGTGGTTATTGGGTTGTCATAGGTTAAGCTTGAGAGAGTGAATCCTTTCCCACACATTCAGCTCGAGAGAGTGAATGGACTAAGGATAAGGCTGTACTTCAGTGCCTCTTATTGGTGTTCGAGAGAAATCGATTTGATTCAGGGTAAACTGTTCGAGCGAAAATTTATCCCCACTAAAGTCTAGCCTAGTTACCAATTTACAGTGAGTTACTATCAATAACATTTAACCGGTTGTGTATTTTAGCCCATATCACTATCACATCCCAAGAATCCCATCTCCATATTTGCATTTTTGCTTTAGTTGTTATTTTAGTTGATAGTTGCTTACGAAACCCCCTTTGATAATTGACACTTGTGTTACCCTTTACTTTATCAAATTTTTTACTCGTTAATGTCTACAGCTATGATTAACTTGAACATATTTTTACTTTTCTATTGATTCTCAATTGCAAACCGCTCCCTGTGGGAATAATCCCAACCCTTGGTTGGGTTATACTACTATTGAACGACCGAGGACTCTTAGTATTGGATGAAGTGCCCGGATGCGTCAAGTCAAAACGGTGACACTGCCGGAGAGTGGTGCTAATTGAGAATTTTTAGTTAAGTTAGATTTTTTTCTTGTTAGTTATAGTTCTACTCACTTAATCTTTAGTTTTGTTTTGCTTGTTTATGTGTTGAAACAAGAAAAATGAGTGTAAAGGGTGAAAACGTTAACCAAATAGATCACCCCCTGTTGAGGTTATTGAACTTTAGGGATAACCTCCTAACATTCCAGCAATTGGAAAGTGAGACTATCCATGATATGTGACTGAGATTTAAGGCATTGCTACAATAGTGCCCGAATCATGGAATGCCAGACAAATTGCTGCTAGAATGCTTCTATACAGGCCTTGGTCCCAAAAATAGAAGCGCTGCTGATCAACTTTTTGCAGGTTGTTTGATAGGACAACCATATGGATTAGTAGTCCAACTCCTTGATGGAATGGTAAAGCCAACAAGGAAACGGAAAAGGACCAAGAATGGGTTGCATTGTTGATTCAGCTAGATGATCTGTCCAAGAAGGTAAAGAAGTTGGAAGCAAGGTTTAAAATGAAGAGTGAGTACCTTCCCCCTCGTAGGTGCAAAAAGATGAAACAACATGAGGGTGGAAAAAATGGAGAGGTCCTCTCACTCATTTTACACAAAATCGAGGAATAAGATAGAGTGTTGAATGAGATAAAAGAGAATGTCAAAATCCTGAATTAGATGAAGACCTCCCATTCCATGATTATTCAGCTACAAGATGCCCAAATAGGCCAAATATTGTCATGTCTCTACTCACAACATAAAGAGGGGTTGCCTAGTGATACTATGGCTAACCCCGAGAATGAGGTTTGAATGGTGACTTGCGTCGTGCCACGACATTAACTAAGGCGCTGTTTGGGAGGCAACCCAAAACCCTTTATTGCTTTATTTTTGTTTTAGAAATAATGGTGTGGTGATTTTGCAGGTTAAAGTGTGGAGAGTGTTTGAAAATTACTGGTTGGCGAGCTAAAAGGTCCAGTCGGCGCATCACCGAATAGATCAGCCTGACCTAACCTACCCTTTGGCTCAAGACATCATCAAAATTGAGTCTGTAAAACTCAGTGAGCCCAGGTAATTATTGGTGAGTCGCCGACCAAGTCGGCAATCCCGACGTAGACCTCCGTTTAGACCCCCCACATTAATTGGAAGGCCTATAAAACTCAGCGAGTAAGTGAACACTCGGCATGTCACCGAGTGCATTTGTAAGCGTGATTAACATCACAGAATGGGCGAGAACTGGATGGTTTTAAAGGCCAATGGTTTCAAAGTTTCAAAATCATTACTTTCCCTCGCTTTCAAACTTCGCAAACTCGCACCTAATTAGTATTTTCAATATTTTTGCACTCCTAGGTATTTTGGTTGTTGATTGGTGCTCAGACTTTGGATTACATTGCCGCCTAGCATTTCAAAGTATTTTAATCGACATAAAAGGTTGGTTTTCCGAACCTCGAGATTATTTATCGGAATTTGTACTCATTTGCAATGATCTTATCTTAGTGATGTGTGCTGGGCCTCTCTGATAGGATTAGAATGTTTGAATGCTGATTTTATTTTGATAATCTTGCCCGTATTTTTTAATCGTTGAATGTCCGTAAATTTATGCCTTAAAATGAGTTAAATTTTGTGGGGTTGTGCTTGCATGTTGGTTAGATTGGTTGGGTGAAGTCAGAGTAGCCTGTATTTGTGCTAAATGGCATAAATTGCACAATGATCGAGAGAAGTCTGAGTAAGCCGGGGTGATGGGTGTTATGAGTTTGAACTTAATTTAACTAGTGCATGCTTTGATTTTGTTTTCGGGGGTTATAGGGTTGAATTTTAGAAGTTGGGTCATTTGGCGAGCTGGGTCAAGCTCGCCGAACCACTCGACGGTTCGCCAAAGGTCCCCATCTCGCCTATAATTTCATGATAAATGAGTAGTTGAATTTTGTAACTTTTGGTGAGAAGCCTGAGGTCACCGAAAGCACTCGACAACTCACCGAAGGTATTCTTGATCACCCTCTATCTGCTCCCATAAACCCTTTTTGCATTGGAACTTTCTATGGGCTATCCCTTGGTTGCCGAAAGCTATCGGCGATTCACCGAAAGGGATCTCCCATCGTCGATTTGCTAAAAATTTTAAGCCTATCCTTTTGGCGAGCCCGATCCAGTTCGCCAAAGCAATTCGGTGACTCGCCAACTGGTTCGGCGAGTCTGTCTGCAATTGTGTCTCTATGATTTTAATTGAAACATTTCTAACTTTTTCTCGATGATTTGTAGACATGGCTAGATCAAAAATTACAGGAAGAAACATGCCACCCCAAGGGAAAGAAAAAAGGATTTACACTCAATGAGAATCCAACTGCATCCAAGAGAAAGGCCACAAAACTCACCACAACTGGTGGGAAAGGCAAGGGTAAAGGGAAAGAACCTACATCACTGGAAACAAACTTTGACAGTGATGACATCTATGACACTTACCTCACCACATCTGAGAGTGAGGATGAGCATCAGGAGCCTCAATCTATAGCATTTGATGATGATGAGCTTGTAGCAGCGCAGAGGGCAGAGTTACGATCTAAAAAGACGCATGGTCCTTCTAGGACGAAAACCTCTCAGCGCACCACTTCTTCTCCTCCAGTTCCAGAACATGCTATAGTCCTAGCACCTCCTGTACAGGGTCCTCCACCCAAGTAAATAAACAGATTAAAGACTGAGGGGCTAAGGACAATCCTTGAGGAAAATCGTCTGTCCATAGATGGGGTTATCGATAGGTACCCAGAGATAATGGATTACTTGCAATACCACAAGTTTCAAATCTTCACCAAACCATGTGGCTCTTATATTCCAAGCTGGGTCAGAGAATTATAAAGTGCATACAATGCATTGATACCCCAGAGGAAGAAGCAAGCGACAACTTTCAAAGAAGTTGACTATGTGGTTGTCAGAGGCAGGAAGGTAACTTGTGATAGTGATGCTATCAACACAGTCTTGGGCATGTCAATGAATATTAATGATCACTGCCAGCACTTGATCAGAACAGAGAAGCTGGAAAAGATGAAAAAATGGTTAGCCCCACTGATTTTATATGGTACTCTAAAG
Organism: Solanum pinnatisectum; assembly: GCA_035578085.1. NCBI lineage: Eukaryota > Viridiplantae > Streptophyta > Magnoliopsida > Solanales > Solanaceae > Solanum > Solanum pinnatisectum. The sequence goes on from CM069085.1 coordinate 20,835,696, forward strand.
TGGTTGGCGGAAGGGGCTCCGATTGAAAAGAAAGATCTTTATATAGCTGCAAGATTTTGGTTTGACTTTATCAGCAGCACAATTATGCCATCCCAGAATGAGTCGATCCTTTACCTTGCTAAGGCAGCCTGTCTGGGTTGCATCATAAAGGAAACTAGGATAAATTTGGGGATGATTATTGCTTCAGTGATCCTCATGCGTGCAAAGCAGTGCCAGACCTCACTTCCTTTCCCGGTATTGATCACCGAATTGTGTAGACGGGCTTGAGTACCTAGAGATGCCAAGAAAGATGTGGAAGTGATTCCCATATCCTATACCGAATCTAGAGGATTGATACATAATTTTTAAAGGACCAAGCTGAAAAGAAGAAGAAGGCAGCCCCGGTAGATTCTTCCCCGGCTGTGGACACAGACTCCATACTTGCAGAGGCATCTTTGCCTATTTCGGCCCCTGGGCCTTCAGGTACTCCTTATGCTGTATCTTATGCTGTCCCTAGTTCTTCTACTGCTGCACTACCTCCTAGACCTATAGTTGCTTCTGTTTTCCGGACTCCGATCACCCAGGCTTCATTACTCCGGGTGGGGGGGGGGGCAGCTTGCCTATTTTGCAGATCGTCGGGCGACCAAACTTGAGAGCTCCATTCCTAGCATGATTCAGACTACCCTAACTTGAGACCTCCATTCCTAGCATGATTCAAACTGCCCTAACTGATGCTGTGACACTATTAAACGATGCCATTGATACCCTTGCGGCAAGGATAGCGGTGTGTGAGCATGACCAAGGGGCCACCTAGGAGGTGACAGTTTTAAAAGCTGCTATTGCTGAGCTGAAAAAAGATGTTGACCACCTAAAGTCCATCGATATATCTATCATCTTTGAGATGGCGGACATCACCGATGAGCTAGTTGAACCAGCTGATCCTGAGTCTGAGGCTGAGACGGATAAAGAGTTGCTTGAGGCGGCTCAGGAAATTTCAGATGAGGGTCTCAATGAGACTGAGGAGGTCATGGTAGCTGCAACTGTACAACCTTTATTGGTAGATATATCCTTGGCTGCTGCTAGTGCTACCATCGCTCGCTGAGGTGACTCAGTGCACGTAGACTGAGACTAGATCGATGCACAGGCACCGATGCCTGCATCGATGGAGCGACAACGTAGACAGGATCCCCCCTTTACCTCCCTCTCTGTCTTACTTTATTTTACTTTCAGATATTTTCATTTGTATTTGAGGACAAATGATTTTGGTTTGTGGTGGTGTGAGGCCTACCTTTGTGCATATTAGTTTTATTGGGCTTTTAGCTTAATTTGTATGGACACTGCTTTTGTAGATGCTTGAGCTTGTGGCTCCTTGTTTTAATTGCAAATGATTTTTGATCCTTCCAAAAATTTTTGCCACCTCTTGTATTTGTTGAAAGTGGCTGTTCTCTTGCAAATTTGAGTACTAGTTTTGATTAATACCGATGACTCAAATAGTGCTCATAATCGAACATAAATGAATGCGTGGCTACAACGGGCCAATTGAAGTTGCATAGACAATATGTGAACTTTTTACATCTTGTTGTGACTAGCCAATTATCGAATCGAGTCTCTTGTGATGAACATTGCACACTAGCGAAAGTGTGGAGTCTTTTTTTACTTTGGTGTCAATGCCTTGTATGATGAGCTTACCGTGAACCATGTCCGATGACACCTAGAATTTGCCCCGTTGGTCTGGTTGACTAAGTGATGTAATTTATTGAGATGATCTTATGCAACTTTAAAGAGTGCGAACCAATTTGACATTATACCTCTTTTGTGGCTTACCTTGTGAGTGTGTGAACCTATTTTGAGCACCCTTTGAGCCTTGACCTTTACTTGGAAGAAACTTGGTAACATTGTAACCTTTCCTTATCCATTACCCATAATCCTCATGATTTGTGGTTTGTTTGAATAGCCAACTTAGGCCAAAAGCCTAAGTTGGGGGTGTGGTGAAAAGAGAAGGCAAATCAAGTAAATGCAAATGAGTCCCATAGGCCCATGTTTTGAGAAAAATGGAACCCCTCCATATTAAAAAAAAAGAGAAAAAAGGAGAAGAAAAGATTGAAAAAAATTAAAAGAAAAAAAAGTCGTGAAATAAAGTTTTGGAGATACAAAGTAAATGGGGTTTTCAATGAATCATGGAAGATGAATAAGAGGTGACTTTTGAGCTTGAATGAAATTGATAAAGAGAAGGAAGGAAGGTGTTGTTCGTATCACATTTCATGAGGATTTCTAGCCTATAAGCCTAAATGACCATACCGTTACACTCAGCCCCATTACAAGCCTTGAAAAAGACCTTTTTGATCTTGAATAAGTTGAAGCAAAAGTCGATTGGAAAATAAGGGCAAACCTATGGGTGAAATCATGCATTGTGTTTATCTTTGTGAGTGTGAGTGTTGATCTTGATTACGGAACTTTAAATTGTTGAACCATTGTGTCTGAACATGGAATCATTATTTGTGTGAGGCATTTGATTTCCTTTGGTGAGTCACAACTTGAAACGTTGAGAGCATAATTGATCCTTGCAAGAGTAAGTTTAGACTTTTTGTGTGCATTCACAATTGAGTTTTATGTAGCACTGTTTGAGACATCCTTTTTGAACTGCTGAACTTGAGTTTTACTTAAGGACAAACAAAAGTTTAAGTTGGGGGTGTTGATGAGTCCACGATTTGGACTCATTTAGGGCTTTATTTTAATGTATTTAGTGCCCTCAAATGCATATTTTGTTTCAATAACTGATGTAAATACTTGAATTTCAGGTATTTGAACTAGGGACAAAACATGGACACTATGAAGCAAAAAGGAACAAGGGAGCGGAAAGAACGAAGAAAAGAAGGCCCGAGGATCACCTAAACCATTTGGCGAGTCGCCGAATGGCCTTAGTCTCGCCCAATGTTCCAGTGTGCCAAGCCTTGAAGGACATTAAATAGGCGATAGAAAGGAAGCGATCGTGAGTCGCCAAGCGATTTCGCGGCGATGCCATATCGTCCAAAGTTATAGAGCTTGAAGTTGCTGAAGGACAATGCAGAAAGGCGATGAATCAGACCAAAGGGCGGATCACCTAGTGGATCGGTGATCCTGACTAACTGCACCCAGTGATCCTTCACAGCACAACTGTTGACAACTATAAATACCTGTTTGAATTTTTAGTTTAGTATCAAGTTTTACATTTTAGAACTAAGTTTTTAGAATTACTCAGTTTTAGCACTTAGTTTTTTTGAAGACAATTTTCCTTAGCTTTTGAAGATTCAAAGACTTCTAATTCCAAGAAATTGAAAGTGGGTGTTGAAGATTGTTCATTGTAGACTTGTTTCAAGTTAATATAAATCGGACCCAGTTGATTATCATGCAATTTGGTATCGATTTTTTCCCTTTTACAATGTCTGGCTAAAACACCAATTCTTGGGGTATGATTTTGTGAATATGGGTTGAATTTATTATTGGGTATTGCTAATTGATTGTTTATTCGTTGTTTAGAGGTGATTTCATTCAGTAGTTGTGTTTGAATTAAATGGGGTTGTAGTTGCAAATACAATTTTATCTTCGTGTTTTTGACTTGCTCGAGAGAGAAGTTTTAAAACCAAAACTACTGAATCGATAATCTGTGGTTATTGGGTAGTCGTGGGTTCAGCTCGAGAGAGTGAATCCTAAACCCTCTCCCACACATTCAGCTCGAGAAAGTGAATGGACTAAGACAAAGATTGTACTTCATTGCCTCTTATCGGTGTTTGAGTGAAACCAATTTGATTCGGGGTAAATTGTTCGAGAGAAAATTTACCCCCACTAAAGTCTAGCCTAGTTACCAATTTCCAGTAAGTTACTGATGTTTGCGTAATCAAGGACACCACTTCTGATGCAAGTGTCTACGATCGTGCAATAGTATAATAACCCAACTAAGGGTTGGGAGCGTTCCCAAGGGAGTGGTTTTGAGAATTAATAGAAAAATAAAATTTAGTTCTAAATAGTCGTAGTTAAAGACATTAACGATTCAAAGCATTGTAAATTAAAGGGGGACACAAGAGTGTCAATTAACAATGGGGGTTTTGTCACAAGTAAGTAAAAACAACAAAATAAACAAGGGTTTCTTAATAATGAAAGGGGATCCTTGGGATGTGATAGGAATATGGGTTAAGCTAGATTATTGGGTACATGCATTCAATAGAAGATTCGTAGAGTAATTGTGACTAGGCTAAACTTTAAGGGGGATAAGTTCTCTCTCGAGCAACTTACCCCGTTTCAAATGCATTCCTCTCGGACACCCACTTGCTGCATGAAGACCAGCCTACGCCTTAACCCACTCACTCTTTCTCAAGCTGTGTGTGTGGATATGGGACTAGGCTTCACTCTCTCGAGTTGAACCTCATGTCGACCCACTCACACTGGCCATCAATCTAGTGGTCTTAGTTTTACAACCTCTCTCTCGAGCAAGCCAAAAACACATAAATAAACTTGTATTTGCAACTACAAATTCATTACATTCATCCACAACCACTAAACGAAATCACATTTAAACTACGAATAGACTATCAACAAGCAAGGCCCAACAATTATCTTAACCCATATTAGCTAAATCATACCCCAAGAATTGGGTTTTTAGCCACACATCAAGAGATAGAAATTTATACCTAAATGAGCTTTCATTCAAATGGGTATGAATATTTAAGTCTTGTTACATGCCAAGAATGAAGAATCCAAGAGACCCAAGTCCAAATCCTTGGAGATGAAACCCTTTTCTTCTTTAAGTTTTCAAAACGCTCTCAAACTTAGAGCAAAAATATCAAAAAGTACTATTATATATGAAAATTATAATAATTGTTCGACTCTTAAAACTACAACTTTAACTAGTATTTATAGATTTCACAGATTTGTACTGCAGCGGATCATTCGACGTTGTTAGTCGGAATCGCCGATCAATTCGGTGATTCACCTTTTGGTGTAGTTCATCACCGTCTTGCACTATCTTTTAGCATTGTCGTGCTTTGGGTCATTGGTCGACATGGTACTACTTCTCAAAACTTCTCGCCGATGCACCGAATGCTTCCTTTTTCCGCCGACTTGATCTTTTCCTTTAGGGCTCATCACACTGGAACAAAAGGCGAAGTAAGATCCTTCGGCGACTCGCCAAGTGGACTCAGCGATCCTCAGGCTTTCATTTATTTGTTCTTTTCAGCCTTTTTGTTCCTTTTTTCGATGTAGTGTCCATGCTTTCCTTCTAACTTCAAATACCTGAAACTAAGGGTTTTCATCAGATATTGAGATAAAATAAGAATTTGAGAACATAATTTATATTAAAATATAGCCCTAAATGAGTCCAATTTGTGGACTCATCAACACCTCCAATTTAAACTTTTGGTTGTCCTCAAGCAAACTCAAGTTTAGCCATTCAAAAAGGGTGTCTCGAATAGTGCTACACAAGTCTCAATCATGACTGCACACAACAAGACTCAATTTACGTATGCAAAGATCAAATGTGCACTCAAAGATTCAAGTTGTGACTTACCAATATCAACGAATCTCATGCTCACAATACTTGCTTCAAATGTAAGTTCTAGCTCAACTATAGTGTTCAAATGCCCTCACACAAAGAATGATTCCATATTCACACAATGATTTCACAGTATAAAGCTTTGGAATCAGATGCAACACTCACACTCACAAAGAAGAACATAATGCATAATTTTACCCACAGATTTGCCTGTATTTTCTAATCAACATTTGTTTCAGCTCACTCAAGATCAAAAAGGTCTTTTCAAGGCTTGTAATTAGGTTGAGTGTAAAGGTATGGTCATTTAGGCTCAGTGACTTTCATCCTCATGATATGTGGTTCTCTCAACAGTTCCTTTCCTTTTTCCTTCATCATTTTCATTAGTACTTAATAGGTCATCCTATTATTCGCTTCCCATGAATTGTTAGGAAACCCCATTTCTTTTATACTTTATTCCACAACTTTCTTTTTTATTTATTTTTTTTTATTTTTTATCTTTTCTTTTTATTTTTTATAAATGGAGGGGTTCCATTTTTCTCAAAATCATGGGTAAGAGGAGACTTTCCTTGCACTTCTTGACTTGCCCCTATCTTTTCAACACACCCCCGACTTAGGATTTTGGCCTAAGTTGGCTATTCAACTAACCACAACTTCATGAGGATTATGGGTGATGGATTAAGAAAGGTCTAGTTTTCATCAAGTTTCTTCCAAAGAAAAGTAAGGCTCAAGGGTTTTTAAAAGCGGTTCACACACTCACAAGGTAAGTCACAAAAGAGGTATATGTCAAATTGGCTCACACTCATAGAAGTTTCCTAAGATCATATCAAGAGACAACATCACTTAGTTGACCGGACCAACAGGGTAAATTCTAGGATCTATCAAGCATGGTTCAAAGTAAGCTAATCACACTAGGCATTGACACTATAAGTTAAACAAGACTCCACACTTTTGCTAGTGTGCAATGATCATCACATGAGAATCCATTTGATACAAGGCTAGTCATAATGAGATGCAAAGAGTTCACATATTGTCTATGCAACTTCATTTGGCCTCATCGTAGCCGTACATTCATCTTCGTACGATTGTAAGCACTATTCAAGTCATCGGTATTGATCAAAACCGAGACTCAAATTTTTACAAAAGACAACCACATTCAACACATGAGAGGTGGCAAAAATGTGTGAAAAATTCAAAAATTTTTGGAAGGGTCAAAATCAAAAAAGGTCAAAATTGTTTTGCAATTTAAAACAAAAGGAGCCACAAGCTCAAACATCCATAGAAAAGCAGTGATGAAAATAATTTAAGCACAAAGCCCAAATATAAACAAAATATGAATATCAAAAGCATACAAAGGAGGGCCTCACCCCACCACAAATAAAAAGCATTTGTCCTCAGATGCACATGAAAAAATATCCAAAATGACAATTAAAGAAGGACAGAAAGGGAGGTGAAGAAGGGATCATGTCTAAGAAGTTGCTCCATATGTCTGGGCATCAGTGCCCGATATGTCACTCTGAATCTGGGCATCAGTGCTCGAAATTGCCTCAGGGGGAACAACGGCAATGCAATCCAAGTCCGAGCACAATCCAACAAGTGAAATGCACTAAAAGTGCAAAAAAATAATAATATAGAAACTAGGGTGCAGGTGTGAGTTTGGACAGATAAAAAGTGAGGGAAAGTGAATGAAGTTGAAACTTTTAAACCTTTGGCTTGCAAAAACCATCCAATTTTTGCCCACTCGGCGATATTAGTCCCGATCGCCGAGCTATTCAGCGTAATGCCAAGTAATCATTTACCTCAACGAAGTTTATAGAACCTCCATGTTTTGTGAGGGTCCAAACGATGGTCTTTTTCATGGTCGCTGACACGGTCGGCGATTCGCTGATAGTTTCCTGTGCTCGATGAGTTTTATAGAATCCAATGCAAGATGGTCTTGAGTCTAAAGAAGGTCTAGTTCTGAGTCGCTCAACCATTCAGCGATTCACTGATTGGACCTGTTACTTGCCAATTTGCACTTTTTGTTCACTTTCCACACTTATATCTGCACAATCAACGCTCTATTATTTTACCAAAGCAAAAGAAAACAATAAATGGTTTTGGGTTGCCACCCAAACAGTGCCTTAGTTAACGTCGTGGCACGATGCAATTTCACCTTCAAACTTCACTCTTGGGGTTAGCCATAGTATCACTAGGTAAACCCCCTTGATGTGTCGGATTGAGGTGAGACGAGATATGACCCGTTTGGGTCTCCAACTACTTGATTGAAACAGAATGGAGGTGACGGTCTGGCTAAGGGTAGAAACATCTTCTTTCATGCCTTTTAGTATTTTGTCTGACCCTTCAACTTTGTTGAGGATACGTGAGAGTATATCCTCAGACCTACCACCTTCTGAATACTTGGGGTTCTGACGCTCATGGGGAGGCACATATCTATCCTTCTCCCTATCTTTCCAGTTTGGATTTCGATCCCTCCATTCATGATCTCTATCCTTCTAGCCTTTGTCTCTAGCCCAACCTTGGTTACCACCCTGGCTTGGGTAGTTAAATGATAGCCCCCGCCTTGATTTGCTAGAAATCTTACCTCTTCGTTATATAGGCCTTCAAATTTCATATCTTCAGGATTTGCACTCCCGACCCCAACATTGTGGACACTACGAGAACCAGCCCCCATGATATTTTTGGATAGAATGTCATGCTGTGTCATGATTTTGGCCTTGTTTTGGTCTCTCTCATTGTCTTTTTCAATATGCTCCTTAGATAGCTTGAATGTGAGAGGGGATACTTGGTCCTCGCGAGTGTACCACGCTTTGTTGATGGTTGTAATGCCATCTAAACATTGGTCTGCTACTGCATATGGCTGCTACATTATGTCTCAAGGCGAGAGTTGGTCAGTGACACCTTTGTTTATCGAATCCAAACTCCTGTAAAAGTACTGAAGTAGCACATTGTCCGGTAAACCGTGGGTTGGGCATTGCAACACCAGCTTTTTGAACATTAGCCAAGTTTCATGCAGAGGCTGTCCTTCTAGACGTTTAAAGCTTTGGATGCTATCCTGTAGTGACATCATCTTTGAGGGAGGGAAAAATTGCACTTGAAATGCAGTTACCAACTCCTCCCAAGAAGTGATGGATTCACGTGGTAGCTCAGCTAATCACTTGCAAGCCTCTCCTATCAACGAGAAAGGGAATAGCCTCAACCGAACCTACTCCTGAGAGATGTTTTTTAATGAGAATGGTCCACACACATCTACAAAGTTTTGAAGATGCTCGTGAGGATCCTCATGAGCCAGTCTGCTGAAAAGTCCTTTTAGTTGCAAGAGTTGCAACATGATACTTGTTAGTTGGAACACTACATTTCCCTCGGCTGAGGGTAAATGGATGGCTCCAACACCTCCCATGAGATGGGGGCCATTGATGTTGGGCTCTTGTACATCGATGAGATTTCTGATGTCGTCTTGGTGGCTTACCTAGCTACCGTTGCTACCATTAACACTCATGCTTTCTGAAATATTCACATAGTAAACAAACAAAACTAAAAATTAGGTATGTAGACTACAACTAAGAAGAACAAAAGTTCTACTAATCAAAAAATTCTCAAATAACACCACTCCCCAGCAGTGACACTATTTTAATATTTGTGTAATCAAGGACGCAACTTCCGATGCAAGTGTCTACGATCGTGCAATAGTATAATAACCCAACCAAGGGTTGGGATCATTCCCAAGGGAGTGGTTTCTAGATTTAATAGAAAAATAAAATTTAGTTCTAACTAGTCATAGTTAAAGATGTTAACAATTAAAAGCATTGTAAATTAAAGTGCGACACAAGAGTGTCAATTAATAGTGGGAGTTTTGTCAAAAGTAAGTAAAAACAACAAAATAAATAAGGGTTTCTAAGTAATGAGAGGGGATCCTTGGGATGTGATGGGAATACGAGTTAAGATAGATTATTTTGCTTTCAATAGAAGATTCATAGAGTAATTGTGACTAGGCTAAGCTTTAAGGAGGATAAGCTCTCTCTCGAGCAACTTACCCTGTTTCAAATACGTTCCTCTCGGACACCCACTTGCCGCATGTAGACCAGCCTACGCCTTAACTCACTCACTCTCTCGAGCTAAGTGTGTGGACATATGACTAGGGTTCACTCTCTTGAGCTGAACCTCATATCGACCCACTCACACAGACCATCTATCTAGTGGTCTTAGTTTTACGACCTCTCTCTCGAGCAAGCTGAAAACAAATAAATAAACTTGTATTTGCAACTACAAATTCATTACATTCATCCACAACCACTAAACAAAATCACATTTAAACTACGAATAGACTATGATAAAGCGAGACCAACAATTATCTTAACCCATATTCGCTAAATCACACCCGAAGAATTTGGGTTTTTAGCCACACATCAAGAGATAGAAATTTATACCTAAATGATCTTTCATTCAAATGGGTATGAAGATTTAAGTCTTGTTACAGGCCAAGAATGAAGAATCCAAGAGACCCAAGTCCAAATCCTTGGAGATGAAACCCTCTTCTTCTTCAAGTTTTCAAAACCCTCTCAAACTTAGAGCTAAAATATCAAAAGTACTATTCTAGATGAAAATTATAATAATTGTTCGACTCTCAAAACTACAACTTTAACTAGTTTTTATAGATTTCATAGATTTGTGCTGCGGCGGATCATTCAACGTTGTTAGTTAGAATCGTCGATCAACTCGGCGATTCGCCTTTTGGTGTAGTTCATCGCTGTCTTGCACTATCCTTTAGAATCGTCGTGCTTTAGATCATTGGGCGACATGGTACTGTTTCACGAAACTTCTCAGTGATGTGTCGACTGCTCCCTTTTTCCGCTGACTTGATCCTTTCCTTCAGGGCTTAGCACACTGGAACAAAAGGCGAAGTAAGATCCTTCGGTGACTCACCAAGTAGACTCGGCAAACCTCAGGCCTTCATTTCTTCATTCTTTTCAGCCTTTTTGTTTCATTTTGTGACGTAGTGTCCATGCTTTCCTTCTAACTTCAAATACCTAAAACAAAGGGTTTTCATCAGATATTGAGATAAAATAAGCATTTGAGGACACAATTTCTATTAAAGTATAGCCCTAAATGAGTCAAATTTGTGGACTCATCAGTTACTAGCAATAGCATTTACCTGGTTCTGTATTTTATCCCATATCCCTATCACATCCGAAGAATCCCGTCTCCATATTTGCATTTTCACTTTAGTTATCATTTTAGTTGATAATTGCTCACAAAACCCCCTTTGATAATTGACACTTGTGTCACCCTTTACTTTATCATTTTTTTTACTCGTTAATATCTATAGCTATGATTAACTTGAATACATTTTTACTTTTTATTGATTCTCAATTGCAAACCACTCCCTGTAGGAACGATCCCAACCCTTGGTTGGGTTATATTACTATTGGACTACCGTGGATGCTTAGTATTGGATGAAGTGCTCGGATACGTCAAGTTAGCTATTCTTGTGCAAATTTGAGTATCGATCATGAATCAATACCGATGACTTGAATAGTGCTTTCAATTGAACAAAAATGAATGTGAGGCTACAATGAGGCCAAATAAAGTTGCATAGGAAATATGTGGACTTTTTGCATCGTATTGTGACTAGCCGATTATCAAATTGAGTCTGTTGTGATGAACATTGCACAGTAGCGAAAATGTGGAGTCTTGTTTGAAATTGGTGCCAATGCCTTGTGTGATGATCTTACCGTGAACCTTGTGTGATGACGCCTAGAATTTGCTCCGTTGGTTCGGTTGACTAAGTGACGCAAGCTCTTGAAATGATCGTAGGCAACAATTTTAAAGAGTGAAACAATTTGACATTTTTCCTCTTTTGTGGCCTACCTTTTGTGTGTGTGAACTTTGCTTGAACACCCCTTGAGCGTTATCCTTTTATTGGAAAAAACTCGAGTAAATGAGACCTCTCTTTATTCCCTTCACCCATAATCCTCATTAAGTGTGGTTTGTTTGAATAGTCAACTTAGGCCAAAAGCCTAAGTTGGGGGTGTGGTGAAAAAAGATGGTAAATCAAGAAGTTCAAAGAAATTCCCCTTTTTATCCATAATTTTGAGAAAGATGGAACCCCTCCATACAAAAAATTAAAAAAAAAAAAGAAAAAGAAAAGAAGAATGAAAAAGAAAAAGAACGAAAAAGTTGTAGAATAAAGTTGTGAAAGTTGCAAAACAAATGGGATGTCCGATATTCCATGGAAAGTGAAAAATGGGGTGAATTTTGAGCATAAATGAGAATGATGAAGAAAAGGAAAGAAAGTGTTTTTCATACCACATTTCATGAGGATTGCAGCCACTGAGCCTAAATGACCATATCTTTACACTCAGCCCCGTTACAAGCCTTGAAAAGACCTTTTTGATCTTGAGTGAGTTGGAACAAATGTTGGCTGGAAAATAAGGGCAAACCTATGGGTGAAGTCATGCATGTGTTCATCTTTGTGAGTGTGAGAGTTGTATATGATTCCACAACTAGAAAGTGTTGAATCATTGTGTTTGAATATGGAATCATTCTTTGTGTGAGGGCATTTGAGTACCTTTGTTGAGCTTGAACTTGCATTTGAAGCAAGTATTGTGAATTTGAGAATCTTTGATAATGGTGAGTCACAACTTGAATATTTGAGTGCACAATTGATCCTTGCATGAGTAAGTGGAGTCTTGTTGTGTGCATTAATGATTGAGTCTTGTGTAACACCGTTTGAGACATCCTTTTTGAACTACTGAACTTGAGTTTTACTTGAGGACAAGAAAAAGTTTAAGTTGGGGGTGTTGATGAGTCCTAGATTTGGACTTGTTTAGGACTTTATTTGTATAGATTTAGTGTCCTCAAATGCTTATTTTGTGCCAATAACTGATGTAAAACCTTTGATTTCTAGGTGTTTGGATTAAGGAACAAAGCAAGGACACAAATTTACACAAATGAACAAAGAGAGCAGAAAGAATGAAGAAATGTATGCCTGGTGATCGCCTAGTCTACTTGGCGAGTCGCCGAACAGCCTCTTGACCACCTAAAGCTCCAGTGTACCAAGCCCTAAAGGAGAAAATCAAGTTGGCGAGAGAAAGGAGCAGTCGGTGGATCACCGAGTGGTTCTGCGATGCAGTGTTAAATTTCCCAAAGTTACAGACCTGGAGGATGCTGAAGGCCAAGGCAAAAAGGCGATGGAATTGACCAAAGGGCGGATCGTCGAGCTCGACTTACTGCACCGAATAGCTTTCACAGCATATTTTTGGAGACTATAAATACGTTTTTGAACATTTAGTTTAGTATCTTTTTATCAACTAGTAAGTATCATACTTTCAATAGTTCAAATCCTGAGTATTGAGACAAGTTTTCCTTAGCTTTGAAGAATTGAAGTTTTTCACTTTTGAGAAATTGGAAGTGGGTCTTTGAGATTCTTCAATTTGGACCTTTGTAAAGACGAAATCAATCTTATCCAGTTGATGGAAACTCAATTTGGTAACAATTTTTTATCTTTTTATAATGTCTAGCTAAAACCCTAATTCTTAGGGTGTGATTATGTGATTATGGGCTGATTTAGTTTATGGGTATTGCTAATTGTTAGTTTAAATGGTTTTTAGAAGTGATTTCAATCAGCAATTGTGGTTTAATTTAAAGAATTATGGTTGCAAATGTAGTTCTACCTTTGTGTTTTTGTCTTGCTCGAGAGAGAGGTTTTAAAACTAAGATTATTGATAGATGGTCTGTGGGTATTGGTTTCTCATGGGTTCAACTCGAGGGAGTGAATCCTAAACCCTTTTCCACACATTAAGATCGAGAGAGTGAATGGACCAAGGCGTAGGATGTTCTTATTTTGCAGGCTTGTCAATGTTCGAGAGAAATCAACTTGATTCAGGGTAAATTTTTCGAGAGAAAGTTTACCTTCTCTATAGTCTAGCTTATTCACTAATATTCAGCTATTTCCTAACAGTTGTAAATACCCATTTGCCTACATTAGCCGTTAATCGAAACACATCCCAAGAACCCGTCTCATTATTGTTATTCCGTATTATTTGTTGTTGTTGTAGTTGATAATAGAAACCAAAACCCCCTTATTTGACATTCGTGTCACCCCTTGATTTGAATTATGTTTTTATTCGTAAATTTCTATTCCTATGACTGACTTGATCATATTCGTACTTTCGTATTAAATCTTAAACATGTATCACTCCCTGTGAGATTTGATCTCAACTCATTTAGTTGGGTTATATATTGACTAGTGATCGTTGACACTTGGAATTGGATGAAGTGTCCTTGAAACGTTAATCACCTATCTGTATAGCTCTTCTGCCTACTCTATGCAGTCACAAGGTAATGTTGAATCAACTTCATTGTATCCATGGAGTCTCTCAACAAATTAGTGCCCAAAGGTTGTACTTTAACTTAATCGAACAAACCAACAGGAGATCTACACCTCTTTCTATACAAAGCCTCAAATGGTGCCATTTGAATACTGGAATAATAAGTGTTTTTATAGGTAAACTCTGAAGGAGGTAGGAGTTGATCCCAGTGACTACCAAATTCCATGACGTAGTATGAAGCATATCCTCAAGCACTTGAATAGTCAACTCAAACTAACCATCGGTTTGAGGATGGAATGCGGTACTCAACTCAAGTTTGGTACCCATCTGCTTATGCATAGAACTCTAGAAATGAGATATGAATTGCGCACCCCTATCTGACACAATAGAAATGGGAACCCCATGCAACAGAACAATCTTATGAATGTATATCCTAGCCAACCGCTCCACATTATAATTAGCCTTCACCGGTATGAAATGAGCCGACATAGTCAACCGGTCCACAATAACCCAAACTGAATCAAACTTACCCAAATACAAGGGTAATCCAGTCACAAAGTCCATAGTAATGCACTCCCACTTTCACTTAGGGATGGGTAACCTTTGCATTGTACCACCCAGTCTTTGTACTTCACTTGTTGATAGTTCTAACACTTGGCCACGAAATCCACAATGCCACTATTTATACCACACCACCAATAGTGTTGCTTCAAATTGTGGTACATTTTGGCTGCCCCCGGGTGAATAGAGTGTTTAGAATAATGACCCTCTCCTCTCCTAATATCATACACATCCAACCACCAACAATAGGAACACAAATACGGCCACAAATCCTCAAAGCTCCCTCAGGATAAAGAGACGCCGACTTAGCTTCACCTTTCAACACCTTCTCCCAAATCACTTTCAACTTGTCATCCTCCAATTGATGGGCACGAATATGATCCATCAATATAGACCTAGCCTCAACGAAGGCTATAACACTGTGAGGTACGAAAATATTAAGTCAAACCAACTATAGAGCCAATGATTGAACCTCTAAATCCAAAGGTCTCTCATTCACTTTAATTAAGGCTAAGCTACACATACTAGGTGTCTTTTGACTCAAAGCATCTCCTACCATGTTTGCCTTGGACGTATGATAAAGAATGGTATGTCATAGTCCTTCAATAATTCCAACCATCTACGCTGCCTCATGCCTAGATTCTGCTAAGAAACGAGATACCTAATGCTACGTTGATCAGTAAAGATCTCACAATACACAATATAGAGATAATGCCTCCATAACTTCAAGACTAAAAACATTGCAGCTTACCCCAAATCATGAGTAAGGTAGTTCTTCTTATGTACCTTCAGCTGCCTCGAAGCATAGGCTATGACTCTCCCTTCTTCGATCAATACTCCACATAGACCAACACCTAAAGTATCATAGAGTACCATAAATGCCACACCCTCCTCGGGTAGTGATAATATAGGTGTTGAGGTTAATAACTCTTTTAGATATTGAAATTATGTGTCACACTCATCGGCCAATAGAAATACTAAAATCTTTTGCGTTAACTTAGTCAATAGAGCTGCAATGGAAGTGAAACTCTAAGTTCTTTGATACTATGCACTATCAACTTCAGCGAGTTAGCTAAGCTCACCTAACTAGTTAGGAGAATCGCCTTCCCAGTAGGCAAACCTCAGAACAAAAATTCTGAAATATATTCCATTTGGGTTTAATTTCAACTAACCTTCACTGGAGTTGTATTTGATTGAATGTAGCTTGTAGGAGATGGAAAGAACCAAAGGAAAACAAGTCATTACCTCCAATACCAAGTTAGACGAAGAATCTCCTCCACCTACTCTTTTGAAAATTCACATGGGGATCTATATCGATGAGCTATTTGAGGCTCTGTGCCAACAACAAACCACTCCACGCTTATCTACGTGTGTGAGTGAGAAACCTAAGAGTGTGGTTGGTAGAAAAACTAACATTAGATACAATTTGGTTCAACCTCATCTGGCCCAATCCTCCGCTTCTCGAGTTCTCTAGATTATTGCTCTAAGGACCTTCAACAGGCTCAAGGTTACTGGAGAGCACCTAATTCTATAGGAATAATGACTCTCTACTGATGGAGTCATGAGAGACTACCAGGACAACTCAGATACTATCTAGTTTCATAATTTGGAGGGGTTTCCAAAGCCACGATTGTAATGACTCAAAAAATGATAGGATGAACTAGAGCCTTGACATTTGGGTTACTGTGACTTTAGGTGGATGTCTAGGCTGCTTTAGAACTTAAATAGGGTGAGTAAGGAGCCTAGGGTACAAGCTAGGGCCTAAACTAGCAAGATATGGTGGTGGAAACCTTGTTACTTGATGGAGCCTTTTGGCGATGGGCTGCTTGATCGCCCAAAGAGTTGGGCGAGTCGCCCTTGTGCCCTTTTGATCGCCTAAGGAACTACCCTCTTAGTCTTAGTTTTGGAACAATAGGTGAGTTAGGTTGAAGCTAGCCAAGAAGGTTGGCAGATCGCCCATTTTCTCCCCCTCCATCTCTTAGTTAACTGACCAGTTGGCAAAGATGTTGGACCAAAGGGCAAGCTAAAAGGTAGCTTGCCAACCTGGTTGGCGTGTCGCCCTTTAACATCCCTCCATCGCCCAGCCTTTTTAGTGAGCTCACTGGAACAAAGGGCGAGCCAAGGGTGCACTTGGTGATTTGCCTAGAGCACTTGGCGAGCCCAAGGTTCCAAAGGGCGAGCTTAGACCGGCAAGGGGCCAATTTTTTAGTTAGAACTAGTTGGGTCAAGTTGAAATGATGATATCTATTAACTCAAAATAAATTAGGTGGGCCATTATCTATACAATTAAGGGACTCTGAGACCTATTTCCAATGCCACCGAGTTTGCCCAATTTCGATCTCGGAGTAAAAGGTTATGCCTAAAATAGTGAAGCACTGGAAAATTGGGCGAGCCAAGGGCCATTAGGCGAGTTGCCTAGTGCCCTTGCCAAGCCAAGGGGTGCAAAGGGCGACCATAGATGGGTTTTAGTGCAAACTTTTAAGTTTAAACTTTATGGGTCCTTAGTTCCTTTCCAAAATTGAGTCTACATTATTCTATTCCTTTCCTAGCAACTATATAAGCTTATTAGACCTAAGTTTACCTAATCTAAATCATTCTACCTATAATCAAAAGAAAACCAAACTTCATGCTCTCCATAGAATATTTCTCTCTCTAGAAAACCCCCCATTGAAGAAGAAGATAGAGCTTGAGGCTTGGGTCAAGAACAAGGTCCATTGTTGAGAGCTTGTGCTAGGGTTTCGATTAAAGGTATGTGAAGCTTAATCATCCATGGGTTCTTCCACCCATGGAGTCCCCCCAGATTTCACCCAAGTTGAGAAGAAAACCCCAATCTAAGCTAGGGTTTCTTCCAAAGTGTGGGTAGAGTTTGGGTATGATTCAAAAGGTTGAATAGTACTCAATTATGATTGATTTAGCATTGTTGTAGAATATTATGATGACTTCTTGTTATTACTATGGTAACCCTAGTTTAAATTGATGAATGTGATATTTGTGGGTTTATACCATTAAAGGCCAAATTGAAGGTTCATGACTAACCTTCCTATACCAATGTTATGAGTAGTAATTGATCAAGATTAGGAATACCTAGACACGAATTGAACTAGAATCTATACCACATGATTGATCTTGACTTGTAAAGATGAAATAGAACCTTTAAGGCAAATTATGACTACGATCACCTAGTATCAAAGAGTGTGATTGAATGTCTTGTAATCTAGGTTCACAATATGCTTCCATCTTGTAGAGTCCTTGAGAATGAGGAGTCATAGTCATGAATGATGATCATTAGGGCTTAAGCCAGAAGCAAATATGATAAACTTTAGGAACCTAAGGCTTTAAAAGTAAAATCTAAATCTAAGTGCAAGGCTAATGAATAGAATTGTGTTGAGAAAACTTTGCCTACCTAGATCACCTCATGAATCGTAGATCGTAGGAAGTGATAGAATCACTTAAGTCATAATGATATACTTGTCTAATGAAGAATTCTAGACATGATGCTAGGTATGGATATGAACTTAACATGAAAGACTTTTCACATAATAATGCTTCTAGTGTTGAAGGACTTTTCCTAACTAATTGAACCTAAGGCTGGAGAACCTTTATACCTAGGTCATGGATTGTGATAGTTGCTCACATATGGTCTAAAAGAGGTATTAGCATGGGTTGGTGGTGAAGAACACCTTTCCATTTACTTGAGTCCAAGTAGAGACTTAATGATTATCTTGTGGGATTTATGCCTAGCCCTAAGAGGATATTCAAATGAGATTGAGGTTCCCACCTAGATGAGTTTGGGCTTTCATGTAGGTTCCTACCTAGTATAGTTTAGGCTTTCTACATGGGATCTTTCACCTAGAAGAGTATTCATTTCCCCAAAGTGTGTCTCATGAGATGAAAGCCTCACCTAGTGGAGTTTGGGTTTCTAGTAGCAATCTGTATATCCTATAACTACATGCCCCATAGGAAGTTAGCTAGTGAATCCAACTAAGCTAACAAACCGGTTCCACCTTGGCAAGTGGACCAACCCTTGATGGTGTGGGTAATACCTTTGAGATCATATGTTCTCATGTCAGTTAAGGCTATATCCCAATTAAACAAGATTTATAATGATCTAAGACTGTGCTTAATGTAGCATCTCCTAGAGTTCAAACCTCATTGGCCAAGATTATTCCTAAAGTAGCATCTCCTATGGTCCAATGCAAATAATGGTCTAAGATTATGCTTGAAGGGGCATCTCCTAAAGACCAAACTAAATGAACTAAGAGTATGCTTTAAGTAGTGTCTCCTAGAGTTCAAGCTTACTGAAGTAAGATGTACTTGATATAGTATATCCTAGGGTTCTAAGTAATGATGGACTAGTACAAGTTAGTAAAGGACCTGATAATGTTCTAAGTATAAATGGACTTAGATATGCTTGAGTGAGGCCTCATAGAGTCCATAATAATAATAAAGAACCTAGACATGCTAAAAGAAGCATCTCATAGGGTCCAAGCTTATAATGAACTAAGATAATGCTTTAAGTAAAATATTCAAGAGTTCAAGTTTAATGAACTTAGATTATGCTTTAAGTAGCATTTCGTAGAAGTTCCAATATGATGAACTAAGTTGTACCTAGTATAGTATCTCTTAGGGTTCAAACAAGAAGGGACTAAGATAGACCTAGTAAAGTGTCTCCTAGAGTTCCATGCTTTAAAAAGAGGGCTAGTCTCTAAGTTAAGGAACATGAGTATGATGACCTAAAGAATACTTAGTATGAGTAGTAGTATGGGATATTACTCAGGCTTTGCACAAGTATGACTAAGGGTTACCTTATGAGTGTTGTCTTACATGAGTGATGCTTGATGGTTTGTAGCTATAAATGCCCACCAAGATAGGGTTGGCTAGGTCATGGATTGTGATAGTTGCTCACATATGGTCTAAAAGAGGTATTAGCATGGGTTGGTGGTGAAGAACACCTTTCCATTTACTTGAGTCCAAGTAGAGACTTAATGATTATCTTGTGGGATTTATGCCTAGCCCTAAGAGGATATTCAAATGAGATTGAGGTTCCCACCTAGATGAGTTTGGGCTTTCATGTAGGTTCCTACCTAGTATAGTTTAGGCTTTCTACATGGGATCTCTCACCTAGAAGAGTATTGATTTCCCTAAAGTGTGTCTCATGAGATGGAAGCCTCACATAGTGGAGTTTGGGTTTCTAGTAGCAATTTGCATATCCCATAACTACATGCCCCATAGGAAGTTAGCTAGTGAATCCGACTAAGCTAACAAACCGGTTCCACCTTGGCAAGTGGACCAACCATTGATTGTGTGGGTAACACCATGAGAGATCATATGTTCTCATGTCGGTTAAGGCTATATCCCAATTAAACAAGATTTGTAATGAACAAAGACTGTGCTAAATGTAGCATCTCCTATAGTTCAAATCTCATGGGCCAAGATTATTCCTAAAGTAGCATCTCATAGGGTCCAATGCAAATAATGGTCTAAGATTATGCTTGAAGGGGCATCTCCTAGAGACCAAACTAAATGAACTAAGAGTATGCTTTAAGTAGTGTCTCCTAGAGTTAAAGCGTAATGTACTAAGATGTACTTGATATAGTATATCCTAGGGTTCTAAGTAATGATGGACTCGTACAAGTTAGTAAAAGACCTCATAATGTTCTAAGTATAAATGGACTTAGATATGCTTAAGTAAGGCCTCATAGAGTCCATTATAATAATAAAGAACCTAGACATGCTAAAAGAAGTATCTTATTGGGTCCAACCTTATAATGAACTAAGATCATGCTTTAAGAAACATCTCCGAGAGTTCAAGTTTAATGAACTTAGATTATGCTTTAAGTAGAATTTCCTAGTAGTTCCAATATGATGAAATAAGTTATACGGAGTATAGTATCTCTTAGGGTTCAAACAAGAAGGGACTAAGATAGACCTAGTAAAGTGTCTCCTAGTGTTCCATGCTTTAAAAAGAGGGCTAGTGTCTAAGTTAAGGAACATGAGTATGATGATCTAAAGAAGTACTTAGTATGAGTAGTAGTATGGGATTTTACTCACACCATGCACAAGTATGACTAAGGGTTACCTTATGAGTGTTGTCTTACATGAGTGATGCTTGATGGATTGTAGCTATAGATGCCCACCAAGATAGGGTTGGCTAGAGGTGATAATTCCTTAGTCTACATAAAGTATGCCAATAGTGATACCAAAGGAGGGTGAATATGACTAGGATGACTTCAAGGCTATGCTTAGTGTGGAGGGTACTATGGGATGCCTTTCATACATTGCACAAGTGTGCTTTGAGGATACTCAGGAGTGTGGTGCCCTTATGGTAAAGAATGCTTAAGACTTAACTATGCCTATAGACCATGATTAGGATGACAAAAAATGGATACTTGGCATGGGTTGTATCATGCGATGCTATTTATGCTTTGCACTTGTATACTTTTGAGGATACGTGAGAATGGTTCTATTATGGTATTGGTGACTAAGAGTCAATTGTACTTATATTGTTATGATTTATCTCTTATGCTCATTAACTATGTCTCATGTTGACTTGTGTTCATATGATGTTTGCGTTGGAGATTTTGGCTATGACTATGATGATTCTATTATTATATTATCTCTTATGCTTATGTCTTTTATAGACCAACCATTTGAGATGCTCTTATGATGTTGTACTAGCTTTCATACTTGGTAGATTTTGTACTAATGCATATTGCCTACATTCTAATCAAATGTAGGGTTGAGGAGATTGAGTTGCTTGGAGGGTAGGTTTCTAAGAGGCAAGAAGACTTGAAGATTTGGTGAGTCCTCATAGCTTTGAGGACGAACCTATATTTCCCTTATGTCTTTCTTTATATTTTAGACTTTGTATGGGCTGCGTCCCAAGACTTCTATCCATGAGTTTTAAATAGATGGTTTGAGACAAAGGTTTAGTAAAGACTTCCTCTTGTTTATGAAAATGGTTTCGATTGTGTGGGTTGAAAGATAGTTTTAAATTTTCCCGTATTTTCAATTACCTTATGTTAAGCATGTGCTAAGGGCTTGTTTGTGACCCCTTCGGGGTCAACTACGCCATGTTACATTTAGGGGATACCCTTGGGTTATGACAATGACGTCAATATGTTCTAGCATAGGTGTAACACCCCGAATTTGAGAAAGGGAAACATAGCAAATTTTCAGAAACTTTAGGTGCCATCAACGGAGGCCAATCATGTCCCGTGAAGTAGACCACGGACCGTAGTTCTGGTCCATAGATGGGCACCCAAAGACTGTTTAGAAGTCTTGGAACCACAACTTGGATCAACAAATCATCAGTGGGTCCATGATCTAGACCCTAAAATGTTCAGTTTCTAACAATGAACGATGGTCGTGCAAGAGAGACTATCGATCAAACCACGGTCCATCGATCAGGGTGCATAGATCGTAGGTCAGTAATTATTTTAAGGATAGTGGAGTCTTTTCCTAATTATTTTATCTCTATACTATGTCATTTTGCCTATGTCTAAGACCCCTATATAAGTGATTTTAACACCCAAATTAGTTCTTTCAAGTCATTCTCCTAAAAATCTAAAAGAAGACCACAGTTCTTCCTCTCTAAATATTTCTCTCTCTAGAAACTTGAAGAAGATGAAGGGTTGAAGCTAGGGCTCAAGGTCAAGTATCCATTCCTCAATTATTTAGGGTTTAGGGTTTAGGATTAATGGTTTATGGTTTAGGGTTTAGGGTATAGGGTTTAGGGTTTAAGGTTTATACCTTAGGATCTAGGGTTTATGGTTAGGATATAGGGTTTAGGGTTTAGTTATGAGGTTTTAGAGTTTATGATTTTGGGTTTAGGGTTTAGAGTTTGGATTTATGGTGTAGAATTTAGGTTTAGGGTTTGGGTTTAGGGTTTAAGGTTTAGGTTTTTGGTTTTAGTGTTTAGGGTTTACTATTTAATGTTTAGATTTAAGGGTTTATGGTTTATGATTTAGGGTTTAGGGTTTAGGGTTTATGATTAATGGTTTAGGGTTAGGGATTAGGGTTTAAGGTTTAGGGTTTAGGGTTTTCGATTTTGGCTTTAGAATTTATGCTGTAGGGTTTAGGGTTTGGGGTTGTAGTATTAGGATTTAGGGTTTAGGTTTTATGGGTTAGGGTTTAGGGTATAGAGTTTAGGGTTTAGAGCTTAGGTTTAGGAATAGGATTTAGGGAGTAGGTTTAGCAGTTTAGCAATTAGGGTTTAGGGTTTAGGTTTAAAGGTTTAGAGTTTTTGGTTTCTAGTTTATGGTTTAGTGTTTAGGGTTTAGGGGTTAGGATTAATGGTTTAGGGTTAAGGTCTAGGGTTTAGGGTTTAGGGTTTAGTGCTTAGGGTTTAGGATTTACGGTATAGAGTTTACGGTTCATGATTTAGAGTTTGGGATTTAGAGTTTGGGATTTAGAGTTTACAATTTAGGGTTTAGGGTTTTAAGTTTTGGTTTTAGGGTTGAAGATTTAGGGTTTAGGGTTTAGGGTTTAGGGTTTAGGATATAGGGTTTAGCATTTAGGTTTAGTGTTTAGGGTTTAGAGTTTAAGGCTTAAGGTTTAGCCTTTAGGGTTTTGTGTTTAGGGTTTAGGGGTTTTAGTTTAGGGTTTATGCATTTGGTTTTAAGGTTTAGGGTTTAGGTTTAGAGTTTGGGATTTAGGGTTTAAGGTTTAGGTTTTTGGTTTTAGTATTTAGGGTTTACTATTTAATGTTTAGATTTAAGGGTTTATGGTTTATGATTTAGGGTTTAGGGTTTAGGGTTTATGATTAATGGTTTAGGGTTAGGGATTAGGGTTTAAGGTTTAGGGTTTAGGGTTTTCGATTTTGGCTTTAGAATTTATGCTGTAGGGTTTAGGGTTTGGGGTTGTAGTATTAGGATTTAGGGTTTAGGTTTTATGGGTTAGGGTTTAGGGTATAGAGTTTAGGGTTTAGAGCTTAGGTTTAGGAATAGGATTTAGGGAGTAGGTTTAGCAGTTTAGCAATTAGGGTTTAGGGTTTAGGTTTAAAGGTTTAGAGTTTTTGGTTTCTAGTTTATGGTTTAGTGTTTAGGGTTTAGGGGTTAGGATTAATGGTTTAGGGTTAAGGTCTAGGGTTTAGGGTTTAGGGTTTAGTGCTTAGGGTTTAGGATTTACGGTATAGAGTTTACGGTTCATGATTTAGAGTTTGGGATTTAGAGTTTACAATTTAGGGTTTAGGGTTTTAAGTTTTGGTTTTAGGGTTGAAGATTTAGGGTTTAGGGTTTAGGGTTTAGGGTTTAGGATATAGGGTTTAGCATTTAGGTTTAGTGTTTAGGGTTTAGAGTTTAAGGCTTAAGGTTTAGCCTTTAGGGTTTTGTGTTTAGGGTTTAGGGGTTTTAGTTTAGGGTTTATGCATTTGGTTTTAAGGTTTAGGGTTTAGGTTTAGAGTTTGGGATTTAGGGTTTAAGGTTTAGGGTTTAGGGTTTAGGATTTAGTGTTTAGGATATAGGGTTTTGGGTTTATGGTTTATGGTTTAAGGTTAGGATGTAAGGTTTAGGATTTAAGGTTTAGGGATTTGAGTTTAGAGTTTAGGATTTTGTGTTTAGGGTTTAGGGTTCAGAGTTTGGATTAGGGTTTAGAGTTTAGGTTTAGGACTAGAGTTTAGGGCTTAGGGTTTAGGTTTTAGGGTTTTGGATTTAGGGTTTAGCACTGTAGGGTTTATGGTTTATGGTTTAGAGTTTAGAGTTTTGGGTTTTGGTTTAGGGTTTAGGATTAATGGTTTAGGGTTTAGGGTTTATGGTTTAGGGTTTTGGGTTTAGTTTTAGAGTTTAGGGTTTTGTGTTTCGGGTTTCGGGTTGTAGCATTAGGATTTAGGGTTTAGGGTTTATGGTTTAGAGTTTTGGTTTAGTGTTAGGGTTTAGGGTTTAGGGTTTAGGGTTAGTAGTTTAGGATTTACGTTTTAACGTTTATGGTTTGGTGTTTAGGGTTTAGGATTAATGTTTTAGGATTATGGTTTAAGGTTTTGGGTTTAGGATTTAGTGTTAAGGTTTTAGGATTTAAGGTATAGTGTTAATGGTTTATGGTTTATGGTTTATGGTTTAGGTTTTTTGTTTAGCATTTTGGATTAATGTTTTCAGGTTAGGGTTTAGTGTGTAACATTTAGGGTTTAGGGTTTAGTGTTTAGAGTTTTGGATTTAGAGTTTAAGGTTTAGGATTTAGGGTTTTAAGTTATGGATTTAGGGTTGAAGGTATAGGGTTTAGGGTTTAGGATTTAGGGTGTAGAGTTTAAATTTGGAATTTATGGTCTAAGGTTTAGGGTTTAGGGTTTAGCGTTTAGGTTTAGTGTTTAGGGTTTAGGGTTTAAGGTTTAAGGTTTAAGGTTTTGGGTTTAGGGTTTATGGCTTAGGTTTTAGGGTTTAGGGTTTAGTGTTTATAGTTTGGGATTTAGGTTTAGGGTTTAGGGTTTAGGGTTTAGGATTTATGGTTTAGGATTTAGTGTTTAGGGTATAGGGTTTTTGGTTTATGATTTAGGTTTAAGGTTAGGATGTAGGGTTTAGGGTTTAGTGTTTAGGTATTAGTGTTTAGAGTTTAGGATTTTGGGTTTAGGGTTTTTGGGTTTAGAGTTTGGATTTAGGGTTTAGAGTTTAGGTTTAGGGTTAGTGTTTAGGGCTTAGGGTTTAGGTTTTAGGGTTTAGGATTTAGGGTTTAGAGTGTAGCGTTTATGGTTTATTGTTTAGTATTTAGGGTTTTGGGTTTAGGTTTAGGGTTTAGTATTAATGGTTTAGGGTTATGGTTTATGGTTTATGGTTTATGGTTTAGGGTTTTGGGTTTAGTATTTAGAGTTTAGGGTTTTGGGTTTTGGGTTTCGGGTTGTAGCATTAGGATTTAGGGTTTAGGGGTTAGGGTTTAAAGTTTATGGTTTAGAGTTTAGATTTAGTGTTAGGGTTTAGGGTTAGCAGCTTAGGATTTACGATTTATGGTTTATGGTTTATGGTTTAGTGTTTAGGGTTTAGGATTAATGGTTTAGGGTTACGATTTAAGATTTTGGGTTTAGGATTTAGTTTTAAGGTTTGAGGATTCAGGGTATAGTGTTAATGCTTTACGGTTTATGGTTCAGGGTTTAGGATTTAGGGTTTAGGTTTAGCATTTAGGATTAATGGTTTTGGGTTTGGGTTTAGTGTTTAGGGTTTTGGGTTTAGGGTTTTGGGTATAGGTTTTACGATTTACGATTTAGGGTTATTTTATTAGGATTTAGGGTTTAGGGTTTAGGGTTTCGGGTTTAAGGTTTTCGGTTTAGCGTTTAAGGTTTAGCGTTAGGGTTTATGGTTTAGAGTTTAGGAATTAGGGTTTAGGGTTTAGGTTTAGGGATTAGGTTTTAAGGTTTAGGGTTTTGGCTTTAGGGTTTAGAGTTTAGTGTTTTGGGTTTTGGGTTTAGGATTTAGGGTTTAGGGTTTAGAGTTTACTGTTTAGAGTTTGGGATTTAGGGTTTAAGTTTTAGGTTTTACGTTTTAGGGTTTTAAGTTTGGGATTTAGGGTTTAGGGTTTAGGGTTTATGATTTAAGGGTTAGAGGTTAGGGTTTAGGGTTTATGGTTTTTGTTTTTGGGTTTAGAATTCTGTGTTTGGATTTGGGATTTAGGGTTTAGGGTTTAACATTTAGGATTTAGGGTTTAACATTTAGGATTTAGGGTTTTAAGTTTAGGATTTAGAATATTTTGGTTTGAGGGTTTAGGGTTTTGGTTTAATGGTTTAGTGTTTAGAGTATAGGGTTTTGGTTTTAGGGTTTGGGGTTTAAGGTTTAGGGTTTAAGGTTAGGATTTAGGGTTAGGATTCAGGATTTAGGGTTTAGGGTTTAAGGATTAGGGTTTAGTGTTTAGGGTTAGGGTTTAGGATTTAGGTTTAGGGATTTGGGTTTAGCATTTAGGGTTAGGGTTTAGGGTATAGGGTTTAGGGTTTAGGGTTTAGGGTTTAGGAATTTGGGTTTAGTGTGTAGGGTTTAGGTTTAAGGATTAGGATTTAGGGTTTAGGGTTTAGCATCTAGGGTTTAGCATTTAGGGTTTATGGTTATGGGTTTACAGTTTAGGGTTTAGTGTTTGGGATTTAGGTTTTAAGGTTTAGGGTTTAGTTTTTAGGGTTTTAAGTTTGGGATTTAGGATTTTAGGTTTAGGGTTGAGAGTTTGGATTTAGGGTTTACGATCTAGGTTTTAGGGTTTAGGGTTTAGGGCTTAGGATTTAGGGTTTAGTGTTTGGGATTTAGGTTTAGGGTTTATGGTTTATGGTTTAAGGTTTAGGGTTTAGGCTTTATAGTTAAGGATTTTAGGTTTAGTATTTATGCTTTAGGGTTTAGGGTTTAGGGTTTATGGTTTTGGTTTTACGGTTGAGGGTTTAGTGTTTAGAGTTTGGGATTTAGGGTTTAAAGTTTAGTTTTTAGAGTTTGGAGTTTATGTTTAGCATTTAGGGTTTAGGGTTTAGGATTTATGGTTTAGGATTTAGGTTTAGCGTTTAGTATTCAAGATTTAGGATTCAATGTTTATGGTTTATGGTTTATTTTTTTTAGTTGAGTGTTTAGGGTTTAGGTTTTGTGGTTTAGGGTTAGGGTTTATGATTTAGGATTTTGGGTGTAGGGTTTAGCATTTACGGTTAGGGTTTATGGTTAGGATTCAGGGTTTAGGGTTTTTTTTATTATTATTTGAACGACCATTGAGGGGGTCAGTGGCTTAGCAACACCCCCTGGCCTTAGCATAAATAAAATTCATAAAACAAATACAAGGATGGGGACTTAAACCTAACCTCTGATCCTATGGTGGTTTCGTAGTCAACCGACCTACTGAGGCTTAGTCAACTCTTCACCGTAGTAGAGGAAGTAAACCTAATACTAAGCACCTAAGGAGAGGACTCCTCTCGAGACAATTGTACTAGGAAAATATAAATAAGGGAGACTCTCCCTTTACAAGGAAAATAAATAAAAAAAAGGAACCTATTCAAAAAGCTACTCCTAACAAGGACATAGTCAATTTGAAGAGGAAGTGACAGACAACAACCAAAGGATGGGGCAAGTCAAGGCGGCTTTTTAATCCTCTTCAATCTCGTTCTCCTGAAACTTTGGACCCCCCCATTTTCTCTAGTATATAACTTCCTCTTGCTGCATTTGGCACTTGATTGCAAGTGTAGTAATGTTGGATAATATCTTGTCTATGACTATGTTTGGAAAGGAAATTTGCTGTATTGTTGGCCTCTCTGTAAGTATGGACACATTGGAAGAATTCACAATGATTGACAAGCGTGTGAAGTTCATGTACAAATCTTTGAATTCTCCAAGGCGGACTTGAAATATGCCTAAGCCACTTAGTTAGGAGTTCGGAATCCACTTCAAGGATAATGTTAGTATATATCCATGTTGATTGCATCAATTTAGACCATAGCTTGTTGCTTGAATTTCTGCCTGATTATTGGTCCTTTCACCAAGAGGTATTGCGAAGGCATAGATAATATCTCCCTGATCATCTCTCAGAATGCCCCCTCCTCAAATCTTCCCAGGGTTGTGCAAAGCACTACCATCAGTATTAAGTTTATATCTCTTAGGAGGAGGTGTTTTCCATATTATTGTAGTGACTTTAACATCATGTTTACAGCTTTCTAACATGTCAACTACATCTGTCCACTTTAGAGGCCACTGTATATAAGGAAAGACAGAGTTGAGGAGATGCAAGATGTCCTTGAGGACCATGAATTTGACTCTGCTGGTGCTGGATTTTTTCCCCCTATATCTTGCTGAACATCTATTTTTCCATAGGTTCCAGCACACCACTATGGGAAGTGTCTATAAAATGCTTCTGTGTGCTTCATTTTTTCCATGCATATCCCTCCACTTCGACAGCCTATTGCTCAATGAAGTCTGCTGGAAAGAAACACCCAAAGCACTAGAGAAGCTTTTCCAAATGTGAGTTGCAAAATGCCCTGTATTGAATATGTGATCCACATCATCCTACCCCTGTTTATTGCAGCAGAAACATTTCACAGGCTCCACCCTAAAATTTGCTAGATTCTCATTGGTAGGTAATTTGTTTCTTAATGCTCTCCATAAAAGAAAAGACATCTTGAATGGTATATTCTTAGGCCAAATCTGGGAGCTGGACATTTGAGCATACCTCCTGTGTTTGCAGATTTCCCATGCTGAAGCACATGAGAATATTCCAGACTCAGTATTCTTCCACACAACCTTGTCTTTCACTCCTTGTTGGTACTGAAATTTAGTGCTCAGAATCTGTGGAATAAGCAGTGGTGGAACCTGCTGTCTCAGCTTTCTTTCATTCCATCTACCATTGATAAGAAAGTGAGCTATGGTAGCATTATTAAGGATGGATATATTAGTGGTATGATTAGCTAAAGCACCATTCCCTAGCCAGTCATCCCACCAAAATGAGCAACTTCCAGAGTGAATCTGCCAGGTCATGTGATCCTCTATAGTATTCTTGTTCTTCATCATATACCTCACTTGAGAAGCGCCTGTATCCACTTTCTTTGCTCTTTGGATTGGCCTCTGCAGCGATGTTAGCTTTGAGGAACTGACCTAGAGTGAGTTTTTAGTCTTGAAATTCCACCATAGTTTATATTGTAGAGAGGTGCAAATATATGTGAGCCTTCTGATCCCCACACCTCCTTCTGCATAAGGCAGGCTCATGGTTTCAAGAGATGCCCAGTGATACTTTCTCCTATCCTATTCTCTCCCCCAGAACAAATCTGTAATGATGGTCTCTATGTATTTGATAGTAGTACTGGGAGGAGAAATTGCAGCCATGATGTGAATAGGTATGGACTGCAAGGCATGCTTTATCAGAATGATTTTCCCTCCAAAGCTTAGAAGTCTAGCCTGCCATCCACTAATTTTTTTGGATACTTTCTCGACCAGCTGGTAGTAGTACAAAATCCTTTGTCTACCAATATAAGGAGGACAACCTAGATAGGTGATTGGACTATCTTTTTGGGAAAAACCAGTAACCTCTTAGATCTTGTTAATGATGTCTTGTGAGGTATTAATAGGAATTATAAAGTGGCTCTTCTCTTTGTTAATAAGTTGATAAGAAACATGTTCATAATCCTCCAAGGTGTTCATGATAAGTTTCATAGAATGCCTGTCAGTTGAAGTAAAAATGATCACATCGTCTGCAAAACTTAAGTGGTTGATTTGAGGACCTTTGTGCCCCATGCTAAAATCCTTATATATAGGATTCTAATGAATAAGGTTAAGCATTCTTGAGAGAACCTCTGCACCTAAAATAAATAGGGCTGGGGATAAAGGGTCTCCTTGTTTAAGGCCTCTAGTTGAATGAAAGAAGCTATGCCTGTGACCATTAATAATGATTGAATACCAATTGTTGCTCATAATTCTCCAGGTCATGTCAATAAAGAAGTCCCCAAAACCAAATCTTCTCAACACCAAGCAAGTAAAAGAAGAAGACACTCTGTCATATGCCCTGGTCATGTCCAGCTTGATCACAACATTGCCACCTATTTTGGGTTTCTTGATGCCCTGAGTAATTTCTTGTGCCAGCATGATGCTTTCTGTGATGCTCCTTCCCTTTACAAACCCTGATTGATTATAAAAAATGATTAAGGGAATAATTTCAGCCATTCTCAAACTCAGAAGTTTGGAAATGATCTTGTTTGAGAAGTTGCTGAGACTAATAGGCCTGAGGTCAGTGAAACTATTAGGCTACTCAATTTTAGGAATTAGAACTAAGCATGCATGTGACATGAACTTAGGCATTATTTGACAACAAAAGAAAGACTGCACAGCAGCCAGTAGATCTTCTTTAGTGATACTCCAGCATGCTTGGTAGAACTTTCCCCCTATACCATCTAGACCAGGTGCTGAGTTAGGATTCATAGCAAACACCACCTGGCTAAGCTCCTCCATTGTAGGCATTTCCTGTAGCATCTGATTCTGTTCATGGGTAACTAAGGTAGGCAGGTGTTGTAGAATTCTTTCCTCAATTCTCCAATTCTGGCTGGTAAATAATTTCTGAAAGTGTTCACAAGCTACTAGTGCAATCTACTCA
The DNA here is from genome assembly GCA_035578085.1 of Solanum pinnatisectum. Classification (NCBI taxonomy): domain Eukaryota; kingdom Viridiplantae; phylum Streptophyta; class Magnoliopsida; order Solanales; family Solanaceae; genus Solanum; species Solanum pinnatisectum. Next base: position 20,866,098 of record CM069085.1, read on the forward strand.
TCACCTTGTATCCATACATCATTGTTTGTACAGATTTTATGCAGAAAAAGTCTTCTTCTTCTTCCCCTCATCAAACCATGGAAATATTTGGTGTTGGTATCTCCTACTTTAAACCATTGAAGCTGATTCTTCTGCTTGAGAATAGATTCCTCCAGTCTCAAAAATTTAATATAGTTAGCATTAAGAAGGTGTAGCTGCTACCTGAAATCTTCTGTGTTATTAATAAGAAATTCCTCCTCAGCTTTCCTGATGTTGTCCTCAAACTCCTTTACTTTAGCAAAAATATCTCCATACTCTCTCTTGGACCAGTTACTAAGAGTGGATGTTAACCTCTTCATCTTCTGATGTAGTTTTCTCATAGGGTTACCACTGACCTCCCTGTCCCAACAAGCTTGAACAGTCTCCATGAAGCTGCTATTTTCAATCCAGCAATGTAGGAACTTGAAGTACTTGACATAACTTTCATATTTCCTAGACATTTCCAGTAGCAGTGGGCTATGATCAGATCCAACAGAAGAAAGGTGTTCAATAGTAGTCTGAGGCATAACCTTAAGCCATTTATCATTAACCATGGCTCTATCTAGCCTCTTCTAAACTCTAGCCTGTGCAGTCCTGTGATTACACCAAGTGAAAGGAAGCCCTGTATATCCAAGATCAACCAGACCACAAGCCTCAATAACACTAATAAACTCAAAGCTCTTGTTCAAGTTGTAAGGCATTCCTCCTATCTTCTCCTCCATATTAGTTATAGCATTAAAGTCCCCAATGGTACACCAAGGAATGTCCCTGCTAGCATAATGCAGTAACCTGTCCCATAAGGGCCTTCTCAGATGTTCCTTACATTTAGCATAAATAAAGGATACCATGAACTTCTCATTAAGATCAGTATGCTTGAATTCTCCTGTGATGTGTTGCTCACTATTTTCAAGAATATTACCAATGATTTCATTAGACCAAAGCAACCAATCTTCTCATTAGGATTACTGACAGCATAGTCCATATGAAGTTGGATTCTCACAATGTTGAGTTGAGAATTGTCTGCAAAGGGTTCAAGGATGGCAATCATAGATAATTGATGCATCTTCTTGAGACTTTGAAGTTTTTCTAGAGAGCAGTGGGTGTTGATACTCCTAGCATTCCAACAAATAGCTTTAATCATTAAAAACCTTTAGATTTGGACCTTGTGATGGGTCTGCTAGAAGTCGCAGATGTATTGATGGTGGCATTTTGTCTGTCATGTCTGTTTTGTTTCCTACCTCTTGGTGATAGACCTTGCTGTTCTGTCACTTCCTGAACCTCATTCATCATGAAATGTGGATCCAAAGGCTCGAGTTAGATGATTACTAACTTCCTCTTCCTCTTCATCATATTCATCAATGGATTGATTGTCAGGATCTAACTCATCTTCCGAATTCAAAGCTCTATAATCATCTTATATTGGCTTACCTTTCTTAACCTTGTTGGTAACCTGTTCCCCTGATTGTTGGCCCTTATCTGTTGTCCCAAGTTCTTACTCTTTCTGCTGCCTCTTTCTTATAGCATCCCTTTTCATTTTGCTCAGCCTTTCTCCTGATTTATTATTGGGCCTGGATTTCTGTTTTCCTGTTGCAGCATTCATACCATCTTCTTTCTGAATTTCCTGTTATCCAGCTGTCTCCTTATTGGATGTAGGGGTAGCAGGGGCTCTAGAGTCACTCCTATGGTCTCTATCCACAACCTCATGCAGAACATGAGTCAGTTCCCTCCCTCTTTTGGGTTCCCCATCCTACAGATTAGTGTGTATCTCCTGTACCCTCCCCTCCATACCTCCTGTACCATCCTACAGATTTTGGTGGCTGTAGCTTGTTCATTCTGCATAATTATTGTATTGTGAGAGATTACTGTGGATGGGCCCTTGTTTAACCCTTGTATTATATGGCTTCTTTGACCTGCAGTCCTGTTGCTGTTACCTTCCTCAGCATTATTTATCTCTTGTGGTTCATGTAGTTCTAGGTTAGTATAATTACTATGATTATGAATTGTAGCTAAAATACCTGAAGGTGTTGTCTCCTGTTGGTTGCTTTCCTTTGTGCTTTTGTGTTGAGGTGAAACAGGTCTCCACATAGTCTTGGTGTTGGATTGCTCCTGATTCCTATTTTGCCAGTGTTCTTCTTGAGTCTGCCAGTGTTCTTCTTGACTACATGTCTCTTGCTCTTATTGATTGTGTTGGTGTAGAGTTGAATCTTGTTGTTGACCTGTAAGTTGGTTGTTTTCTTGAACATGTCCTTGCATTTCATTATGTCTGTATTGTCTTCTTGGGGAACTCTTGTTTATCTCTGTTTTACCATTGTCTTGTACCTGTACATTTATCTCTTGCTCAGCCTTGATCTTGTTCTTTTTTTCAGCCTCCCTTTCCTTTCTTCTTTTGAATTCTTCATCCCTTCTCTTGATAGTATAGACATTATCCATATGTCCTTGGTTCTTACAGTACATACAATAGTCAGGGATTCCTTCCTATTGAATTCTTTGCCACCACCCTTTTTTGGGGTCAGAGTTCTTGAATCCCATCCAAATAGGGGAGGTCTTTCCTTGGTAAGATCAATTTGGATCTTTACCCTGGCCATACTGCCTCTAGTCTTTTGAGAGGATGGTGAATCAAGGTACAAAACTTTGCTGATGGAGCTCAGAACAGTCGTCAGAAGTACCTTATTATAGTAGTGCCATGGTAGTTCTGGTAAGGCTACCCATATAGGAACTATAGGGGTCTCCTCTTCAGGTGTGAAATCAGGAGTCCATGCTTGACTTCTCATTAATTTACCTTCAATGCTCATCCTTTGTTTAGTCCAAACCGTAACATAATCAAACTCATTATCAAGATTAATATAAACATGTCTAGCATTGAAATGAGTTACTTTCACCCCTCCTGTAAGTTGAGTTTGAAGTGTGAAACTCTTCCTAATAATCTCCATTTTAGGCATGGTGTTAGTGAACTTGCCGACTAATGTATGCTTGCAACTTTTAGCCAATTTAACATTTTAGTCGTTCTCATCTAAAAGTACAGCAGGCAGTCCTTCTCTTGTGGTGTGGAGTGGACTATCCAAAATGATAGTTATTTCATTCCTAGATTGATTATATCTCAAACGAGCAGCAAATGATTGGACAATAGTGAAAGGAGCAGGTTCAGGGATTGTTTCCTATTTAGTATTGTTCTGGCCATGACCCGACTATTGACTATTCGATTGTTTCCCATTGTTTTGAGCTATATTGTTATTTACCTGGGTTTCTCCTTTCTTATTTCTCAAAATATTAGGATCATACCTAGCATAGTTGTTGGAGATCCTCGAAAAGTTATTCTGATAGTCCATTTGAACTCTATTGTTGTGCTGTTGAAGTCTGCTTGTTTCTCCCTGTTAGTTGATACTCTTGATCTGGTCCTTTTGTCCTTCTTTGTGTTTGTGATTCTGATTACTAAGCTATTTGGAGGATTTTGTAATTCTACTGATTTTCTCATTTACCACATTGTGTAAATGAGCCTCAGTGTTAGTATCAACAGATTGCATAACAGTTTTGTTCATTGATTGACCTAGCTGTACTTCTTTATCCTTAGCTTAATGGCTTTGCCTTGTTTGCTCAACCATTTGTTATTGATCGTGCCCAGTTTTCTCCATATACTTGTCCTGGTTTGTATCCTGCATCACACAAGAAATAGGAGTTGGAGTTATGTTCATAGAATTGTCCTAAATTCTGAATGAAAAGTTCGATGATTGTGTCTCTTTAGAAAAGTTTTCTGAGGTCCGAGTCTTAGTATGCTGATCATTGGCTTCCTCATGCCTTATTGCTGCCTCTACTGGATAGACTGCACTAAATTGGCTATTGTCTCCTACAGGTTGAGCTGGGAATGAATCATTTCTATAAGTGTTTGAACTATCTCGACTCGTTTCTTTGTTCAAGTTTATCTCAAGTACAGCTGATTGGTCTAGTTGTCTTTTGTCGGTGTTTCCTCCATTTCTATTGCTGGAAAAGTCTGAGATATGAGCATCCATTGGATTGGAATAATTAGCCTTTCCAGTTCTTCAATTAATTTTGACATTTTGAGTTCGAAATTAGTTGAAATTCTCCCCGCCGGCGATTCCACCATCCATTTTGCTAGAAATTTCTGTGTGTTGAACCTCAACATCAGGGGAGTAATCCCCAGTAGCTTAATCTTCTCGAAGTTGTCTCAAAGTGGCTCAAAATTGATGGCGCAGTTCTGGTGATTCACTAACAATTCTCACGATAGCGGCCTCTTGATTGAAGTTGATTGGGACGGTAGAATAAACTGGATTTTTGATATGTTGTGCATCAAGACTAGATGAATCGATGTCTGTAATCACTTTTCCAAGAATCGAATCAACAACTCCTGGGGAAATAATTTTCTACGTTTCTTCTAGCTCTTAAACCGAAATTGCAGTGTTGATCGCATCAGTATTTTGCAAATTCGTGGAGCTGTAGGATGAATTAGAGATAGTGGCTTGGTAGGTTTTGTTGCTATCCTTCTGGCGCTCCGTTTGAGCTTCATCCGGCAACCTAGGGAGCTCTACCGGCGGTTTACATGCCATTCCGATAGTGAGCGTAGGGTCAGAGAAAGTAGCCGTTATTGGCTATCTTTTGAGAGCAGATTTTTGAGTGAGAAACTAGAGAGAGAAAAAAAATGAGAAATGAAGGTGGGGTTTAGGGTTTAGGGTTTAGGGTTTAGGGATTACGATTTAGCATTTAGGGTTAGGGTTTAGCATTTAGGGTTTAGGGTTTATGGTTTACGATTAGGGTTTAGGGTTTAGAGTTTAGGGTTTAGAGTTTAAGAATTAGGGTTTAGGGTTTAGGTTTAAGGGTTTAGGGTTTAGAGTTTGGGATTTAGAGTTTAGGGTGTAGGGTTTAGGGTTTTATGTTTTGGATTTAGGGTTGAAGGTTTAGGGTTTAGGGTATAGGGTTTAGAGTTTAGATTTGGCATTTACGGTCTAGGGCTTAGGGTTTAGGGTTTTGGGTTTAGGATATAGGGTTTAGCATTTAGGTTTAGTGTTTAGGGTTTAGGGTTTAAGGTTTAATGTTTAGGGTTTAGGGTTTAGGGTTTAGGGCTTTGAGTTTAGTGTTTATGGATTTGGTTTGTGGGTGTAGGGCTTAGTGTTTAGAGTTTGGGATTTAGAGTTTAAGGTTTAGGGTTTTAGATTTAGGGTTTAGGATATAGGGTTTTGGGTTTATGATTTAGGGTTTAAGGTTAGGATATAGGGTTTAGGTTTTAGGGTTTAGGGATTAGGGTTTAGAGTTTGGGTTTTTAGGTTTAGGGTTTAGGGTTCAGAGTTTGGATTTAGGGTTTTGAGTTTAGGTTTAGGTTTAGAGTTTAGGGGTTAGGGTTTAGGTTTTAGGGTTTAGGATTTAGGGCTTATACTATAGTATTTATGGTGTAGGGTTTAGTATTTAGGGTTTTGGGTTTAGGTTTAGGGTTTAGGATTAATGGTTTAGGGTTATGATTTAGGTTTTAGGGTTTAGGGTTTAGGGTTTTGGGTTTAGGTTTTAGAGTTGAGGGTTTTGGGTTTCGGGTTTCGGGTTTTGGGTTGTAGCATTAGGATTTAGGGTTTAGGGGTTAGGCTTTAGAGTTTATGGTTTAGAGTTTAGGTTTAGTGTTAGAGTTTAAGGTTTAGGGTTTAGGGTTTAGGGTTATCAATTTAGGGTTTATGGTTTAGAGTTTATGGTTTATGTTTTAGTTTTTAGGGTTTAGGATTAACGGTTTTGGCTTACGGTTTAAGGTTTTGGGTTTAGGATTTAGTTTTAACGTTTTAGGATTTAGGGTATAGTGTTAATGGTTTATGGTTTATGGTTTATGGTTTAGGGTTTAGGGTTTAGATTTAGCATTCAGGATTAATGGTTTTGGGTTAGGGTTTAGTGTTTAGGGTTTAGGGTTTAGCATTTTGGGCTTAGGTTTTACGGTTTAGGGTTTAGGGTTATCGTATTAGGATTTAGTGTTTAGGATTTTGGGTTTTAAGGTTTTGGGTTTAGCGTTTAAGGTTTAGTGTTAGGGTTTAGGGTTTAGAGTTTAGGAATTAGGTTTTAGGTTATAGTGTTTAGGGTTAGGGATTAGGTTTTAGGGTTTAGGGTTTTGGGTTTAGGGTTTAGAGTTTACTGTTTTGCATTTTGGTTTTAGGATTTAGGGTTTAGGGTTTAGAGTTTACGATTTAGAGTTTGGGATTGAGGGTTTAAGGTTTAGGGTTTAGGTTTTAGGGTTTTAAGTTTAGGATTTAGGGTTTAAGGGTTAGGGGTTAGGGGTTAGGGGTTAGGGTTTATGTATTTGGTTTTAGTGTTTAGGGTTTAGTGTTTGGATTTAGGATTTCGTGGTTAAGGTTTAGGATTTAGGGTTTAACGTTTAGAATTTAGGGTTTTACGTTTAGGATTTAGAATATAAGGTTTAGGGTTTAGGGTTTAGGTTTGATGGTTTAGTGTTTAGGGTATAGGGTTTTGGTTTTAGGGTTTAGGGTTTAAGGTTTAGGGTTTAGGGTTAGGATTTAGGGTTAGGATTCAGGGTTTAGGATTTAGGGTTTAAGGATTAGGGTTTAGTGTTTATAGTTTAGGGTTTAGGAATTAGGGTTTAGTGTTTAGGGTTAGGGTTTAGGGTTTAGGGCTTAGGGTTAAGGGTTTAGGGTTTATGGTTTAGGTTTAGGGATTAGGATTTAGGGTTTAGGGTTTAGCATCTAGGATTTAGGGTTTAGGGTTTATGGTTTTTGATTTACGATTTAGGCTTTAGAGTTTGGGATTCAGGGTTTAGGGTTTAGGTTTGAGGGTTTTAAGTTTGGGATTTAGGATTTAAGGTTTAGGGTTGATGGTTTAGCGTTTAGAGTTTGGATTTAGGGTTTACAGTTTAGGTTTTAGGGTTTAGTGTTTAGGGTTTAGGGTTTAGGGTTTAGAGTTTAGGAATTAGGGTTTAGGGTCTAGGGTTTAGGGTTAGGGATTAGGTTTTAGGGTTTAGGGTTTTGGGTTTAGGGTTTAGAGTTTAGTGTTTTGCATTTTGGGTTTAGGATTTAGGGTTTAGGGTTTAGAGTTTACGGTTTAGAGTTTGGGATTTAGGGTTTAAGGTTTAGGATTTAGGTTTAAGGGTTTTAAGTTTGGGATTTAGGGTTTAGTGTTTTGGGTTTAGGGTTTAAGGGTTAGGGGTTAGGGTTTAGGGTTTATGTTTTTGGTTTTAGTATTTAGGGTTTAGTGTTTGGATTTAGGATTTCGTGTTTAAGGTTTAGGGTTTAGGGTTTAACGTTTAGAATTTAGGGTTTTACGTTTAGGATTTAGAATATAAGGTTTAGGATTTAGTGTTTAGGTTTGATGGTTTAGTGTTTATGGTATTGGGTTTTGGTTTTAGGGTTTAGAGTTTAAGGTTTAGGGTTTAGGGTTAGGATTTAGGGTTAGGATTCAGGGTTTAGGATTTAGGGTTTAGGGATTAGGATTTAGTGTTTATAGTTTAGGGTTTAGGAATTAGGGTTTAGTGTTTCGGGTTAGGGTTTAGGGTTCAGGGCTTAGTGTTCAGGGTTTAGGGTTTAAGGTTTAGGGTTTTTGGTTAACAATTAGGGTCTAGGGTTTAGAGTGTAGGAATTAGGGTTTAGGGTTTATGGTTTAGGTTTAGGGATTAGGATTTAGGGTTTAGGGTTTAATATCTAGGATTTAGGGTTTAGGGTTTATGGTTTTGGGTTTACGATTTAGGCTTTAGAGTTTGGGATTTAGGGTTTAGGGTTTAGGTTTGAGGGTTTTAAGTTTGGGATTTAGGATTTAAGGTTTAGGGTTGATGGTTTAGCATTTAAAGTTTGGATTTAGGGTTTACGGTCTAGGTTTTAGGGTTTAGGTTTTAGGGTTTAGTGTTTAGGGTTTAGGTTTAGGGTTTAGGGTTTAGGGTTTAGGGTTTAGGGTTTATGGTTTACGGTTAAGGATTTATAGTTTAGGATTTTGGGTTTAGTATTTAGGCTTTAGGGTTTACAGTTTAGGGTTTAGGGTTTAGGTTTTATGGTTTTGGTTATAGGGTTTAGGGTTTAGTGTATAGAGTTTGGGATTTAGGGTTTAAAGGTTAGTTTTTAGGGTTTAAAGTTTAGGGTTTAGAGTTTAGGTTTAGTATTTAGGGTTTAGGGTTTAAGGTTTAGGATTTAGAGTTTAGCATTTATGATTCAGGATTTATGATTCAGGGTTTATGGTTTATGGTTTATTTTTCCTTGTTTAGGGTTGAGGATTTAGGTTTAATGGTTTAGGGTTTAGCGTTTTGGGTTTAGGGTTTAGGATTTACGGTTAGGGTTTAGGGTTAGGATTCAGGGTTTAAGGATTAGGGTTCAGCATTTTGGGTTAGGGTTTAAGGTTTAGGGTTTAGGGTTCAGGGTTTAGGGTTTAGGGTTTAGGGTTTAGGGTTTATGGTTTACGGTTAGGGTTTAGGGTTTAGGTTTAGGGTTTAGAGTTTAGGAATTAGGGTTTAGGGTTTGTGGCTTATGTTTAGGGATTAGGATTTGGGGTTTAGGGTTTAGCATATGGGTTTATGGTTTTGGTTTTACGATTAAGGGTTTAGAGTTTGGTATTTAGGGTTTAAGGTTTAGTGTTTTAAGTTTGGGATTTAGGATTTAAGGTTTAGGGTTGAGGGTTTAGGGTTTAGAGTTTTGATTTAGGTGTTACAGTCAAGATTTTAGGGTTTAGGATTTAAGGTTTAGGGTTTAGGGTTTAGGTTTAGGGTTTTATGGTTTACGGTTTAGGGTTTAAGGTTTAGGGTTAATGATTTATTGTTTTGGTTTTAGGGTTTAGGGTTTAGTGTTTAGAGTTTAAGATTTAGGGTTTAAGGTTTAGTGTTTAGGGATTAAGGTTTATGGTTTAGGTTTTAGGGTTTTAAGTTTGGGGCTTAGGTTTAAGGTTTAGGGTTTAGGGTTTAGGGTTTAGGGTTTAGGGTTTGGATTTAAAGTTTACGCTCTAGGTTTAGGGTTTAGGGTTTAGTGCTTAGAGTTTAGGGTTTAGTTTTTAGGGTTTAGATTTAAGGTTTATGGTTTAGGGTTTATTATTTAGGGTTTAAGGTTTAGGGTTTAGGGGTTAGGGGTTAGGGGTTTCGGGTTTGGTTTTAGGGTTTAGGGTTTAGTGATTAGAGTGTGGGATTTAGGGTTTAGTGTTTAGGGTTTTTTGAGTTTAGGATTTAGGATATAGGGTTTAGGTTTAGGGATTAGAGTTTAGGGTTTAGCATTTAGAGTTTAGGGTTTAGGATTTAGGATTTAGGGTTTAGAATTTAGGGTTTAGGGTTTACAGTTTAGGGTGTAGGGTTACAGTTTATGGTTTAGAGTTTAGGAATTAGGGTTTAGAGTTTAAGGTTTAGAGTTTATGGTTTATGGTTTAGGGTGTATGGATTAGGGTTTAAGGTTTAGAATGAGGGTTTAGGGCTTGGAGTTTAGGTTTTAAAGTTTAGGGTTTGGTGTTGTAAGTTTACGATTTACGGATTAGAGGTTAGGGCTTAGGGTTTAGGGTTTAGAATGAGGGTTTAGGGTTTAGAGTTCACAACTTTTTTTAGGATTTAGGGTTTAGGGTTCAGGGTTTATGGTTTATGGTTTAGGGTTTAGGGTTTTAGTTTTAGGGTTTATGGTTTTAAGTTTCGAGTTTAGGATTTCGATATCGATTTTGAGTTTCGAGTTTAGGGTTTAGAGTTAGGGTTCATGGTTTATGGTTTAGGGGTTAGGGTTTTGGTTAAGGGTTTTAGGTTTAGGGTTTAGGGTTCTGGGTTTAGGTTTGAGGGTTTAGGGTTTCGGGTTTCGGGTTGTAGTATTAGGATATAGGGTTTAGGGTTTAGGGGTTAGGGTTTATGGTTTGGGGTTTAGAGTTTAGGTTTAGGGCTAGGGTTTAAAGTTTAGGATTTAGGTTTAGGAGTTTAGCATTTAGGGTTTACGGTTTAGGATTCAGGATTTAGGATTCAGGGTTTATGGTTTCTGGTTTATGTTTTCTAGTTTAGGGTTTAGGGTTTAGATTTTGGGTTTACGAATAATGGTTATGGGTTAGGGTTTATAGTTTTGGGTTTTTGGTTTAGGTTTTAGAATTTAGGGTTTAGGGTTGTAGTATTAGGGTTTAGGCTTTAGGGTTAGGGTTTAAGGTTTAGGGTTTAGGGTTTAGCATTTAAGGTTTAGGGTTTAGGGTTTTCGGTTTAGGGTTTAGCACTTAGGTGTTAGGGTTTAGGGTTTAGGTCTTAGGGCTTAGGGTTTAGGGGTTAGGGGTTAGGGCTTAGGGTTTAGGGTTAGGATTTACGATGTCGGGTTGAGGATTTAGTGTTTAGGGTTGAGGGTTTAGGGTTAAGGGTTTAGTGTTTAGGTTTAGGGTTAGGGTTTAAAGTTTAGGATTTTGGGTTAGGAGTTCAGCATTTAGGGTTGTTTTTTTATTTTTTTTTTATTTTAATGACCCTTGGGGGGGTCAGGGGCTTAGCAACACCCCAAGGCCTTATTATAGATATAAAAAAAAAAATACAACGAGGGGAACATAAACCTTACCTCAAGTTCATGGTGGTGCAAGGATTGGTAGCCTACTAATTCACATAATAGGTTCTCCAACCCTTACCCAAAAAAGGAAAGGAGCCTATCATCTATGTACCTATAAGAGAGGACTCTTCTTGATAAAATGATTCTAGGAAACCGTAAATGAGGGAGACTCTCCCTTTACAAGTAAGGAAAGAAAACTAACCAAACCTAAGGAAAGTCAAGCAACTAGAGATGCCAGGGAACCATCTCAAAGAGGGGCCTGAAGGAGTTTATTTTCCTTCCTAGGTCCCCTAGATCTGAATAAGGTTCATGGGGGTTCCTTGATTCTCTTCAATTTTCTTCTTCTGAAATTTACTATACCTACTAGATCTTGGTGAAGATAAGTAGCTGCCAGCTTTGGGAGTTGTTGGATGCTGAAGAGTACATGTGGGCTGGTTGTCTCGTGACTGTGTTTTGCCATTGAATCAGCAACAAAGTTAGCCTCCCTAAGAATATGATTGCATTTAAAATGAGTGAAGTGGCTAATAAGTTGTTGTAGTTGCTGCAGCTGGGAAGCTACATTCCAAGGAGTTGTAGTGTTATTCGTAATGTAGTCCACAATGAGTTTGGAGTCCACTTCTAAGATCACATTCTTATAATTTAAATGAACACACCAAGTGAGGCCAAATATAGCAGCTTCCACCTTAGCCTGAGTATTGGTTCCCTCCCCTAGAGGAGCTGAAAAGGCGAAGATCATATTTCCAGTATTACTTCTTAGAACCCCTCCTGCTCCTTTGCTACCTAGAATTGCACTACCATCCGTATTGAGTTTAACCCATTTGATAGGAGGTTTGGTCCACTGTACTATAGTAATTTTGATATCATGGCTGCATTTCTCAATGAGGGTACATAATCTACTCCATTCCATAGGCCACCTGATGTACGAGAAAGCTGTCTGCAGTAGCTTAAAGATGTCCAAGGTGACCAAATATTTCACTCTTGTCATGTTGGTCTTTTTTCCTCCATATTTATTAGCACATCTGTTTTTCCACAAGTTCCAATAAATAAAGATTGGTATGGCTTAAAGGATAAGTTTATGTGCTTCATTGTTGTAGGTAGCACTCCACCATCTCATAATCATGTTTCTCAAAGGTAAATAATTAGTCGCAATTCCTAAAGAGACAACAAAGTATTTCCAGACTCTCTTGGCAAAGTTTCCTGTGTTGAAAGTATGTTCGATAGTATCTGCTCCTGGAGAATAACAACAATAACAGTTATTTGGTTCTATTCCAAAACTAGCCAGCTTTTCATTTGTAGGAAGCTTGTTCCTGATAGCTCTCCACAGCAGGAAAGAACACTTGAAAGGGATATATTTCTGCCATGTGTTTGCATTGATTTTGGCTTTGCTTCTGGTTTCTCTAATAATATTCCAAGCTGAAGAAACAGAGAAATTGCCATTGGTATTGAGTTTCCACACTGCTTGATCCTTTTGGCCATGCTGAAGCTGAATCTGCATAGACAATATTCTGTGAACATGCTGTTGAGGGGCTAGCTGCAGTACCTTCCTTATCTTCTACTGTCTATCCTGCATAAAATCTGAGATCTTGTCATTGTTAAATCTGTTGCTGTCAGTGGTGTAGTGAGCCAGGGGGCCTACACCTAACCAGTTATCCCACCAGAAGGAACTAGATCCATCTCTAAATTTCCACTGAATGTGGTTTTCCACAGTGTGTTTGTTCCTCATCATTAGTTTCCAATCTTGGGATTCACCAGTATCCCACTTTTTACTTATAGGGTTAGATCTTTGGCAATATTTTTCTCTCAAGAAATCCCCCCAAAGTGTTTGCTTGGATCTAAAAGTCCACCAATGCTTGAACTGGAAGGCTTGGCAAACATCTTTCATAAGCCTGACTTCTATGCCTCCTTCATCATAGGGGAAGCTCAAGTTTCTCCAAGAGGACCAATGGTACTTCTTCCTGTCATTCCTCCATCGCCAAAAGAAATCTGCCATGATATCTTGAATCTGCTTGATGGTACTTGAGGGAGGAGAGATGGCTGACAGAATGTGGATAGGGAGGGATTGCAGCACATGTTTGATCAGTGTTGCCTTACCTCCATAACTCAGCATTCTGAACTGCCAACCTGTAACCCTGTTCACTATCTTGCTGATGAGCTCAGAGAAGTATATGAGTTTAGGCCTGCCAATAAATAGAGGGCATCCCAGGTAAGTGATAGGAGCTTGTTTTTGATGAAAGCTAGTAGATTTCCTAATTCTTTCACTTGTAGTTCTGAAAGCATTGGGATGAAGAAGGAAATGACTTTTGGCTTTATTGATAAGTTGGCCTGAACTCTCTCATATATAGCCAAAGTCTGCATGATAAGCTTCAATGAATGCTTCCTTCCAGAAGTGAATATAATGATATCATCTGTAAAGCTCAAATGGTTGATTTGAGAACCCCTCCTTTCCATATAGAAGCCATGATATAAGGGATTCTGATGAAGTCTGTTTAAGGATCTTGACAATACCTAAGCACCTAAAATAAATAGGGCGGGGATAAGGGTTCTCCTTCTTTGAGACCTTTGGTAGAGTGAAAATCCATGTCTCTTGCCATTAATAATGATAGAGTACCAATTGTTAGCCATAGTTCTCCAAATCATATATATAAAGACTTCTTCAAATCCCATCTTCCTGAGAATGATACAAATATATGACCAAGAGACTTTGTCATCGGCTTTGGCCATATCTAGCTTAATTATAACATTACTACCAATTGCAGGCTTTTTAATCTGGTGGATGATCTCTTGAGCTAGCATAATGTTCTCAGAAATGCTCCTTCCTTGAACAAATCCTGACTGATTGGGGGAGATCAGATCAAGTAGAATAGGAGCTAATCTAGAACAAATTAATTTAGAAATAATCTTGGTGATAAAGTTACTCAAGCTGATGGGTGTAAACTCAGCTAGTTTATTAGGATGTTTCACTTTGGGAAGTATGACCAGGCAAGCAAGTGTGAAATATTTGGGGAGCATCTAGCCATTGAAAAAGGCATGAATAACTGCCAGCAGCTCTTGCTTGATAATATCCCAACACTTCTGAAAGAAGCACCCATTCATTCCATCAGGTCCTGCAGCTGAATTGGGGTTCATAGAGTAGACCAGCTCCTTCAATTCTTCCATAGTAGGTAGAGCTTTCATCTTGTCATTGTGTTCCTGAGTCACCATTCTTGGAATGCAGTTTAAAGGGACTTCATCAATAAGCTTTTCTTCACCTGTAAAGATGTTCTAAAAATGATCACAAGCTGCCCGTGCAATGTGGTCATCTCCTTGTATCCATTCCTCTTTCTCATTGAGGACTTTGTGGATGAACAGCCTCCTTCTTCTACCTCTGGTCAAGGCATGAAAAAATTTTGAATTGCCATCTCCTTCTTTAAACCAGTGTAGCTGTGTTTTTTGTTTTCGAATAGAGTTTTCCAGCATCATAGATCTGATGTACTCAGCATTAATACCATGAAGCTCTGCTCTATGTTCCTCTGTGTTATTGTGAATGAGTTGTTCTTCCAAAACCTTGACTCTCTCTTCAAAATCTTTGACTTTAGCATAGATATCTCCAAATTGTAATTTGGACCAAGCACTGAGGGTGGAAGCAGTTCTCTTCATTTTCTGGTGAAAGATCCACATAGGATTTCCTTCCAAAGGCCTGCTCCAACAATTTTTTACAGTCTCTGTGAATGAGGGATGATCAGTCCAGCAGTTAAGGAATCTGAAGTATTTAATGTAATTTTCAGGTCTGGCATTTATTTCCATAAGGAGAGGGCAGTGATCAGATCCCACAAATGGAAAATGAGTAATGCTAGTGTGAGGCATGACCTGCAACCATTTGTCATTAACCATTGCCCTGTCCAATCTTTTCCATATTCTGAAGTTAACACCTCTTTGATTCGACCAAGTGAATTTAGGTCCATTGAAACCCAAATCCATAAGACCACAGGCTTCAATAACACCAATAAAAGGCACACTTTTCCTTATGTTGTAGGCAATACCTCCTATCTTCTCTTCAGTGTCTATAATAACATTAACGTCACCTACAGTGCACCAGGGAGTAGAGTTTCCACCATCAGCCACCTAGAGAAGCAATCCCAAAGTGGCTTCCTGAGATTCTCTTTGCATTTTGCATATACAAATGTCTTGATATAAACCTCTGCCACTTCTATGTGGTTGATTTCACAAGTAATATGCTGTTCATTAGTATCCAAAACCTTACAGTTGATGTCTTTGATCCAAAACAACCAGATTTTCCCATTGACATTACTAACTGCATAATCCATGGCAAGCATACTTTTAAACATATTTATGTTGGTCATGTCAGAAAAGGGCTCAAGGATGGCTATCATAGAAACATGATATAGATATTTGAGATTTTTGAGTCTTTCAATAACACCTTGGGTATTGATACCCCTAGCATTCCATATGATTGTATTGATCATTGAGATGATTTAGAGGAAAACAATCTAGTGTTTGGTCTCTCTGCAGTCACAAGAGGGATAGAAGATGATTTTTTGAGTGGGAGTCTCTCTAGATGCATGCCTCTAGGAGAGAGTCCTTGCTTACTGGTGATCTGGTGCAGTTCCTTGTCCAGTTCCATCTCATTGTGAGGGCTAAAAGCTTTGATCAGGAGATCGCTAGCCTCATCATCATCTTCTAGACCCTTTTCAGGTGGAATCTCCTCATCCATTTCATCCTTAGAGTTTACCACCTCATATTCATCCCTGACAATAACCTTGGCCTAATCAGGGGGTTTTCCTGGAGTGGGGGTATTGTACTGAGCCTTGAGGGGGATCACATCTATAACTTGCTCCACCATGATGAACCTTTTGCAAGAGTTTGGATCCTCAGGACCCTCAGGAGGATTGTTATTTCTGGTCTGTTCCTGTAATTGTTGTTCAGCCTATTTCCTTTTGGTTGCCTCTCTCTTTTTATTGCTTGGTTTGTTCTTACTCTTTAGGGTCTCAGTTTGTTTACTGGTGCTTGTCTTATTAACCATATCCTTTGCCATAGAACCTTGGAGTTGATTATGCCCCTCTTTGATGCCTTGTACCTGAGGAGTTCCTTAATTGATGACTAGGTGAGTCTGTTCTTGCTGTGGTTGAGCAATATTTATAGTGGTGGTGGCAGGGGCATGAGATACTTCCCTCCCCTTAGGTTCCCCTTCTTGCAAGTTAGTGGTTTTCTCCTTTACAACCATCCTCCCTCCAACAGCTTAATCACCAGCAAATAAATAAGGGGCGGGGGGGTTACAGAGACTGGGGATTCACAATTAACATGATGTCCAGCAACATCAACAACAGGGGAGGGGGGTGTGAAGGTCTGCTCACCAGACTCCTCTAACACAATAACAGGGGATTCAGCAGTCATACCTAGTCTCTGCACCTGCTATTCCTGGGATGATCTGGTCTTTGGTACCTGAGATTGAGAATTTTGGATCATACCTTGGTCCTGATTTGATTGTTGGTTCTTGTTTCTCTTTCTAGTTTGAGTTTGCCATTGTTATTCTTTGTGTGTTGTACCTTCCTCAGTTTGTCCTTTTGCATTGTTGCTTCTGTTAGATTGTGATTTTCCTTTGTTTTCTTCCTGCTGCTGGCTACTATTTGGATTGTGGTTCTGCTATTTCTCTTGGCCTCTCTTGGTGACCTCCCCTTCCTTTCTTTTCTTAATTTCTTCATCTCTTTCTTTTAAAGGGCATTCACCTATAATGTGGCCTTGATGCTTACAATAGAGACAATAAGAGGGCACATCTTCATACTCAATAATTTACCATTTACCAAGAGAGGGATCCTTTTCAGAGAAACCCATCCACACATGTTGAGGTCTTTCTTTAGTTATATCAATTTGAACTCTTACCTTTGCCACACTACCCCTAGTCTTTTGCATGGTTGCAGAGTCCAGATAGAGGGCCTTACCAACAGGTGACAACAAAGGAGTCAAGATATCCATATAGTAGCAGTGCCAGGGGAGTTCAGGCAGTGTGATCCAGATGGGCACAATGGGGGTTTCTTCAGCAGGTTTGAAGGTCGGAGTCCACACCTGAAGTCTCATTACATGTCCAGCTATGTATATTCTTTGTTTTGTCCAAACAGAGATGTGATATGCCTCATTATCAAGATCAATATATATGTGTCTTGAGTTGAAATGGGCAAAATCTTAAATCCACCAGTGAGATCAGTTTGAGCAATGAAACTTTTCCTAATTATATCCATTTTGGGCATGGCATTGGTGAATTTACCCACAAGAGTGTACTTACATCTACCAGACATCTTCTGCATGAAATCATCCTCATGAAAGGTAACGAAAGGATATCCTTGTTTAGTGGATATGATGGGGGGAATTATGTCCATGGGAATAGCATTTTTAATTTGGTTGGCTTTAAGTCTAGTAGCTAAAGATTGAGTGATTGTGGGAGGGGAAGGGTCTGGAATTTGAGGATTGGTGCTTTTGGTAAAGGAACTATTCCCAGAAGGTTTGTTTTGATTATGTTTGGGGCTGTTCTGGGTGGTTCTTTGCTGGCTAGGTCGATACATGTCGAAGTTAGAAGAGATCTTCACAGGAGGGGGTGCCTTAATTTCTAAATTATGCCCTGTACCAACAGTTTGTTCAGTTTTTCCATAAGCTTCATTTACATCAGCCTGCATATTCACTTGACCTTTCCCAAGCTCATTTTGGCTATTATGAGGATAATTATGTAAAGAAGGATTGTGATCATGCTTATTCGAGGCAAAATTAACCAACTTACCTGCTTTGTCCTTGTTGTTGTTGGGTTGTTCTCTTTCATTATCTTTGGGTGGCTTGTTTGCATTTCCTTTGGTCGTTATGTTTTCCTTCACTTTCCAGACTGTCTTCTCCCCTTTGTCAAGCTGTTTCTCCTTCAATTCCCCTGCTGCTCCATTAGCATTGGTATACTGTGCAGCCTAGACCTGCAGTGCACTTGAGTCCTGGTCCCCTTGTATATTCGTTTGCGACTGCCCATCTTTGGTCCGTTTGGTGATCATAGCGTCATGTTCTTGTGACATTGCTTCCCTCCTGTGGTTTAGATTGTGTTCCTTCTCCTGGTTATTCTCATCAATGGGACACTTTGCGATGCTAACTGATTGTATTGGCACTTCATTGTTGCGATTATCCTCCATGGTTGCGACTTGATCCTGCAAGTTAGGAGACAAATAGATTTTAGTGTGCTATTGATTTAGTGATTCCGATACCTTAGAATGGTTGCCTTTATCTCGAGGAGTACTCTGGTGTAGTGGTTCCTTTTCACTGTTAACCGGAGCTCCGATGAGTTCGCCCGATTTTATGTTGTCGGGATTTCACCATCAAAATAATCTGAATTTGGAGTATGATGTGCTCCTTGACCTGGGGAAGATTCCCCAGTGGTTGAAACTTCGTTTCTTTCATCAGAAGATGGTCGAATCGATCGGCGCACTCCGGGCGATTCAGCGGTGATTCCTCCAGATTTCGCCTTCATGGATCTCTCAAAGGCAGAATCATTTCATTTTTGGACTGTAGATAGATCTTTAGATGTAGATTCATGATTTCCAGTCAAATTAACACGAATCAACCCAGATTGCTCCATAGACATAATTTTTTGAGCCCAGTCCAACTCTTCTTCCGAAATTGCAATGTGGATCGCTTCTATTCTTTGCAATTTCGAAGAGTTGTCCGATGATTCTGATGAGGCGCCCTGTTGGGGTTTGTAGATGTTAGAATTTCGCGTCGATTGCAACCGGTCCGGTGGCCGGAGCTGCAATCTCGGCGGCCCTGTGGCCATTCCGGTAGACTGCTTCTCTTCCGCCTTTTTGAGAGAAAATTTTAGTGAGAGCTTTTTAGAGAGAGAAAAAATCCTAAAAATGGGAAAGCGATGCATTTAGGGTTTAGGGTTTAGGATTCAGGGTTTTTGGTTTATGGTTTATGTTTTTTAGTTTAGGGTTTAGGGTTTAGATTTAGGTTTTATGAATAATGGTTATGGTTTAGGGTTTAGGGTTTAGGGTTTTGGGTTTTGGGTTTATGTTTTAGAATTTAGGGTTTAGGGTTGTAGTATTAGGTTGTAGGCTTTAGGGTTAGGATTTAGGGTTTAAGGTTTAGGGTTTAGCATTTAAGGTTTAGGGTTTAGGGTTTTGGATTTAGGGTTTAGGGCTTAGGTGTTAGGGTTTAGGGTTTAGGGCTTAGGGCTTAGGGTTTAGGGGTTAGGGCTTAGGGCTTAGGGTTTAGGGTTAGGATTTACGGCATCGGGTTGAGGATTTAGTGTTTAGGGTTGAGGGTTTAGGGTTAAGGGTTTAGTGTTTAGGATTTAGGGTTTAAGGTTTATGGTTTATGCTTTAGGGTTTAAGGTTTAGGTTTACGGTTTAGGTTTTTGGGTTTATGGTTTATGGTTTATGGTTTGTGGTTTATTGTTTAGGATTTAGGGTTTAGAATTTGGGATTTAGGTTTGGGGTTTTGGGATTAAGATTAATTGTTTAGAGTTTAGGGTTAAAAAAATTTTGGTTTTAGGATTTAAGGTTTAGGGTTTAGGTTTAAGGTTTAGGTTTAATGGTTTAAAGTTAGGGTTTAGTGTTTAAGTTTAGGGTTTAGGGTTTAGAGTTTATGGTTTATGCTTTAGTGTTTGGGTTGAGGGTTAGGATTTAGGGTTTAGACTTTAGGATTTTGGGTTTAGGGTTTAGTGTTTTAGGTTTATGGTTTAGGGTCTAGGGTTTAATGTTTACAGTTTGGGATTTAGGTTTAGGGTTTAGGTTTAAGATGAATGGTTTTTCGATTTAGGGTTTAATGCTTAGGGTTTAGGGTTTAGATTGTAGGGTCTTTGGATTAAGGCTTTGGGTTTAGGGTTTATGGTAGTGTTTAGGGCTTACAATTTAGGGTTAAGGGTTAAAGATTTAGGTTTTAGGGTTTAGGTTTAAGGTTTAGGATTAATGGTTTAAGGTTAGGGTTTAGGGTTTAAAGTATAGATTTTATGGTTTATTATTTAGGGTTAGGGTTTAGGGTTTAGATTTTAGGAATTAGGGTTTACGGTTTAGAGTTTAGGGTTAGGGTTAGGGTTTAGGGTTTAGATTTTAGAAATTAGGGTTTAGAGTTTAGGTTTAGGGATTAGTGTTTAAAGTTTTGCATTTATGGTTTAGGGTTTAGGGCTTGGAGTTTAGAGTTTAGGGTTTATGGTTTATGGTTTACAGTTTAGGGTTTAGGGTTTAGGGTTTATTTTTTAGGTTTAAGGTTTCTGATTCATCGTTTAAGATATGGGTTTAGTGTTTAGGGTTTAAAGTTATGTTTTGGGGTTTAGGGTTTTGGGTTTAGGTTTTTGGGTTCAGGATTTTGGGTTATGGTAGTTGGATTTAGGATTTAGGGTTTAGGGTGTAGAGTTTAGAGTTTGGGTTTAGGGTTTAGGGTTTAGGGTTTGGGGGTTAGGGTTTAGGGTGTAGGGTTTAGGGTTTAGGTTTAGGGTTTAGGGTTTAGGGTTATTATTTAGGGTTTAGTGTTTAGGGTTTAGAGTTTAGGTTTAGGGTTTAGAGTTTAGGTTTAGGGTTTAGGGGTTTAGGGTTTAGGTTTAAGTTTTAGGATTAATGGTTGAAGGTTAGGGATTAGGATTTAGGTTTAGGTTTTAGGATTAATGATTTAAGGTTCGGATTTAGGTTTTAGGGTTTAGGTTTAAGTTTTAGGATTAATGGTTAAAGGTTAGGGTTTAGGGTTTAGGGTTTAGGTTTAGGGTTTAGAATTTATGGTTTAAGGTTTAGGGTTAGGGTTTAATGTTTAGATTTTAGGAATTATTGTATAGGGTTTAGAGTTTAGGGTCTGGGATTTAGAGTTAGGATTTAGCATTTGGATTTTAGGTTTTAGGGTTTAGGATTTTGGTTTAGGGATTTGGGTTGATGGTTTCACATTTAGGGTTTAGGGTTTAGAGTTTAGGGATTATGGTTTATGGTTTATGGTGTTGGGTTTATGGTTTAGGGTTTAGGCTTTAGGTTTAAGGTTTAGGATTAATGGTTTAGGGTTTAGGGTTTTTGGTTTAGGGCTTAACGTTTAGGATTTTGGGTTGTACTATTAGGCTTTAGGGTTTAGGGTTTAGGTCTTAAGGTTTATATTTTAGGGATTAGTGTTTAGTCTTAAGGTTTATATTTTGGGATTAGGGTTTAGGGTTTAGAGTTTAGGAATTTGGGTTTGGGGTTTATTGTTTAGGTTTTGGGATAAGGGTTTAACATTTAGGGTTTAAGGTTTAGGGTTTATGGTTAAAGGTTTTGAATTTAAGGTTTATTGTTTAGGTTTAAAGATTTAGGATTTTGGGTTTAGAGTTTAGGATTGAGGGTTTAGGGTTTAGAGTTCTGATTTAGGGTTTAGAGTTTAGGTTTAGGGTTTGGGTTTGGGATTTAGAATTTAGGGTTAATGATATAGCATTTAGAATTTAGGGTTTATAGTTTTTGGCTTATGGTTTATGGTTTAGGTTTTAGGATTATGGGTTTAGGGTTAGGGTTTAGTGTTTAGTGTTTAGGGTTTAAGGCTTTGGGTTTAGGTTATAGGGTTTATGGATTAGGGTTTACAATTTTGAGTTATAGTATTAGGATTTACGGTTTAGAGTTTAGGGGTGAGGGTTTACAGTTTAGGGTTAGGGTTAGGGTTTAGGGTTAGGGTTAGGGTTGGAAGTTTAGCATATGGAGTTTAGGGTATAGGGTTTAGGTTTAGGGCTAGGGTTTAGGATTTAGGGTCTAGTGTTTTGTGTTTAGGGTTTTGGGTTTTGGTTTTAGGGTTTAGAGTTTAGGGTGGTCGTATTAGGATTAAGGGTTTAGGGTTTAAGGTTTACGGTTTAGGGTGTAGGGTTTAGAGTTAGGGTTTAGGGTTTATAGTTTAGGGTTTAGGGTTTAGGTTTAGGGAATAAGGTGTAACGTTTAGGATTTAGGGTTTAGTATTTTCGGTTTAGGATTTAGGGTAAAAGGGTTAAGGGATTTAGGGTTTAAGGTTATGGTTTAGGGAATAGATTTTAGGATTTAATGTTTTGGGTTTAGGTTCAGAGTTTAGGATTTAGGATTTAGGATTTAGGGTTTAGGGTTTACAATTTAGGGTTGACGATTTAGGGTTAGGGTTTAGGGTTTATGTTTTTGGGTTGAGGGTTTAGGATTTAGGGTTTACGAATTAGGGTTTAGGGTTAGGGTTTTGGGTTTTCAATTTTGAGTTTAGTTTTTCCATTTTATGGTTTATGGTTGGGGGTTTAGGACTAATGGTATAGGGCTAAGTTTAGGGTTTAGGGTTTAGAATTTAGGAATTAGGGTTTAGGGTTTAGCATTTAGGATTTAGGGCTTTGGATTAAGGTTTAAAGTTTAGGGTTTAGGGTTTAGGGTTTCAAGTTGTAGTATTAGGATTTACGATTTATAGTTTAGGGATTAGGGTTTAGGGTTTAGAGTTTAGAGTTTAGGTTTAGTGTTAGGGTTTAGGGTTTAAGGTTATAAGTTTAGCATATGGGGTTCAGGGTATAGAGTTTAGGATTAGCCTTTAGGATTAATGGTTTAGAATTTAGGGTCTAGGGTTTTAGGTTTAGGGTTTTGGGTTTAGGTTTTAGGGTTTTGGGTTTAAAGGGTTAGTATTAGGATTAAGGGTTTAGGGTTTAGGGTTTAAGGTTTAAGGTTTAGGGTGTAGAGTTTAGGGTTTAGGGTTTAGGGTTTAGAGTTTGAGGTTTAGAGTTTAGAGTTTAGGGTTTAAGGTTTAGGATTTAGCATTCATAGGGTTTAGGTTTAGGGTTTAGGGTTTAGGGTTTAGGATTTATGGCTTATTGTTTAGGGTTTAGGTTTTAGTATTAAGGGTTTAGGGTTAGGCTTTAGTGTTTAGTGTTTAGGGTTTAGGGTTTAAGGCTTTGGGTTTAGGTTTTGGGGTTTATGGATTTGGGTTTACGGTTTCGAGTTATAGTATTAAGATTTACGTTTTAGATTTTATGGGTTAGGGTTTAGGGTTTAGGGTTTAGAGTTTAGGTTTAGGTTTAGGGTTTAGGGTTTTGGGTTTAGGCTTTAGGGTTTAGGGTTAGAAGTTTAGCATATAGGGTTTAGGTTATAGGGTTTAGGATTAATGGTTAAGGGTTAGGGTTTTGGATTTAGGGTCTAGTGTTTAGTGTTTAGGGTTTTGGGTTTAGGTTTTAAGGTTTAGTGTTTAGGTTTGTAGTGTTAGGATTAAGGGTTTAGGGTTTATGGTTTATGGTTTACGATTTAGGGGGTAGGGTTTAGAGTTAGGGTTTAGGGTTTAGAATTTGGAGTTTATAGTTTAAGGTTTAGGGTTTAGGTTTAGGGAATAGGGTTTAAGGTTTAGGATTTAGCATTGAGGGTATAGGGTGTAGGTTTTAGCATTTTTGTTTTAGGGGTTAGTGGTTAGGGTTTAGGGTTTAGGGTTTAGGATTTAGTATTTAGGGTTTAGGATTTAGGGTTTAGTATTTTGGGTTTAGGTTTTAGGGTTTAGGGTTTAGGGTTAAGGGGTTTAGGGTTTAGGTTTTAGGTTTAGGATTTAGAGTTTAGGATTTAGAGTATAGGGTTTAGATTTAGAGTTTAGGGTTTAGGATTTAAGGTTTAGGGTTTAGGATTTAGGGATTAAGGTTTAGGATTAGGGTTTAGCGTTTATGTTTTTGGTTTGAGGGTTTACGAATTAGGGTTTAGGGTTTACAATTTTAAGTTTAGTATTTCCAATTTAGGGTTTAGGGTTTAGGGTTTAGGACTAATGGTACAGGGCTAGGACTAGGGTTTAGGGTTTATGGTTTAGGGTTAGGGTTTGGGGTTTAGAATTTAGGAATTAGGGTTTAGGTTTAGCATTTAGGGTTTAGGGCTTAGGATTAAGGTTTAAAGTTTAGGGTATAGATTTAGGGATAGTGTTTAGGGTTTAGGGTTTTGGGTTAGGAGTTTGGCATTTAGGGTTTAGGGTTAAGACTTTATGGTTTATGGTTTATGGTTTAGGGTTTAGGGTTTACCATTTAGGATTAATGGTTTAGGGTTTATGGTTTTGGGTTTAGGTTTTAGGGTTGTAGTATTAGTATTTAGGGTTTAGGGATTAGGGTTTATAGTTTAAAGTTTAGGGTTTAGAGTTTAGTGTTTAGGGTTAGGGTTTAGGGTTTAGAGTTTAGGGTTAGGGTTTAGGGTTTAGAGTTTAGAAATTATGGTTTAGGGTTTATGGTTTAGGGTTTAGGGCTTAGGGCTTAGGGCTTAGGGTTTAGTGTTTAGGGTTTAGGGTTTAGCATTTAGGGTTTAGGGATGAAGGTTTAGTGTTTAGGATTTAGGATTAGGGTTTAGGGTTTAGAATTTGGATTTAGGATTTAAGGTCTAGGGTTTACAATTTAAGGTTTAGGGTTTAGGGTTTAGGGATAGGGTTTAGGATTTAGGGTTTTTCGTTTTGGGTTTAATGTTTGGTTTTAGGGGTTAGGGTTTAGGGTTTAGCATTTGGGATTTAAGGCTGTTAGTAATTGCAATGGCAAAATTTTGGTTTTTTGGAATAAAGATATTGACTGTGCAGTACTAGAGGAGGATGAACAGCAGGTTACTTGCAGCATTAGGCAGAAGGAAATACAGGAATAGTTCACCATCACTTTTGTGTATGCAAAATGCAAGGAATACCTCAGAAGGCCCCTGTGGGACAGATTGCTACATTAAGCTAGTGGAAATAACAAACCTTGGTGCTCAGTAGGAGACTACAATGTGATTACCTCTATTGAGGAAAAGCTAGGCGGCGTCCCTTACAATATGAAGAAAAGTCTGGAGTTCAATGCAGTTATAGAGGCATGTGGACTCATTGATTTAGGCTTCATTGGCCAAAAATTCACCTGGACCAATAAAAGGGGTATTCATCACAGGATTTGGAAAAGGCTTGACAGAGCTCTGGCTAATGATGCTTGGTTAGAGAAGATGCCTCAAACTACCATCACTCATCTACCTTCTGTAGGGTCAGATCACTGTCTCCTACTGATGTAAATGAAAGCAACAGAGAATGACTGCACCAGGTAGTTTAAATTTCTTAATTTCTGGACTGATCAACCTAATTTTCTCGATATTGTTAGGGCCTGTTGGGAAAGGAATATGGAGTGCAACAGTATGTGGAATTCCATCAGAAATTGAAGAGATTATCCAACACTCTTAGCTCCTGGTCCAGGGAGGAATTTGGTGATGTATTTAATAAAGTAAAGGACTATGAACAGAAGGTGCAAGCTACAAAAGAAAAACTTATCCAGGACCAAACTGATAGTAACAGAGCTGCAGTGCATGAGCTTAATGCTGAGTATATCAGATTTCTGAAACTAGAGGACTCTATATTGAAGCAGAAAGCACAACTACAATGGTTCAAGGAAGGGGATGCTAATACCAAGTACTTTCACTCACTTATAAGAGGGAGGAGAAGAAGGTTATTCATTCACAAACTCTTGAATGATGAACGGGAGTGGATACAGGGAGACAATACCATTGCAACAGCTGCCTGTGATTACTTTCAAAATATGTTTGCAAGGGAGAATAAGATTATTAATGAAGAAGCTTTGGACTGCATACACAGGAGAGTCAATCAGGCACAAAATGAGAGTCTTACTGCCATGCCTTCATTGGAGGAATTGAAAGATGTTGTCTTTTCAATGAATCCAAATTCAGCAACTGGTCCGGATGGGATGAATGGTAATTTTTATCAGAACTGCTGGCATATCATTAAGCATGATTTATTTGAGGTAATCTAAGCTTTCTTTTGTGGACAAATGATTCCTAAATATTTTTCTCACTCTTGTATTATGCTCCTACATAAAGTGAGCAACCCTACTAAATTGAAGGAATTCAGACCTATCAGTTTAAGCAACTTCATTAGCAAGATCATTTCTAAACTCTTAAGTAGTAGTCTTGGCCCCATCTTACCTGAATTGATCTCCCTTAATCAATCTGGTTTTGTGAAAGGTAGGACTATCTCTGAAAATATCATGTTGGCTCAAGAAATGATTCATCAAATTAAAAAGCCAAACATTGGAAGTAATGTGATTATCAAACTAGACATGGCTAAAGCTTATGACAAGGTACAATGGTCTTATACATGTCTAGTCTTGAGGAAAATGGGGTTCAGTGAGTGCTTTATTGACATGGTTTCGAGGATTATGGCTAACAACTGGTACTCTATTATTATCAATGGTAAGAGGTATGGTTTCTTCAAATCAACTAGAGGACTCAAACAAAGTGATCCCCTTTCCCCTGCCCTATTTATTTTAGGTGCAGAAGTACTGTCCAGATCTCTCAACAGACTACATAATCATCCTGATTATCATGGTTTTTTCATGGAAAGAAGAGGCCCACGGGTAAACCACCTATGTTTTGCAGATGATATTATACTCTTCACTTCCGGGAGACAAAAAACCTTACAGCTGGTCATGCAAACCTTGACTATTATGAGGAAACATCAGGACAACAGGTAAATAAGGAGAAAAGCCATTTCATTATTCACTCCAGTACTTTCACTAGTACTAGAGATAGAATCAAAAAGGTAACTGGTTATAAACAGAAAGAAAGGGTTACTACCTACCTAGGATGCCCTTTATTTGTTGGCAGACCCAGGATTATATACTTCTCAGACCTCTTTAACAAAGTTCTTCATAGAATTACAGGCTGGTAGGTAAAGATACTAAGCTATGGAGGTAAGGCTATTTTAATCAAGCATGTACTACAATCTCTCTCTATTCACCTACTATCTGCAGTCACTCCTCCAGTTACAGTTCTCAAACAGATACAAAGCATCATTGCAGACTTCTTCTAGGGATGGAGAAATGAGAAGAAAAAATATCACTGGTCCTCATGGAAGAATTTAAGCTTTCCAAATGAAGAAGGAGGAATAAGAGTTAGAAATTTGGCAGATGTTTGCAAAGCTTTCCAATATAAGCAATGGTGGGTTTTCAGATCTAAACAAACTCTTTGGGGAGAGTTTCTTAAAGCAAAATACTACCAGAGGTCCAATCCCATTAGCAAGAAGTGGGATACAGGAGAATCACCATCTTGGAAACATCTCATGCAAAACAAATTGAAGGTGGAAGAGAACATACAGTGGAAAATCAACACTGGGAACTGCTCCTTTTGGTGGGAGAACTGGCTGGGAGTTGGTCCCCTTGCTAGGTTTTCTAGACACAGTAACAGGCTCAACAACAAAAGAGTTGCAGATTTTTGGCTAAATGGGCAATGGAACTACAGAATGCTGACTCAACAAGCTCCTAGCTGCCAACTTGCTAACATTTTAGCAATAGAAATCCATATCTAGCAAGGCAGACCTGATCAAGCTATTTGGACCCTTACTAATGATGGAAAATTTACTTGTTCTTCAGCTTGGAATGTCATCAGAGAAAAAAGGGAGAAATCTAAATTCAATACTCTAACGTGGCACAAGAGTATTCCTTTTAAATCATCATTTCTTTTATGGAGAGCTTTGCGAGGTAAATTACCAACTAATGACAAACTAACTAGTTTTGGCCAAGAGCTAGTTTAGTGTTTTTGTTGTAATAGGCCTGGCATGGATAACATAGAGCACATCTTCAACAAAGGACAGCTTGCTGCGTATGTGTGGAGAAGTTTTGCTGCAGCTGCTGGGATTATTACAGATCATACCTCACTGCCTCAACTAATCAACAAATGGTGGTCAAGAAAGTACAACAATGATGCCCACAAACTGTTATTGTAGGCTGTACCAATACTCATTTGCTGGAACCTGTGGAAGAATAGATGTGCTAGCAAATATGGGGGCAAAAATCTCAAATGTGAGCAGGGTCAAATATGCTATATATAAGGATAGTTACAATCTCCTGAACACAGTCTTTCCCCACATCAAATGGCCATCGAACTGGACAAAGTTGATCCTAATGGGGGAAAGTTGCAATCATAATACAAAAGTGATCCTCGTCAGGTGGAAAAAGCCTCCAGAACTGTGGGTGAAGATCAACACAGACGGTAGTGCACTGGAGAACCCAGGAAAGATAGGAGCAAGAGGTGTCTTAAGAGATCACACAGGGAGAATGGTGCTAGCATTTGCTACTCCTTTGGGAGAAGGAACCAACATTCAAGCAGAAGTAGAAGCAGCTCTGTTTGGGCTATCCTGGTTGCTGGAAATGGGCTACAAGAATATTATTCTGGAAGTCGACTCACAATTATTAGTTAAATGGATAATGAATAGAGCACAGCACCCTTGGAGCATTGACAATCAGCTAAGGAAGCTTTATAAGCTAATTGGACAGATTCAACAGTTCAAATGTAAACATATCTACCGGGAAGCCAACTATGTTGCTGATTCCTTATCGAAACATAGTCATAAAATTACTAGCCCCCAATTATATTTCAACAGCCAACAACTACCTAAGGAAACAAAGGCATATCACCAATTAGATAATCAAGAGGTAGCCAACTTCAGGAGAAGGAAAACAAAGAGGATCAAGGAACCTCCGTGAACTTCGTTTAGCCTTTTTAACTTAACTATAGCCGGGGTTATAGTTCTTTTGAATAGGTTCTTTTAGTTATTCTTACCTTGTAAAGGGAGAGTCTCCCTTATATATGTTTTTCCTAGTATATTTGTATCGAGAGGAGTCCTCTCCTTAAGTACTTAGCATTAGGTTTACATCCTTTAGTACGGGGAAGAGTCAACTTGCCTTAACAGGTTAGTTGACTCCGGAACCACCTTAGGATCGGAGGTTACGTTTATGTCCCCCTCCTTGTACTTGCTTTTGCTTTTATTTATACTAAGGCCTGGGGGTGTTGCTAAGCCCCTGACCTCCTCAAGGGTCGTTAAAATAAAAAAATAAAATAAAAAAACCCTAACACTAAACACTAAACCCTAAATCCTAAACCTTAAACTCTAAACCCTAATCCCTAAACCCTAAATACTAATACTACAACCCTAAAACCTAAACCCAAAACCATAAACCATAAACCATTAATCCAAAATGCTAAACCCTAAACCCTAAACCATACACCATAAACCATAAACCATAAACCCTTAACCCTAAACCCTAAATGCTAAACTCCTAACCCAAAACCCTAACCCCTAAACCCTATCCCTAAACCTAAACCTAAACCCTAAACTTTAAACCTTAATCCTAAGCCCTAAACCCTAAGTGCTAAACCCTAAACCCTAAACTTTAAACCTTAATCATAAGAACTAAACCCTAAATGCTAAACCCTAAACCCTAACTCCTAAGTTCTAAACCCTAAACCCTAAACCCTAAAACCTAAACCCTTAACCTTAGTCCTAGCCCTATACCTTTAGTCCTAAACCCTAAACCATAAACCCTCAACCGAAAACACTAAACTCAAAATTGTAAACCCTAAACCCTAATTCCTAAACCCTAAATCCTAAACCCTCAAACTAAAAACATAAACCCTAAACCTTAAACCCTAAATCCTAAACCCTAAACCCTAAACTCTAAACCTAAACCCTAAATCCTAAATCCTAAACTCTAAACCCAAAGCCCTAACCCTAAGCCCTAAATCCATAAACCCTAAACCCTAAACCCTAAATACTAGACCCTAAATACTAAATCCTAAACCCAAAACCCTAAACTAAAAACTCTAAACCCAAAACCCTAAACCCTAAATCCTAAACTCTAAACCCTAAACGCTAAATCCTAAACTCTAAATACTAAACCTAAATAGTAACCCTAAACCCTAAACCCTAAACCCTAAACCCTAAACCCAAACTCTAAACCCTACACCCTAAACCCTAACTCCTTAACCCTAAACCCTAAATCCAAATACTATAACCATAAAACCAAAATTGAAACCCAAAACCCTAAATCCAAATACTATAACCCTAAAACCAAAGTTGAAACCCTAAACCCTAAACCTTAAATAATAAACCATAAACCATAAACCATAAATTCTCTACCCTAACTCCTAAACCCATTACACTAAACCCTAAACCCTAATCTTAAACCATTAATCCTAAACCATCTACCATAAACAAAAAACTCTAAACCCAAAAACCTAAACCCTAAACCATAAATGCTAAGCTGCTAACCCTAAACCCTAAACCCTAAACCCTAAATCCTAACCCTAAACCTAAACACTAAACCCTAAACCCTAACCCATAAACCCTAAACCCAAGATCATAATACTACAACCCAGAACCATAAACCGTAAACCTTAAACCCTAATCCCTAACCCTAAATAATTAATCCTACACACTTAACCCTAAGCCCTAAACCGCAAACCATAAACCCTTAACTCTAATCCCTAAAACGTAAACCTTAAGACATAAACCCTAAACCCTAAAACCTAAAACCTAAACCCTAAATGCTAAACCTTAAACCTTAAACCCTAACCCTAACCCTAAACTCTAAACCCTAAATCAAAACTCTAAACCCTAAACCCTAAACCCTAAATCCTAAACTCTAAACCCTAATCACTAAACCCTAAACCATAAAACCTAAATCCTAAATCTTAAACTATAAACCCTAAACTCTAAACCCTATACCTTAAACACTAAACCATTAATCCTAAACCCTAAACCCTAAACCCTAAACTCAAAATCCTAAATCCTAAACTCAAGACCCTAAACCCTCAACCATAAACCTTAAACCCTAAATCCCAAACTCTAAACACTAAACCCAAAACCCTCAAACCGATACCATAAACCCTAAACCCTAAACCCTAAACCCTAAATCTTAAACCTTAAACCTTAAACCCTAAACCCTAAACCCTAATCCTCAACCCTAAACCCTAAATCCTAAATTGAAAACCCTAAACCGTAAATCCTAAATCCAAACTCTAAACCCTAAACCCTAAACCTAAAAACCTTAACCTTAAATTCCAAACAAATAACCTTAGACCCTAAACCATAAACCATAAACCCTAAATCCCATATGATAAACCCTAAACCCTAAACCATAAACCAAAAAACCTAAACTCTACCACTAGAACTAAAACCTAAACCCAAAACATAAAACCCTAAACCCTAAACCCCAAACCCCAAACCCTAAACCCTAAACCCTCAACCCCGAACATTAAATCCAAAATCCTAAACATAAAACCCTAATCTTTAAACCTTTAATCCAAAACTCTAAACTCCAAATGCAAAACCATAAACCCTAAACCCAAAACTCTAAAGCCTAAAACCTAAACCCTAAACCCTAATCCCTAAATCCAAACCCTAAACCCTAAACCCTAATTCCTAAACTCTAAACCCTAAACTCTAAACCCCAAACCCGAACCCTAAAACCTAAGCCCAAAACCCTAAACACTAAACCCTAAACCCTAAACCCCAAACAATAAACCCTAAACCCTAACCCTAAACCATTAATCCTAAATCCTAAACCTAAACCCAAAACCCTAAACCCTAAACCTTAAACCATAAACCATGAACCAAAAACAATAAACCACAAACTCTATACCCTAAATCCTAAACCCTAAACCTTAAACCTTAACCCAAAACCATTAATCCTAAACCCTAAACCCTATAACCTAAAGCCTAAACCCTAAACCCTAAACCTAAACTCTAAACCCTAAATCCAAACTCTAAACCCTAAACCCTAAATCCTAAACCCTAAACTCTAAACCCTAATCACTAAACCCTAAACCATAAACCCTAAATCCTAAGCCTAAATCCTAAATCCAAAACTATAAACCCATAACCCTATACCCTAAACCCTAAACCATTAATCCTAAAACCAAAACCCTAAACCCTAAACTCTAAATCCTAAATCCTAAACTCAAGACCCTAAACCCTAAACCATAAACCTTAAACCCTAAATCCCAAACTCTAAACACTAAACCCAAAACCCTAAAACCAATACCCTAAACCTAAAATCCTAAACCCTAAGCCCAAAACCTTAAACCTTAAACCGTAAAATCTAAACCCTAGACCCTAATCCTAAACCCTAAATCCTAAACCAAAAATCCTAAACCCTAAACCATAAATCCTAAATCCAAACTCTAAACCCTAAACCCTAAACCTAAAAACCTAAACCTTAAATCCCAAACACAAAACCATAAACCCGAATCCATAAACCCTAAATCCCAAACCCAAAACCCTAAACCATAAACCCTAAACCCTACCCCCAAAAACTAAACCCTAAACCCTAAACCCTAGCCCTAAACCCTAATTCATAATCTGAAGAAAGTGAGTCAGAGTGTAATTCCAATGGTGCATTTTGCCTTTGTGACAGTAAAACTATCAGTGTCATCTCTGAGAAAACTGCTAAAACTCTCTTTTCTACAATTGAGCATATTCAAGATGAAGAAGCCAGGAGAAAGTATCTCCTTGAATTGCAGAAATTGGTTACAAGGAAAAAAGAAGAAAAGCCTAAAGTTACACCTTTTAGCATGAAGCAAATCATGAGTAGATTTGACTCCAAAAAAGAAGAACCTTCAGTTGAAGAACTTAGAAGAGAAGTCAATTCTCTTAAACAATAAATGAAAGGAATTAAGTCCAGACTTCATAAGATAGAGATTGAAGCTATCACAGAAAAACTTCTCAAAGAAGTTAGAAATGATGAAGGATCCTCTAAAGCTATTGCTTCAGATAATGAAGAACATGAGGAAGAAGCGGATACCGAAGCAGGTATTCATGCTATTACCAAAATTAGACCTCAGAGTTCTCATTTTATGATTAAACTTGTTGTTAATGATCATTTAACTCTGAACAAGATTGCTTTGTAAGATAGTGGTGCAGATTGAAATTGCATTATTGAAGAATTAATTCCTACTAAGTACCTTACCAAAGGGACTACCAAATTATACAGCGCCACATGTGAACGTATAATTATTGATTATAAGTTATTTGATGCTCATATTTGCAATAATGGTATATGCCTTAAAAATGATTTTGTTATAACAAAAAATATTAACGAGGAAATTATTTGAAGTATACCATTTATTACTCAAATAAAACCTTATATTTCTGATTTTGATTATATCAAAACTAAAATTTTAGGAAAAGAAATTTCATTTCCTTTTATTAAAACTCTTTCTCAGGAAGAAAGTAAATTTTTACATAGACAAACTGCTTTTTGAAATAATCTAATTTCTAATCAGATTTTTTTTCTTAAAGAAGATATTAATATTAAGAAAATTGAGCAAATTTTAAAAACCCCGGAAATGGTAACTAAGATTGCCAATTTGCAAAAGACTTTTGAAAAAGAAATTTGCTCTGAATTTCCTAATGCATTATGGGCCAGAAAAGCCTATACTGTTAATCTCCCATATATTGAGGGATTCAGTGAAAAGGCCATTTCTACGAAAGTTAGGCCCATTCAGATGAATCATGATTTAATGGAAATTTATAAAAAGGAGATTAATAATCTTTTAGAAAATAACATTATCAGGCCCTCTAAGTCTCTGTGGAGCTGTTCAGCCTTTTATGTCAACAACACTGCTGAAAAAGAGAGAAGCTCTCCTAGACTGGTTATTAATTACAAACCTTTAAACTCTGTTTTAAAATGGATTAGATACCCAATTCCTAATAAAAGGGATCTTTTAAAAAGAACTTTTAAAGCTAATATTTATAGTAAATTGATATGAAATCAGGATTTTGGCAAAACTTTTTTATTTCCTCCAAAACAATTCCACCATTCATAGAACCATCTGGGGATGATAGATTTTGAAAATTCTGGACTATACTTGACAAACCAGGTATGAGTGGTTGGCTTGAGATAAAGAAAATTAAACCAAGCATTTTTATAGTCGAACTAATTATAAGTTTGGGGTCTATGCTCCCTGGAAAGATTAATGGGTGTATGCAAATGATCTACCAGCCATTCAAATGGAGATAAAGCTCTTTTAATTGTAAATTTAGAATAGGCAATGCTATCTGGATCTGAATCATGGCTAAGTTTATGCTCCACTTCAATGGAACCAGTATAAACGAGGATAAATTCATAATATTTCCTGGTTTTTAGTGGATTTTCTGTATCCACATAATTCCTATTTGTATAACATGATTTAAGCAGATACTTAACCTCATAATTCTCAAATTCCTTGTCAAGGGCAAGGAGTGGGTTGACCTGCAAAGTAACCAACTTAAAGACTTCACGTTCTTTAAGTTTATTATGGGCTGGAGAAACAGGAGAAACTGCCTCTCTAAAGCTTTCTGGAGCTTTCATTGCATAAGAGTCTTTGGTTTGAGGGGAGGAAAATCTGGGTTTTCCTAATAGAGCAAAGGACCAAGGTTCAGATTCTTTAGCGAAGGGTTTCTTAGGAATCAAAGGGTTTGACGAGGATGAGCTAGGTGGTAGCTGTGGAAAAGGGCTTATGACCTGAGAAGGATTTATTGGAGGTAGGCTAGCAAGAGCCGAAAACTTGTCAGGGCTATTCAAAGATGGCCTTATTGCGAATGGTGAAGCTGACGGTTTCTTGTCTGAGTCTTTTCCCTTCTCTTGGAAAGGGCCTTTAGTTCCAAATCTTGGCCTTATGACTGGCCTCATGTTTTTCCCTGCAAAAATTCTCTTGTTAGAAAATCCAGGAGAGAGTTTTCTTCTTCTTTGATATATTCAACTTGGAAATTGAAGATTGACAATAAAGCTTGCCATCTAGCAAATATCTGTTTAGAAACAACATTTTTAACATCCTTTTGCAGAATTTCTTTTGCAGATTTACAATCTATCTTAAGCAAGAATTCCTTATTAATCAAATCATCTTGAAACTTAGTAAT
Organism: Solanum pinnatisectum; assembly: GCA_035578085.1. Taxonomy (NCBI): domain Eukaryota; kingdom Viridiplantae; phylum Streptophyta; class Magnoliopsida; order Solanales; family Solanaceae; genus Solanum; species Solanum pinnatisectum. The sequence goes on from CM069085.1 coordinate 20,900,180, forward strand.
GCAAAGGACAATAGCTAAAACTTCTTTTTTAACAGTACTATAGTTTTTCTGAGAGGAATTCCAAACTCCGGAAGTAAAACGAACTAATTGCTCATGACTTTCAGGTGTTCTCTTTTGCTTGAGAATTCCTCCATAACCGATGTCTGAAGCATCAGTCTCAACAATCATAAAAGAATCTGGATTAGGGATGCCTAAACAAGGCAAACTCTTAACCATTTCTTTAATCTTAATAACCGCGGTGGTCTGTTCCTTAGTCTATGGAATAGATATCTTCTTAAGCCTATCATCTAATGGCTTACAAACCTGTCTAACCTTGGGAATAAAGTCTGCAACATAATTAAGACTACCCAAAAACCTTTGCAATTGGGTTTTGTCAATAATAACATCAGGGAACTTATCTGAAAACTCAATGTCTCTGCAAATAGGTTTATATGTGCCTTGATATAAATCATGACCAAGAAATCTGATTTTTGTTTGAAAAAGTTTAATCTTTTTGGCGCTAACCACCAAACCATTATGTTTAATAATTTTAAATAATATATTCAAATGTTTGAAATGAGAATCAACGTCCTCAGAAAAGATTAACACATCATCAATATAAACAATTGAAATATGACTAATGTGATTAAAGATGGAATTCATAATGTTTTAAAACTCCGAAGGGGCACTCTTAAGCCCAAAAGGCATAACATTCCATTCATATTGTCCAAATGGGACATTGAAAGCAGTTTTATATTTATCCTTTTTGGAAATTTGTATTTGCCAAAATCCTAATTTCATATCAAATTTACTATAAATATTAGCTTTAAAAGTTCTTTTTAAAATATCTCTTTTATTAGGAATTGGGTATCTAATCTATTCTAAAACAGAGTTTAAAGGTTTGTAATTAATAGCCAGTCTAGGAGAGCCTCTCTCTTTTTTAGTAGCGTTGTTGACATAAAAGACTTAACAGCTCCACGGAGACTTAGAGGGCCTGATAATGTTATTTTCTAAAAGAGTATTAATCTCCTTTTTACAAATTTCCATTAAATCATGATTCATCTAAATGGGCCTAGCTTTCGTAGAAATGGCCTTTTCACTGAATCCCTCAATATATGGGAGATCAACAGTATGGGCTTTTCTGGCCCAGAATGCATTAGGAAATTCAGAGCAAATTTCTTTTTCAAAAGTCTTTTGCAAATTGGCAATCTTAGTTACCATTTCCGGGGTTTTTTAAATTTGCTCAATTTTCTTAATATTAATATCTTCTTTAAGAAAACAAATCTGATTAGAAATTAGATTAATTCGAAAAGCAGTTTGTCTATGTAAAAATTTACTTTCTTCCTGAGAAAGAGTTTTAATAAAAGGAAATGAAATTTCTTTTCCTAAAATTTTAGTTTTGATAGAATCAAAATCAGTAATATAAGGTTTTATTTGAGTAATAAATGGTATACCTAAAATAATTTCCTCGTTAATATTTTTTGTTATAACAAAATCATTTTAAAGGCATATACCATTATTGCAAATATGAGCATCAAATAACTTATAATCAATAATTATATGTTCACCTATGGCACTGTATAATTTGGTAGTCCCTTTGGTAAGGTACTTAGTAGGAATTAATCCTTCAATAATGCAATTTCGATCTGCACCACTATCTTACAAAGCAATCTTGTTAAGAGTTAAATGATCATTAACAACAAGTTTAATCATAATATGAGAACTCTGAGGTCTAAATTTGGTAATAGAATGGATACTTGCTTCGCTATCCGCTTCTTCCTCATGTTCTTCATTATCTGAAGCAATAGCTTTAGAGGATCCTTCATCATTTCTAACTTCTTTGAGAAGTTTTTCTGTGATAGCTTCAATCTCTATCTTATGAAGTCTGGACTTAATTCCTTTCATTTCTTCTTTAAGAGAATTGACTTCTCTTCTAAGTTCTTCAACTGAAGGTTCTTCCTTTTTGGAGTCAAATTTGTTCATCATTTGCTTCATGCTAAAAGGAGTAACTTTAGGCTTTTCTTCTTTTTGCCTAGTAACCAATTTCTACAATTCAAGGAGATACTTTCTCCTGGCTTCTTCATCTTGAATATGCTCAATTGTAGAAAAGAGAGTTTCAGTAGTTTTCTCAGAGATGACATTGATAGTTTTACTGTCACAAAGGCAAAATGCACCATTGCAATTACACTCTGACTCACTTTTTTCAGATTCTGAATTATGAGCGACATTGAGAAACTCTTCATCATTTTCTTCTTCGGAAGAAGAATATTCTGAGTCTGAAGCTTCTTTTTCTTCAATGATGGAAAAGAACTTTTGCTTGACTTCATCATCAACTTCAAGAAGATTAATCTTCTTTTTCTTCTTCTTATTTCTAGGGCACTTATTAGATCAGTGACCCTTTTTACCACATGTCTAGCATGTGTCTTCTGAAGAGGATCCTTTAGCAGCATGCTTCTTTCCTTTTTTCTTGTATTTCTCACGGGGTTCTCTTTCTTTTCTAGAAGATTTTCTTTTATATTTCCCCGTAGTTCTTTCTTTTTTTCCTGCTTTCCTAGCAGACGGCGGTTTTAACAATGGAAATCCAAAATCTTGGCAAATACTTCCAAGTTCTGCATATGAAGTCTTCTGATCCTTCTTAAGCTGATCATTCAGCTTAAGATTAGTGCAAAGTTCCATTGCAACCACATTAATAAGACTGATGAGATCTTCGTATGCAAGTTGGGAATACAGGATTTTCCCTTCGCATCGATCTCTAATTTTGGATCTAACTTTTTCAGCGAAATGAGTAGTTAATCCGCTGATAAATCATTCTTTCCAATAATCATTATTCCAATCAGATCTTATCATGACCTTATTTAGAAACATGTCTTTGTACCATCTGAAATCTATCAATTTCTTGCAGTACAAATTATTCAGGATTTCTATACGTTTATCTTGGAAAAGACGCGGTTCACCCACAAAATGTTTTGCTATGCTATTGAGCAAAGTAGCAGTAGCATCTTCATAGACAATTTCTGAAGGGACACTAGTTCCTTCTTTAATCTTTACACCTACTTTAGTGGCTACAGCACCAAGGATATCAGCCCTATTTTGATTCGTTAGGTAATTGTCCCACCAATTTCTAAGGGTTCCTGTAAAACCTGCAATGATCATGTTAGCAGCTTCCTTACCACCAGCACCTTTCATTTTATATGCGGTGATATTCATTCCCATTTCCTGGAGCTTGGAATAAATCTGACCTTCGGCCATACGATCTATATTCCATTCAGTCAAACTTGAACCATCTGCAGCAGATGCTAGATGGAGAACGTCTTCCTCAAATTGAACATCAGGGAAAGAAGGTCTAGATTAATAATTCCTTTTATTAGGATGTCTTTCTAAAAGAGTTCTAAGCTTATTTCCTTGGGTGATCTTAAGCTTAGACAATTGCTCATTAATCCTGTCCAGCATTTCATCAGAATGACTAAACTCTTTGGATAATTTAAGGAAGTTTTCCTTGGAGAACTCAGGAATCTTAAAAATAGGAGTCTCTATTTGAGGACTAGATTTTGAATAACTAGGTTTATCCCCTATTTGACTAATTCCTTTGAAATAATTTCCTTTCTCTTCCTCTATCTGTCGGGAGATAACATGAAGAATCTGGTTGGTATAATTGTTCTGTTCAAGGATTTTGTTAATATCTCCTCCTATTATAAAAGCTTCTTCCTTTTCTATGGGTTTCTTAAAGGGAGCGGCTTTCAAGATCTCCTTACGATAGGGAATGCTAAGTCCTCCAAGCGGAGGAGTAACACTTTCAATCACTTGATCTTTGGTGTACCATTTGTTAATAAGGACCTGAAGAGATGATTGCTTGTCATCAATTTGCCCAGAAGATTCAAACCATTTAAAAAACTCGATTTCTGTTTTAAACCTTTTCATATCTTTGAACCACTTGTCTCTAAAGGCGGTTCGTTGTTCCACAGTATAGGTAGCATTATACCACTCTACCTTTTGCTTATGTTCAGGAGCTTTCCACCAAGAGTGTAATTTTCTTTTATTGGGGACAAAGACTTCCTCATCAGAAGTTATCACTCCGATGGAATCTTTTCTTTGATTAACAGGTTTCATATCACTGGCAGTAGGACTTCCCAAAGTCTCTTCATAGTAAACCTTAGGAACAGTCTGGGAGAAATCTACACCATGAAGTTTTCTATGGTCAGGCTGGCTGATACTATCTTCATCCTCCTCCCGGGTTTGAAAAGAAGAAGGTCTTGCCGAAGACATTCTTCTACTTGTAGAAGCTTGGCTGAAAGAACTGGATCTTAAAAAGTTAAGGTTAATAGATCCGTCAGGGAACTGGATAACCCGATCTAACTGCGATGTCTCAGGTTGAAGGGATAAAGGATTCGTAATGGAATCAAATTTCCATTCTTCATCAGCTAAAATGTCAGTCCACTTAAGAAGTCTAGGGACAAAAGTAGTACTATGCTCTTGATTAGCTTCCATAAGCATAGTAACTCCTTTAACACTAGATGATATAACCTTTGGGGCTATAGTGGTCTTCATTAGCTTATAATATACCCAATTTATTACAGCTATTTCTCTGGTATCTATTTTACTATTCATGTTCTTAGACTTAACATTAAGTGTCAAAGTATCAATAATATTCGGATCATGAATATCAACTGTAAAATTTGGATAACAGTTAAAGTAAACTGGTCCATAAGCAAGATTACTTTCTAACACTCCTAACAAAGAATCATCAAAATTTAAAAGTCTATCATCTCTAAGAAGTAGACAAATAGGAATATTCAAACCTTTACGGAAAAGAGGTTTAACAGCAACTTGCACAAGTCCAATATGAAGAAATTTAAATTCCTTCCTATATCTATCAATATCAGCAGATAATAACAACTTGATAGTTTCAAGCGAATTATTGATAGCAATAGTGGATTCACAAGTTTTAATATTATATTTTTTAAACATGGAAAAATTACCTAGCTGGTAAATATTTTCAAAAGGTTCTTTAGGGATAGACCAATTTTGTAAATCATTTTCTGTTTTAGAAATAGATATATTAACAGAATTAACAATATGCTGCCTATTATCCATTGAGAGAGAATGCCATTAGACTATATTAATGATATGATAAAAAGTAACCAAGCATTCTAGTAAAGATATCAACTAGTCATACAATATGAAATTTCAAATTCTTATATAGTAATCATGGATTCATGCTCAGATTTTACATTAAGGATTATGGATTTTACAAGAGATTTTCAAGTAAAGCACCTTACAGTCTACGCGCCTGTCCTATCGGCTTAACAACCGCCTGTCGGCATCGCAACTACTTGAAACATTCTCAACACCTTTCCTTAATCACCATACATGAACTCCATTTTTACAGTTAAAGAATTAAAAATTTTCAAATTGTATGACAAGGTGATAACTTTGCTAAATTGCTAAGTGACTAATTAACTTCTCAAAAGTACAGTCTAGCAAATATCTGTTTAGAAACAAGATTTTTAACATCATTTTGGAGAATATCTTTTGCAGATTTACAATCTACCTTAAGCAAGAATTCTTTATTAATCAAATCATCTTGAAACTTAGTAATGCAAAGGACAATAGCTAAAACTTCTTTTTTAACAGTACTATAGTTTTTCTGAGCGGAATTTCAAACTCCGGAAGAAAAACGAACTAATTGCTCATGAATTTCAGGTGTTCTCTTTTGCTTGAGAATTCCTCCATAACCAATGTCTGAAGCATCAGTCTCAACAATCATAAAAGAATCTGGATTAGGGATGCCTAAACAAGTCAAACTCTTAACCATTTCTTTAATCTTAATAACCGTGGTGGTCTGTTCCTTAATCTATGGAACAGGTATCATCTTAAGCAAACCCAAAACCATAAAGCCTAAACCCTAAACCCTAAACTTAAACCCTAAACCCTTAACCCTAAACCCTAAATCCAAATACTAATACCCAAAACCCTAAACCCTAAACAATAAACCCTAAAAGATAAAACCAAAACCTTAAACCCTAAACCCTAAACCCTAACTTAAACCATTAATCTTAAACCCAAAAGCCTAAAACATAAACCATAAACCCTAAATTTTTAACCCTAAATCCTAAACCCTCAACCCTAAACTTAATCCCTAAACCCTAAACCATAAACCATAATCCTTAAATTCTGAACCCTAAATTGTAAATCCTAAATCCTAAACCCTAAACCCTAAACCCTAAAACCTAAACCCTAAACCCTAAACCCTAACAATAAACCCAAACTCTAAACCCTAAATCCAAACTCTAAACCCTAAACCAAAAACTCTAAACTTTAAACCCTAAACCCAAAACCCTAAACTCTAAACCCTAAATCCCAACCCAAAACCCTAGCCCTAAACCCTAAACCTAAAACCCTATACATTAAACCCTAAACAATTAATTCTAAATCGTAATCCCTAGACTCAAAACCCTAAACCGTAAACCCTAAACCTTAGAAGCTAAACCCTAAACCCTAAACTCTAAACCCAAAACCCTAATCCCTAAACCCTAGATGGTAAATCCTAAACCTTAAACCCTAAACCCTAAGCCATGAATCCTAAACCTAAACCCTAAAAACTATAAACTAATCCCTAAACCCTAAACCCTGAACCCTAGATCATAAACCTTAAACCCTAAACTCTCAACACTAAACCATATATCCTCAATCCTAAACTTAATGCCCTAAAACCTACACTCTTAATCTTAAAACCTAAATCCCAAACCCTAAACCTCAAACCCTAAACCATTAACCCTAAACCCAAAACCCTAAACTCTAAACCCTAAACCCTAATCCAAAACCCTAAACTCTAAACCCTAAACCCTAACCCAAAACCCTAAACCCTAAACACTAAAACATAAACCCTAAATCCTAAACCCTAAATAATAGCTCTAAACCATTAATCCTAAATGCTAAACCTAAACCCTAAACCCTAAACACTAAATCCTAAACCCAAAACCCTAAACCCTAAACCCTAAACCCTAAACCCTAAATCCTAATACAAAAACCCTAAACCCTAAACCAAAAACCCAATACCCTAAACCCTAAACTCTAAAACCTAACCTTTACCATTAATCCTAAACCCTTAACCTAAACCTTAAACCATAAACCAAAAATCCTAAATGCTAAACCCTAAATCCTAGACCTGAAACCCTAAACCCTAAACCTTAAACCTTAAACCCTAACCCTAAACCACTAAGCTTAAACCTTAAACCTAAAATCCTAAATGCTAAACACTAAGCCCCTTAGAAACATGATCATGAGGTGGTGGAATGCTACACACACTAATGAAGCTCACAAGCTTATCCTTCAATCTACTCCCATTTTTATCTGTTGGAATCTTTGGAAGAACAGGTGCTCAAAGAAGTATGGTGGCAAACAATCTAGCATTGCAAGAGTCAAATTTCTGGTGATGCTAGATACTTTCAAGCTGTTGCAAACTGTCTTCCCATACATCACCTGGCCACTGGAATGGCGAAGACTCTGCACTCTCATTGAAAATTGCTCTCATGACACTAAGATCACTATTGTTCAGTGGATCAGACCCCCGGATAAATGGGTTAAAATCAACACTGATGGGAGTGCCTTAAAAAATCCAGGCTGCATAGGAGCTGGAGATTTCATCAGAAATCAAAATGGGGAATTGATCCTTGCATTCTCATCTCCTTTGGGAGAAGGAACCAATAGCCAAGCTGAGGTGGAGGCAGCTATCTTGGGCCTATCTTGGTGTGTTAATTTGAGATATAATAAGGTGATACTAGTAGTTGATTCACAACTTCTGGTGGAATGGTTTAAGAACAAAGACAAAGAAGACCTTGGAGCCTCAGATACCAAATGCGTGTTCGCAACACATAGCTACTCAACTCACTCAAGTCAAATGCACTCATACTCTTAGGGAGGCCAACTATGTTGCTGACTCTCTTGCCAAGTATAGCTATCAGATCACTACCTCGCTGATATATTCTGACATACAGCAGCTTCCCAATTTGGCACAGCCTACTTCTAACAAGACCTGGTCGGCATGGTAAACTTCAAAAGAGGAAAGTGAAGAGAATTAAAGAACCACCTTGAGAGGTCATTATTTAAGGAGAGCTAGGGTGGAATATAATCCCCCAGGCCTTCTTTTGATGGCCTCCCTGTCATCTTTTAGAGTCTCTACTTTGGTTAGGATAGAATTTATTTCTTGATTTGTAAAGGGAGAGTCTCCCTCGTTTACGCTTTCCTAGAATCTTTGTATCGAGAGGAGTCCTCTCACATAGGTGCTTAGATGATAGGTTTCTTCTGTTATTGGAGAAGAGTTGGAGAACTAACTAGCTTTGACTAGTAGGCTACCAATTCTAACTCCACCTTGAGGAGGTTAGGTTTATGTCCCCCTCCGTGTATTAGGTTTTTTTTTTTTATATATATATGCTAAGGCCTGGGGGTGTTGCTAAGCCCCTAACCCCTTCAAAGGTCGTTCAAATAAAAAAAAATCCTAAATCCTAATACTACAACCCAAAACCCTAAACCCTAAAACCTAAACCCTAAACCCTAAATCCTAAGCTGAAAACCCTTAACACTAAACCCTAAACCGTATATCCTAAGTCCAAACTCTAAACCCTAAACCCTAAACCAAAAAACCAAAACCTTAAATCCGTAACATAAAACCATAAACCCTAAATCCCAAATGATAAACTCTAAACCATAAACCCTAAACCCTAAACCCTACCCCCTAAAACTAAACCCTAAACCCAAAACATAAAACCCTAAACCCTAATCCCTAGCCCTAAACCCTAAACCCTAAACACTAAACCCTCAACCCTACCCCTTGAACCTTAAATCCTAAACCCAAAAAACCCTAAACCTTAAACCCTAAACCCTAACCTTAAACCAAAACCCTAAGCCCTAAGCCCTAAGCCCTAAACCCTAAACCCTAAACACTAGCCCTACACCCTAAACCCTAAACCTAAACCCTAAACCCTAAATTCTGAACACTAAATCCTAAACCCAAAAAACCCTAAACCCTAACCTTAACCCAAAACCCTGAACACAAAACCCTAAACCATAAACCCTAAACCCTAAAATCTAAACCCGAAACCTTAAACCCTAAACCCTAAACCGTAAACCCTAAACTATAAACTAGAAATTATATATCCTAAATCCTAAACCCTAAACCCTAAACAATAAACCCTATATGCTAAACCCTAAACCCTAAACCCTAAATCCTAATAGTACAACCCAAAACGCTAATCCCTAAATAATAAACCCTAAAAGATAAAACCAAAACCTTAAACCCTAAACCCTAAACCCTAACCTTAAACCATTAATCTTAAACCCTAAACTGAACCTTAAACCATAAACACTAAATTCTAAACCCTAAATCCTAAAACCTAAACCCTAAATCCTAATACTACAACCCAAACCCCTAAACCCTAAACCATAAACTAGAAATTCTATATCCTAAATCCTAAACCCTAAACCCTAAACAATAAGCCCAATATGCTAAAATCCTAACCCTAAACCCTAAACCCTAAACCCTAAACCCTAACCCTCAACTTAAACCCTAAACCCTTAACCCTAAACCCTAAATCCTAATACTATAACCCAAAACCCTAAACCCTAAAAGATAAAACCAAAAGCTTAAACCCTAAACCCTAAACCCTAACCTTAAACCATTAATCTCAAACCCTAAACCCTAAACTTAAACCATAAACCCTAAATCCTAAACCCTAAACACTAAATCCTAATACTACAACCCAAAACCCTAAACCCTAAACAGTAAACTTTAAAACATAAACCCAAAACCTTAAAGCCTGAACCCTAACCCCTAAACCCTAACCTTAAACAATTAATCTTAAACTCTAAACGTAAATCCTAACCCCTAAACCCTAACCTTAAACCATTAATCTTAAACTCTAAATTTAAATCCTAAACCCTAAACCCTAAACCATAAACCATAATCCTAAATTCTGAACCCTAAATACTAAAACCTAAATTATAAACCCTAAACTCTAAACCCTAAACCCTAAACTCTAAACCCAAAACCCTAATCCCTAAACCCTAGATGGTAAATCCTAAACCTTAAACCCTAAACCCTAAGCCATGAATCCCAAACCTAAACCCTAAAAACTATAAACTAATCCCTAAACCCTAAACCCAGAACCCTAGATCATAAACCTTAAACCCTAAACTCTCAACACTAAACCATATATCCTCAATCCTAAACTTAATGCCCTAAAACCTACACTCTTAATCTTAAAACCTAAATCCCAAACCCTAAACCTCAAACCCTAAACCATTAACCCTAAACCCAAAATCCTAAACTCTAAACCCTAAACCCTAATGCAAAACCCTAAACTATAAACCCTAAACCCTAACCCAAAACCCTAAACCCTAAACACTAAAACATAAACCCTAAATCCTAAACCCTAAATAATAGCTCTAAACCATTAATCCTAAATGCTAAACCTAAACCCTAAACCCTAAACACTAAATCCTAAACCCAAAACCCTAAACCCTAAACCCTAAATCCTAATACAAAAACCCTAAACCCTAAACCAAAAACCCAATACCTAAAACCCTAAACTCTAAAACCTAACCCTTACCATTAATCCTAAACCCTTAACCTAAACCTTAAACCATAAACCAAAAATCCTAAATGCTAAACCCTAAAGCCTAGACCTGAAACCCTAAACCCTAAACCTTAAACCCTAACCCTAAACCACTAAGCTTAAACCTTAAACCTAAAATCCTAAATGCTAAACACTAAACCCTATACCTGAAACCCTAAACCATAAACCCTAAACCCTAACCCTATACCATTAATCTTAAACCATAAACCTAAACCCTAAACCCTACACCTTAAACCCTAAATCCTTAATCCTAATACTAAAACCCTAAACCCTAAATCTTAAACCCTAAACCTAAACCCTAAACACTAAACCATAAATCAAAAATTCTACACCCTAAATCCTAAACCCTAGACCCTAAACCCTTTATGTTAAACTCTTAATCCAAAACACTACACCCTAAACCTAAACTCTAAACCCTAAATGCTAAACCCTAACCCCTAAACCCTAAATCCTAAATCCCAATACTACAACTCAAAACCCTAAACCCTAAACCCTAATCCTAAAACATTAATCCAAAACCCTATAGTTGAAACCTAAGCCCTAAATCATAAACCATAAACCAAAAATTCTATACCATTAATCCTAAACCCTAAACCCTAAACCCTATATGCTAAACTCCTAACCCTAAAACCTAAACTGTCAACCCTAAACCCTAACCCTAAACCTAAACTCTATACCCTAAACCCTAAACCCTAAATCCTAAACCCTAAATCCTAACAAAAGAATTCCTTTTAAATGCTCTTTCTTACTGTGGAGAGCAATCCGGGGCAAACTTCCCTCTAATGAAAGGCTGGCCAGCTTTGGAATTGAACCAGGGAGTCGTTATTGTTGCAGATCTCCAGGTGTTGATACCATTGAACATACCTTCAGCACTGGAATCTTTGCCAAAAAAGTATGGAATTACTTTGCTGTTTCACTGGGGATTCAATCGCATCACTTGACCCTTAGAAACATGATCATGAGGTGGTGGAATGCTACACACACTAATGAAGCTCACAAGCTTATCCTTCAATCTACTCCCATTTTTATCTGTTGGAATCTTTGGAAGAACAGGTGCTCAAAGAAGTATGGTGGCAAACAATCTAGCATTGCAAGAGTCAAATTTCTGGTGATGCTAGATACTTTCAAGCTGTTGCAAACTGTCTTCCCATACATCACCTGGCCACTGGAATGGCGAAGACTCTGCACTCTCATTGAAAATTGCTCTCATGACACTAAGATCACTATTGTTCAAAGGATCGCACTCTGATAAACGGGTTAAAATCAACACCGATGGAGTCCCTTAAAAATCCAGCAAAGATAGAGCCGGAGGTTTCATCGTAAATCAAAATGGAGAGTTGATCCTTGCATTCTCATCTCCTTTGGGAGAAGGAACCACAGCTGTTCGAGGTGGAGGCAGCTATCTCTGGGCCTATCTTGGTGTGTTAATTTGAGATACACAGGTGATACTAGAAGTTGATTCACAACTTCGTGGAATGGTTTAAGAACAAAGACAAAGAAGACTGAGCCTCAGATACCAAATGCGTGTCGCAACACATAGCTACTCAACTCACTCAAGTCAAATGCACTCATACTCTTAGGGAGGCCAACTATGTCACGACTCTCTGCCAAGTATAGCCATCGATCACTACCTCGCAGATATATTCTCGACATACAAAGCCTTCCCAATTTGGCACAAATTACTTCCAACAAGACTGGTCGGCATGGTAAACTCGTAAGAGGAAAGTGAAGAGAATTAAAGAACCACCTTGAGAGGTCATTATTTAAGGAGAGCTAGGGTGGAATATAATCCCCCAGGCCTTCTTTTGATGGCCTCCCTGTCATCTTTTAGAGTCTCTACTTTGGTTAGGATAGAATTTATTTCTTGATTTGTAAAGGGAGAGTCTCCCTCGTTTATGCTTTCCTAGAATCTTTGTATCGAGAGGAGTCCTCTCACATAGGTGCTTAGATGATAGGTTTCTTCTGTTATTGGAGAAGTGTTGGAGAACTAACTAGCTTTGACTAGTAGGCTACCAATTCTAACTCCACCTTGAGGAGGTTAGGTTTATGTCCCCCTCCGTGTATTAGGTTTTTTTTTTTTTATATATATATGCTAAGGCCTGGGGGTGTTGCTAAGCCCCTAACCCCTTCAAAGGTCGTTCAAATAAAAAAAAATCCTAAATCCTAATACTACAACCCAAAACCCTAAACCCTAAAACCTAAACCCTAAACCCTAAATCCTAAGCTGAAAACCCTTAACACTAAACCCTAAACCGTATATCCTAAGTCCAAACTCTAAACCCTAAACCCTAAACCAAAAAACCAAAACCTTAAATCCGTAACATAAAACCATAAACCCTAAATCCCAAATGATAAACTCTAAACCATAAACCCTAAACCCTAAACCCTACCCCCCAAAACTAAACCCTAAACCCAAAACATAAAACCCTAAACCCTAATCCCTAGCCCTAAACCCTAAACCCTAAACACTAAACCCTCAACCCTACCCCTTGAACCTTAAATCCTAAACCCAAAAAACCCTAAACCTTAAACCCTAAACCCTAACCTTAAACCAAAACCCTAAGCCCTAAGCCCTAAGCCCTAAACCCTAAACCCTAAACACTAGCCCTACACCCTAAACCCTAAACCTAAACCCTAAACCCTAAATTCTGAACACTAAATCCTAAACCCAAAAAACCCTAAACCCTAACCTTAACCCAAAACCCTGAACACAAAACCCTAAACCATAAACCCTAAACCCTAAAATCTAAACCCGAAACCTTAAACCCTAAACCCTAAACCGTAAACCCTAAACTATAAACTAGAAATTATATATCCTAAATCCTAAACCCTAAACCCTAAACAATAAACCCTATATGCTAAACCCTAAACCCTAAACCCTAAATCCTAATAGTACAACCCAAAACGCTAATCCCTAAATAATAAACCCTAAAAGATAAAACCAAAACCTTAAACCCTAAACCCTAAACCCTAACCTTAAACCATTAATCTTAAACCCTAAACTGAACCTTAAACCATAAACACTAAATTCTAAACCCTAAATCCTAAAACCTAAACCCTAAATCCTAATACTACAACCCAAACCACTAAACCCTAAACCATAAACTAGAAATTCTATATCCTAAATCCTAAACCCTAAACCCTAAACAATAAGCCCAATATGCTAAAATCCTAACCCTAAACCCTAAACCCTAAACCCTAAACCCTAACCCTCAACATAAACCCTAAACCCTTAACCCTAAACCCTAAATCCTAATACTACAACCCAAAACCCTAAACCCTAAAAGATAAAACCAAAAGCTTAAACCCTAAACCCTAAACGCTAACCTTAAACCATTAATCTCAAACCCTAAACCCTAAACTTAAACCATAAACCCTAAATCCTAAACCCTAAACACTAAATCCTAATACTACAACTCAAAACCCTAAACCCTAAACAGTAAACTTTAAAACATAAACCCAAAACCTTAAAGCCTGAACCCTAACCCCTAAACCCTAACCTTAAACAATTAATCTTAAACTCTAAACGTAAATCCTAACCCCTAAACCCTAACCTTAAACCATTAATCTTAAACTCTAAATTTAAATCCTAAACCCTAAACCCTAAACCATAAACCATAATCCTAAATTCTGAACCCTAAATACTAAAACCTAAATTATAAACCCTAAACTCTAAACCCTAAACCCTAAACTCTAAACCCAAAACCCTAATCCCTAAACCCTAAACCCTAACCCAAAACCCTAAACCCTAAACACTAAAACATAAACCCTAAATCCTAAACCCTAAATAATAGCTCTAAACCATTAATCCTAAATGCTAAACCTAAACCCTAAACCCTAAACACTAAATCCTAAACCCAAAACCCTAAACCCTAAACCCTAAACCCTAAACCCTAAACCCTAAACCCTAAACCCTAAATCCTAATACAAAAACCGTAAACCCTAAACCAAAAACCCAATACCCTAAACCCTAAACTCTAAAACCTAACCCTTACCATTAATCCTAAACCCTTAACCTAAACCTTAAACCATAAACCAAAAATCCTAAATGCTAAACCCTAAAGCCTAGACCTGAAACCCTAAACCCTAAACCTTAAACCCTAACCCTAAACCACTAAGCTTAAACCTTAAACCTAAAATCCTAAATGCTAAACACTAAACCCTATACCTGAAACCCTAAACCATAAACCCTAAACCCTAACCCTATACCATTAATCTTAAACCATAAACCTAAACCCTAAACCTTACACCTTAAACCCTAAATCCTTAATCCTAATACTAAAACCCTAAACCCTAAATCTTAAACCCTAAACCTAAACCCTAAACACTAAACCATAAACCAAAAATTCTACACCCTAAATCCTAAACCCTAGACCCTAAACCCTTTATGTTAAACTCTTAATCCAAAACACTACACCCTAAACCTAAACTCTAAACCCTAAATGCTAAACCCTAACCCCTAAACCCTAAATCCTAAATCCCAATACTACAACTCAAAACCCTAAACCCTAAACCCTAATCCTAAAACATTAATCCAAAGCCCTATAGTTGAAACCTAAGCCCTAAATCATAAACCATAAACCAAAAATTCTATACCATTAATCCTAAACCCTAAACCCTAAACCCTATATGCTAAACTCCTAACCCTAAAACCTAAACTGTCAACCCTAAACCCTAACCCTAAACCTAAACTCTATACCTTAAACCCTAAACCCTAAATCCTAAACCCTAAATCCTAACAAAAGAATTCCTTTTAAATGCTCTTTCTTACTGTGGAGAGCAATCCGGGGCAAACTTCCCTCTAATGAAAGGTCACACTTTGGAATTGAACCAGGGAGTCGTTATTGTTGCAGATCTCTAGGTGTTGATACCATTGAACATACCTTCAAAGATCGAATCTTGCCAAAAAGTATGGAATTACTTTGTCGCTTTCACCGGGATTCAATCACTGGCTGACCCTTAGAAACATGATCATGAGGTGGTGGAATGCTACACACACTAATGAAGCTCACAAGCTTATCCTTCAATCTACTCCCATTTTTATCTGTTGGAATCTTTGGAAGAAGAACAGTGCTCAAAGAAGTATGGTGGCAAACAATCTAGCATTGCAAGAGTCAAATTTCCGTGATGCTAGATACTTTCAAGTTGCAAATCGCCTTCCCATACATCACCGCCACCGGAATGGCGAAGACTCGCACTCTCATTGAAAATTGCTCTCATGACACTAAGATCACTATTGTTCAATGGATCGCACTCTGATAAATGGGTTAAAATCAACACCACGGGAGTCCCTTAAAAATCCAGCAAGATAGGAGCCGGAGGTTTCATCGAAATCAAAATGGAGAGTTGATCCTTGCATTCTCATCTCCTTTGGGAGAAGGAACCAATAGCTGTTCGAGGTGGAGGCACTATCTCTGGGCCTATCTTGGTGTGTTAATTTGAGATACAATATAGTGATACTAGAAGTTGATTCACAACTTCGTGGAATGGTTTAAGAACAAAGACAAAGAAAGACTCGAGCTCAGATACCAAATGCGTGTTCGCAACACATAGCTACTCAACTCACTCAAGTCAAATGCACTCATACTCTTAGGAGGCCAACTATGTCCGACTCTCTTGCCAAGTATAGCCATCGATCACTACCTCGCAGATATATTCGACATACAAAGAGCCTTCCCAATTTGGCACAGCCTACTTCCAACAAGACCTGGTCGGCATGGTAAACTTCAGAAGAGGAAAGTGAAGAGAATTAAAGAACCACCTTGAGAGGTCATTATTTAAGGAGAGCTAGGGTGGAATATAATCCCCCAGGCCTTCTTTTGATGGCCTCCCTGTCATCTTTTAGAGTCTCTACTTTGGGTAGGATAGAATTTAGTTCTTGATTTGTAAAGGGAGAGTCTCCCTCGTTTATGCTTTCCTAGAATCTTTGTCTCGAGAGGAGTCCTCGCACATAGGTGCGTCGATGATAGGTTTCTTCATATTGGAGAAGTGTTGGAGAACTAACTAGCTTTGACTAGTAGGCTACCAATTCTAACTCCACCTTGAGGAGGTTAGGTTTATGTCCCCCTCCGTGTATTAGGTTTTTTTTTTTTTATATATATATGCTAAGGCCTGGGGGTGTTGCTAAGCCCCTAACCCCTTCAAAGGTCGTTCAAATAAAAAAAAAATCCTAAATCCTAATACTACAACCCAAAACCCTAAACCCTAAAACCTAAACCCTAAACCCTAAATCCTAAGCTGAAAACCCTTAACACTAAACCCTAAACCGTATATCCTAAGTCCAAACTCTAAACCCTAAACCCTAAACCAAAAAACCAAAACCTTAAATCCGTAACATAAAACCATAAACCCTAAATCCCAAATGATAAACTCTAAACCATAAACCCTAAACCCTAAACCCTACCCCCCAAAACTAAACCCTAAACCCAAAACATAAAACCCTAAACCCTAATCCCTAGCCCTAAACCCTAAACCCTAAACACTAAACCCTCAACCCTACCCCTTGAACCTTAAATCCTAAACCCAAAAAACCCTAAACCTTAAACCCTAAACCCTAACCTTAAACCAAAACCCTAAGCCCTAAGCCCTAAGCCCTAAACCCTAAACCCTAAACACTAGCCCTACACCCTAAACCCTAAACCCTAAATTCTGAACACTAAATCCTAAACCCAAAAAACCCTAAACCCTAACCTTAACCCAAAACCCTGAACACAAAACCCTAAACCCTAAACCCTAAACCCTAAAATCTAAACCCGAAACCTTAAACCCTAAACCCTAAACCCTAAACCGTAAACCCTAAACTATAAACTAGAAATTATATATCCTAAATCCTAAACCCTAAACCCTAAACAATAAACCCTATATGCTAAACCCTAAACCCTAAACCCTAAATCCTAATAGTACAACCCAAAACGCTAATCCCTAAATAATAAACCCTAAAAGATAAAACCAAAACCTTAAACCCTAAACCCTAAACCCTAACCTTAAACCATTAATCTTAAACCCTAAACTGAAACTTAAAACATAAACACTAAATTCTAAACCCTAAATCCTAAAACCTAAACCCTAAATCCTAATACTACAACCCAAACCCCTAAACCCTAAACCATAAACTAGAAATTCTATATCCTAAATCCTAAACCCTAAACCCTAAACAATAAGCCCAATATGCTAAAATCCTAACCCTAAACCCTAAACCCTCAACCCTAAACCCTAACCCTCAACTTAAACCCTAAACCCTAAATCCTAATACTACAACCCAAAACCCTAAACCCTAAAAGATAAAACCAAAAGCTTAAACCCTAAACCCTAAACCCTAACCTTAAACCATTAATCTCAAACCCTAAACCCTAAACTTAAACCATAAACCCTAAATCCTAAACCCTAAACACTAAATCCTAATACTACAACCCAAAACCCTAAACCCTAAACAGTAAACTTTAAAACATAAACCCAAAACCTTAAAGCCTGAACCCTAACCCCTAAACCCTAACCTTAAACAATTAATCTTAAACTCTAAGCGTAAATCCTAACCCCTAAACCCTAACCTTAAACCATTAATCTTAAACTCTAAATTTAAATCCTAAACCCTAAACCCTAAACCATAAACCATAATCCTAAATTCTGAACCCTAAATACTAAAACCTAAATTATAAACCCTAAACTCTAAACCCTAAACCCTAAACTCTAAACCCAAAACCCTAATCCCTAAACCCTAGATGGTAAATCCTAAACCTTAAACCCTAAACCCTAAGCCATGAATCCTAAACCTAAACCCTAAAAACTATAAACTAATCCCTAAACCCTAAACCCTGAACCCTAGATCATAAACCTTAAACCCTAAACTCTCAACACTAAACCATATATCCTCAATCCTAAACTTAATGCCCTAAAACCTACACTCTTAATCTTAAAACCTAAATCCCTAACCCTAAACCTCAAACCCTAAACCATTAACCCTAAACCCAAAACCCTAAACTCTAAACCCTAAACCCTAATCCAAAACCCTAAACTCTAAACCCTAAACCCTAACCCAAAACCATAAACCCTAAACACTAAAACATAAACCCTAAATCCTAAACCCTAAATAATAGCTCTAAACCATTAATCCTAAATGCTAAACCTAAACCCTAAACCCTAAACACTAAATCCTAAACCCAAAACCCTAAACCCTAAACCCTAAACCCTAAATCCTAATACAAAAACCCTAAACCCTAAACCAAAAACCCAATACCCTAAACCCTAAACTCTAAAACCTAACCCTTACCATTAATCCTAAACCCTTAACCTAAACCTTAAACCATAAACCAAAAATCCTAAATGCTAAACCCTAAACCCTAGACCTGAAACCCTAAACCCTAAACCTTAAACCCTAACCCTAAACCACTAAGCTTAAACCTTAAACATAAAATCCTAAATGCTAAACACTAAACCCTATACCTGAAACCCTAAACCATAAACCCTAAACCCTAACCCTATACCATTAATCTTAAACCATAAACCTAAACCCTAAACCCTACACCTTAAACCCTAAATCCTTAATCCTAATACTAAAACCCTAAACCCTAAATCTTAAACCCTAAACCTAAACCCTAAACACTAAACCATAAACCAAAAATTCTACACCCTAAATCCTAAACCCTAGACCCTAAACCCTTTATGTTAAACTCTTAATCCAAAACACTACACCCTAAACCTAAACTCTAAACCCTAAATGCTAAACCCTAACCCCTAAACCTTAAATCCTAAATCCCAATACTACAACTCAAAACCCTAAACCCTAAACCCTAAACCCTAAACCCTAATCCTAAAACATTAATCCAAAACCCTATAGTTGAAACCTAAGCCCTAAATCATAAACCATAAACCAAAAATTCTATACCATTAATCCTAAACCCTAAACCCTAAACCCTATATGCTAAACTCCTAACCCTAAAACCTAAACTGTCAACCCTAAACCCTAACCCTAAACCTAAACTCTATACCCTAAACCCTAAAACCTAAATCCTAAACCCTAAATCCTAACAAAAGAATTCCTTTTAAATGCTCTTTCTTACTGTGGAGAGCAATCCGGAGCAAACTTCCCTCTAATGAAAGGCTGGCCAGCTTTGGAATTGAACCAGGGAGTCGTTATTGTTGCAGATCTCCAGGTGTTGATACCATTGAACATACCTTCAGCACTGGAATCTTTGCCAAAAAAGTATGGAATTACTTTGCTGTTTCACTGGGGATTCAATCAGACCAGTTGACCCTTAGAAACATGATCATGAGGTGGTGGAATGCTACACACACTAATGAAGCTCACAAGCTTATCCTTCAATCTACTCCCATTTTTATCTGTTGGAATCTTTGGAAGAACAGGTGCTCAAAGAAGTATGGTGGCAAACATCTAGCATTGCAAGAGTCAAATTTCTGGTGATGCTAGATACTTTCAAGTCGCTGCAACCGCTTCCCATACATCACCGCCACCGGAATGGCGTAAGACTCAGACTCTCATTGAAAATTGCTCTCATGACACTAAGATCACTATTGTTCAGCTGGATCGCACTCTGATAAACGGGTTAAAATCAACACCACGGGAGTGCCTTAAAAATCCAGCAAAGATAGAGCCGGAGGTTTCATCGTAAATCAAAATGGAGAGTTGATCCTTGCATTCTCATCTCCTTTGGGAGAAGGAACCAATAGCTGTTCGAGGTGGAGGCAGCTATCTCTGGGCCTATCTTGGTGTGTTAATTTGAGATACAATACAGGATACTAGAAGTTGATTCACAACTTCGTGGAATGGTTTAAGAACAAAGACAACAAAGACTCGATCCTCAGATACCAAATGCGTGTTCGCAACACATAGCTACTCAACTCACTCAAGTCAAATGCACTCATACTCTTAGGGAGGCCAACTATGTTGCTGACTCTCTTGCCAAGTATAGCCATCAGATCACTACCTCGCAGATATATTCTGACATACAGCAGCTTCCCAATTTGGCACAGCCTACTTCCAACAAGACCTGGTCGGCATGGTAAACTTCAGAAGAGGAAAGTGAAGAGAATTAAAGAACCACCTTGAGAGGTCATTATTTAAGGAGAGCTAGGGTGGAATATAATCCCCCAGGCCTTCTTTTGATGGCCTCCCTGTCATCTTTTAGAGTCTCTACTTTGGTTAGGATAGAATTTATTTCTTGATTTGTAAAGGGAGAGTCTCCCTCGTTTATGCTTTCCTAGAATCTTTGTATCGAGAGGAGTCCTCTCACATAGGTGCTTAGATGATAGGTTTCTTCTGTTATTGGAGAAGTGTTGGAGAACTAACTAGCTTTGACTAGTAGGCTACCAATTCTAACTCCACCTTGAGGAGGTTAGGTTTATGTCCTCTCCGTATTAGGTTTTTTTTTTTTATATATATATGCTAAGGCCTGGGGGTGTTGCTAAGCCCCTAACCCCTTCAAAGGTCGTTCAAATAAAAAAAAATCCTAAATCCTAATACTACAACCCAAAACCCTAAACCCTAAAACCTAAACCCTAAACCCTAAATCCTAAGCTGAAAACCCTTAACACTAAACCCTAAACCGTATATCCTAAGTCCAAACTCTAAACCCTAAACCCTAAACCAAAAAACCAAAACCTTAAATCCGTAACATAAAACCATAAACCCTAAATCCCAAATGATAAACTCTAAACCATAAACCCTAAACCCTAAACCATAAACCATAAACCCTACCCCCCAAAACTAAACCCTAAACCCAAAACATAAAACCCTAAACCCTAATCCCTAGCCCTAAACCCTAAACCCTAAACACTAAACCCTCAACCCTACCCCTTGAACCTTAAATCCTAAACCCAAAAAACCCTAAACCTTAAACCCTAAACCCTAACCTTAAACCAAAACCCTAAGCCCTAAGCCCTAAGCCCTAAACCCTAAACCCTAAACACTAGCCCTACACCCTAAACCCTAAACATAAACCCTAAACCCTAAATTCTGAACACTAAATCCTAAACCCAAAATACCCTAAACCCTAACCTTAACCCAAAACCCTGAACACAAAACCCTAAACCATAAACCCTAAACCCTAAAATCTAAACCCAAAACCTTAAACCCTAAACCCTAAACCGTAAACCCTAAACTATAAACTAGAAATTATATATCCTAAATCCTAAACCCTAAACCCTAAACAATAAACCCTATACGCTAAACCCTAAACCCTAAACCCTAAATCCTAATAGTACAACCCAAAACCCTAATCCCTAAATAATAAACCCTAAAAGATAAAACCAAAACCTTAAACCCTAAACCCTAAACCCTAACCTTAAACCATTAATCTTAAACCCTAAACTGAACCTTAAACCATAAACACTAAATTCTAAACCCTAAATCCTAAAACCTAAACCCTAAATCCTAATACTACAACCCAAACCCCTAAACCCTAAACCATAAACTAGAAATTCTATATCCTAAATCCTAAACCCTAAACCCTAAACAATAAGCCAAATATGCTAAAATCCTAACCCTAAACCCTAAACCCTAACCCTCAACTTAAACCCTAAACCCTAAACCCTCAACCCTAAATCCTAATACTACAACCCAAAACCCTAAACCCTAAAAGATAAAACCAAAAGCTTAAACCCTAAACCCTAAACCCTAACCTTAAACCATTAATCTCAAACCCTAAACCCTAAACTTAAACCATAAACCCTAAATCCTAAACCCTAAACACTAAATCCTAATATTACAACCCAAAACCCTAAACCCTAAACAATAAACTTTAAAACATAAACCCAAAACCTTAAAGCCTAAACCCTAACCCCTAAACCCTAACCTTAAACAATTAATCTTAAACTCTAAACGTAAATCCTAACCCCTAAACCCTAACCTTAAACCATTAATCTTAAACTCTAAATTTAAATCCTAAACCCTAAACCCTAAACCATAAACCATAATCCTAAATTCTGAACCCTAAATACTAAAACCTAAATTATAAACCCTAAACTCTAAACCCTAAACCCTAAACCCTAAACCCTAACTCTAAACCTAAACTCTAAACCCTAAATGCTAACTCTAAACACTAAACCAAAATGTCTAAACTTTAAACCCTAAATCCTAAATCCTAAATCCTAACCCTAAACCCTAAACCTAAAACCCTATACATTAAATCCTAATACTACAACCCAAAACCCTAAACCCTAAAAGACAAAACCAAAACCCTAAACCCTAAATCCTATTACTACAACCCAAAACCCTAAACCCTAAAACACAAAACTAAAACCCTAAACCTAAAACCCTATACATTAAATCCTAAACAATTAAATATAAACCCTAATCCCTAGACCCAAAACCCTAAACTGTAAACCCTAAACCTCAGATGCTAAACCATAAACCCTAAACCCTAATCCCTAAACCCTAATTTCTAAACTCTAAATCCTAAACTCTATACCCAAAACACTAATCCCTAAACCCTAGATGCTAAATCCTAAACCTTAAACCAACCTTAAACCCTAAACCCTAAACCCTAAATCCTAATCTTAAACCTTAAACCTAAACCCTAAACCCTAAACCCTAAACCCTAAACCCCAAATCCTAAACCCAAAAAACCCTAAACCCTAACCTTAACCCTAAACCGTAAACCCTAAACCCTAACCTTAAACCTAAACCCTAAGCCCTAAACCCTAAACCCTAATCTTAAACTTTAAACATAAACCCTAAACCCTAAAGCATAAACTAGAAACTCTATACCCTAAATCATAAACCCTAAACCCTAATCAATAAACCCTATATGCTAAACTCCTAAACTTAAACACTAAACCATAAACTATAAACCCTAAACCCTAAAATCTAAACCCGAACCTTAAACCCAAAACCCTAAACCCTAAACCCTAAACCATAAACTAGAAACTCTATACTCTAAATCCTAAACCCTAAACCCTAAACAATAAACCCTATATGCTAAAATCCTAAACCTAAACCCTAAACCCTATCCCATAACTTAAACCCTAAACCCTTAACCCTAAACCCTAAATCTTAATACTACAACCCAAAACCCTAAACCCTAAACAATAAACCCTAAAAGATAAAACCTAAACCTTAAACCCCAAACACTAAACGCTAACCTTAGACCATTAATCATAAACCCTAAACCCTAAACCTTAAACCCTAAACCCTAAATTCTAAACCCTAGATCATAAACCCTAAACCCTAAACCCTAAATCCTAATACTACAAGCCAAAACCCTAAACCCTAAAAGACAAAATCAAAACCCTAAACCCTAAATCCTATTACTACAACCCAAAACCCTAAACCCTAAAAGACAAAACTAAAACCCTAAACCTAAAACCCTATACATTAAATCCTAAACAATTAATTCTAAACCCTAATCCCTAGACCCAAAACCCTAAACTGTAAACCCTAAACCTTAGATGCTAAACCATAAACCCTAAACCCTAATCCCTAAACCCTAATTTCTAAACTCTAAATCCTAAACTCTATACCCAAAACACTAATCCCTAAACCCTAGATGCTAAATCCTAAACATTAAACCAACCTTAAACCCTAAACCCTAAATCCTAATCTTAAACCTTAAACCTAAACCCTAAACCCTAAACCCTAAATCCTAAACCCAAAAAACCCTAAACCCTAACTTTAACCCTAAACCGTAAATCCTAAACCCTAACCTTAAACCTAAACCCTAAGCCCTAAACCCTAAACCCTAATCTTAAACCTTAAACATAAAGCCTAAACCCTAAAGCATAAACTAGAAACTCTATACCCTAAATCCTAAACCCTAAACTCACCCTAATCAATAAACCCTATATGCTAAACTCCTAAACTTAAACCCTAAACCATAAACTATAAACCCTAAACCCTAAAATCTAAACCCAAACCTTCAACCCAAAACCATAAACCCTAAACCCTAAACCATAAACTAGAAACACTATACCCTAAATCCTAAACCCTAAACCCCAAACAATAAAACCTATATGCTAAAATCCTAATCCTAAACCCTAAACCCTATCCCATAACTGAAACCCTAAACCCTAAATCCTAATACTACAACCCAAAACCCTAAACAATAAACCCTAAAAGATAAAACCTAAACCTTAAACCCTAAACCCTAAACGCTAACCTTAGACCATAAATCATAAACCCTAAACCCTAAACCTTAAACCATAAACCCTGAATTCTAAACCCTAAATCCTAAACCCTAAACCCAAAATCCTAATACCACAACCCTAAACCCTAAACCCTAAAAGACAAAACCAAAACCCTAAACCCTAAATCCTAATACTACAACCCAAAACCCTAAACCCTAAAAGACAAAACCAAAACCCTAAACCATAAACTAGAAACTCTATACCCTAAATCCTAAACCCTAAACCCTAAACAATAAACAATAAACCCTATATGCTAAACTCCTAACCCTCAACTTAAACCCTAAACCCTAAACCCTAAATCCTATTACTACAACCCAAAACCCTAAACCCTAAATAATAAACCCTAAAAGATAAAACCAAAACCTTAAACCCTAATACCTAAACCCTCACCTTATACCATTAATCTTAAACCCTAAACCCTAAACCTTAAGCCATAAGCCCTATATTCTAAACCTTAAATCCTAAACCCTAAACCCTAAATCCTAATACTACAACCCAAAACCCTAAATCCCAAACAGTAAACTTTAAAATATTTACCAAAAACCTTAAATCCTAAACCCTAAACCCTAAACCCTAACCCTAAACGCTAAACCTAAAACCCTATACATTAATCCCTAAATCGTAAAGCCTAACCCTTAGACCCAAAACCCTAAATCGTAAACCCTAAACCTTAGATGCTAAACCCTAAACCCTAAACCCTAATTCCTAAACCCTAATTTCTAAACTCTAAATCCTAAACTCTAAACACAAAACCCTAATCCCCAAACCCCAGATGCTAAATCCTAAAACTTAAACCAACCTTAATCCTAAACACTAAATTCTGAACACTAAATCCTAAACCCAAAAAGCCCTAAACCCTAACATTAACCCTAAACCCTAAACATAAAACCCTAAACCAGAAACCCTAAACCCTAAAATCTAGACCTAAAACCTTAAACCCTAAACCCTAAACCATGTTAGGCATATTTAGTATGTTAATAGTAATGTTAATTGTAGCCATGGACGGCTAAATACTTATGCCTAGATTGTACTTATGAGAAGTTAATTAGTGACTTAGCAATTTGGCAAAGTTATCACCTCGTTATACAATTTGAAAGTTTTTAATTCTTTAACTGTAAAAATGGAGTTCATGTATGGTGATTAAGGAAAGGTGTTGAGATTGTTTCAAGTAGTTGCGATGCCGACAGGTGGTCGTTAAGCCGATAGGACAGGCGCGTAGACTGCAAGGTACTTTACTTGAAAATATCTTGTAAAATCCATAATCCTTAATGTAAAATCCGAGCATGAATCCATGATTACTATATAAGAATTAGAAATTTTATATTGTATGACTAGTTGATATCTTTACTAGAATGCTTGGTTACTTTTTATCATATGATTAGTATAGTCTAATGGTATTCTCTCTAAATGGATAATAGACAACATATTGTTAATTCTGTTAATATATATATTTCTAAAACAGAAAATGATTTACAAAATTGGTCTATCCCGAAAGAACCTTTTGAAAAGATTTACCGGCTAGGTAATTTTTCCATGTTTCAAAAATATAATATTAAAACTTGTGAATCCATTATTGCTATCAATAATTCGCTTGAAACTATCAAGCTGTTATTATCTGCTGATATTGATAGATATAGGAAGGAATTTAAATTTCTTCATATTGGACTTGTGCAAGTTGCTGTTAAACCTCTTTTCCGTGAAGGTTTGAATATTCCTATTTGTCTACTTCTTAGAGATGAAAGACTTTTAAATTTTGATGATTCTCTATTAGGAGTGTTAGAAAGTAATCTTACTTATGGACCAGTTTACTTTAACTGTTATCCTAATTTTATAGTTGATATTCATGATCCGAATATTATTGATACTTTGACACTTAATGCTAAGACTAAGAACATGAATAGTAAAATAGATACCAGAGAAATAACTGTAATATATCGGGTATATTATAAGCTAATGAAGACCACTATAGCCCCAAAGGCTAAAGCATCTAGTGTTAAAGGAGTTACTATGCTTATGGAAGCTAATCAAGAGCATAGTACTACTTTTTTCCCTAGACTTCTTAAGTGGACTGACATTTTAGCTGATGAAGAATGGAAATTTGATTCTATTACGAATCCTTTACCCCTTCAACCTGAGACTTCGCAGTTAGATCGGGTTATCCAGTTCCCTGACGGATCTATTAACCTTAACTTTTTAAGATCCAATTCTTTCAGCCAAGCTTCTTCAAGTAGAAGAATGTCTTTGGCAAGACGTTCTTCTTTTCAAACCAGGGAGGAGGATGAAGATAGTATCAGCAAGCCTGACCATAGAAAGCTTCATGGTGTAGATTTCTCCCAGACTGTTCCTAAGGTTTACTATGAAGAGACTTTGGGAAGTCCTACTGCCAGTGATATAAAACCTGTTCATCAAAGAAAAGATTCCATCGGAATGATAACTTCTATTGAGGAAGACTTTGTCCCTAGTAAAAGAAATTTACACCCTTGGTGGAAAGCTCCTGAATATAAGCAAAAGGTAGAGTGGTATAAAGCTACCTATACTGTGGAACAACGAACCGCTTTTAGAGACAAGTGGTTCAAAGATATGAAAAGGTTTAAAACAAAAATCGAGTTTTTTAAATTGTTTGAATCTTCTAGACAAATTGATGACAAGCAATCATCTCTTCAGGTCCTTATTAACAAATGGTACACCAAAGATCAGGTGATTGAAAGTGTTACTCCTCCGCTTGAAGGACTTAGCATTCCCTATCGTAAGGAGATCTTGAAAGCCGCTCCCTTTAAGAAACCCATAGAAAAGGAAGCAGCTTTTATAACAGGAGTAGATATTAACAAACTCCTTGAACAGAACAATTATACCAACCAGATTCTCCATGTTAGCTCCCGACATATAGAGGAAGAGAAAGGAAATAATTTCAAAGGAATTAGTCAAATAGGGGATAAACCTAGTTATTCAAAATCTAGTCCTCAAATAGAGACTCTTATTTTTAAGATTCCTGAGTTCTCCAAGGAAAACTTCCCTAAATTATCCAAAGAGTTTAGTCATTTCGATGAACTGCTGGACAGGATTAATGAGGAATTGTCTAAGCTTAAGATCACCCAAGGAAATAAGCTTAGAACTCTATTAGAAAGACATCCTAATAAAAGGAATTATTATTCTAGACCTTCTTTCCCTGATGTTCAATTTGAGGAAGACGTTCTCCATTCAGCATCTGCTATAGATGGTTCAAGTTTGACTGAATGGAATATAGATGGTATGGCCGAAGTCAGATTTATTCCAAGCTCCAGGAAATGGGAATAAACATTACTGCATATAAAATGAAAGGTGCTGGTGATAAGGAAGCTGCTAACATGATCATTGCAGGTTTTACAGGAACCCTTAGAAATTGGTGGGACAATTACCTAACGGATCAAAATAGGGCTGATATCCTTGGTGCTGTAACCACTAAAGTAGGTGTAAAGATTGAAGAAGGAACTAGTGTCCCTTCAGAAATTGTCTATGAAGATGCTACTGCTACTTTGCTCTATAGCATAGCAAAACATTTCGTGGGAGAACCGCATCTTTTCCAAGATAGAAGTTTACAAATCCTGAATAATTTGTACTGCATGAAATTGACAGATTTCAGATGGTACAAAGATATGTTTCTAAATAAGGTTATGATAGGATCTGATTGCAATAATGATTATTGGAAAGAACGATTTATCAGCGGATTACCTACTCATTTCGCTAAAAAAGTTAGATCCAAAATTAGAGATCGATGCAAAGGGAAAATCCCGTATTCCCAACTAGCATACAGAGATCTCATCAGTCTTATAAATGTGGTTGCAATGGAACTTTGCACTGATCTTAAGCTGAAGGATCAGCTTAAAAAGGATCACAAGACTTCATATGCAGAACTTGGAAGTTTTTGCCAAGATTTTGGATTTCCATTGTTAAAACCGCCGTCTGCTAGGAAAGTAGGAAAAAGAGAAAGAACTACGGGTAAAAAGGGTCACTGATCTAATAAGTGCCCCAGAAATAAGAAGAAGAAAAAGAAGATTAATCTTCTTGAAGTTGATGATGTAGTCAAGCAAAAGTTCTTTTCCATCATTGAAGAAGAAGAAGCTTCAGACTCAGAATATTCTTCTTTCGAAGAAGAAAGTGATGAAGAGTTTCTCAATGTCGCTCATAATTCAGAATCTGAAGAAAGTGAGTCAGAGTGTAATTGCAATGGTGCATTTTGCCTTTGTGACAGTAAAACTATCAATGTCATCTCTGAGAAAATTGCTAAAACTCTCTTTTCTACAATTGAGCATATTCAAGATGAAGAAGCCAGGAGAAAGTAGCTCCTTGAATTGCAGAAATTGGTTACTAGGCAAAACGAAGAAATGCCTAAAGTTACTCCTTTTAGCATGAGCAAATCATGAACAGATTTGACTCCAAAAAGGAAGAACCTTCAGTTGAAGAACTTAGAAGAGAAGTCAATTCTCTTAAAGAAGAAATGAAAGGAATTAAGTCCGAACTTCATAAGATAGAGATTGAAGCTATCACAGAAAAACTTCTCAAAGAAGTTAGAAATGATGAAGGATCCTCTAAAGCTATTGCTTCAGATAATGAAGAACATGAGGAAGAAGTGGATAGCGAAGCACGTATCCATGCTATTACCAAAATTAGACCTTAGAGTTCTCATATTATGATTAAACTTGTTGTTAATGATCATTTAACTCTTAACAAGATTGCTTTGTTAGATAGTGATGCAGATCTAAATTGCATTATTGAAGGATTAATTCCTACTAAGTACCTTACCAAAGGGACTACCAAATTATACAGTGCCACAGGTGAACGTATAATAATTGATTATAAGTTATTTGATGCTCATATTTGCAATAATAGTATATGCCTTAAAAATGATTTTGTTATTACAAAAAATATTAACGAGGAAATTATTTTAGGTATACCATTTATTACTCAAATAAAACCTTATATTTCTGATTTTGATTCAATCAAAACTAAAATTTTAGGAAAAGAAATTTCATTTCCTTTTATTAAAACTCTTTCTCAGGAAGAAAGTAAATTTTTACATAGACAAACTGTTTTTCGAATTAATCTAATTTCTAATCAGATTTGTTTTCTTAAAGAAGATATTAAAATTAAGAAGATTGAGCAAATTTTAAAAACCCCGAAAATGGTAACTAAGATTGCCAATTTGCAAAAGACTTTCGGAAAAGAAATTTTCTCTGAATTTCCTAATGCATTATGGGCTAGAAAAGCCCATACTGTTGATCACCCATATATTGAGGAATTCAATGAAAAGGCCATTTCTAGGAAAGCTAGGCCATTTCAGATGAATCACGATTTAATGGAAATTTGTAAAAAGGAGATTAATACTCTTTTAGAAAATAACATTATCAGGCCCTCTAAGTCTCCGTGGAGCTGTTCAGCCTTTTATGTCAACAATGCTGTTGAAAAAGAGAGAGGCTCTCCTAGACTAGTTATTAATTACAAATCTTTAAACTCTGTTTTAAAATGGATTAGATACCCAATTCCTAATAAAAGGGATCTTTTAAAAATAACTTTTAAAGCTAATATTTATAGTAAATTTGATATGAAATCAGGATTTTGGCAAATACAAATTTCCGAAAAGGATAAATATAAAACTGCTTTCAATGTCCCATTTGGACAATATGAATGGAATGTTATGCCTTTTGGGCTTAAGAATGCCCCTTCGGAGTTTCAAAACATTATGAATTCCATCTTTAATCACTTTAGTCATATTTCAATTGTTTATATTGATGATGTGTTAATCTTTTCTGAGGACATTGATTCTCATTTCAAACATTTGAACATATTCTTTAAAATTGTTAAACATAATGGTTTGGTGGTTAGCGCCAAAAATATTAAACTTTTTCAAACAAAAATCAGATTTCTTGGTCATGATTTATATCAAGGCACATATAAACCTATTTGCAGAGCCATTGAGTTTTCAAATAAGTTCCCTGATGTTATTATTGACAAAACCCAATTGCTAAGGTTTTTGGGTAGTCTTAATTATGTTGCAGACTTTATTCCCAAGGTTAGACAGGTTTGTAAGCCATTATATGACAGGCTTAAGAAGATACATGTTCCATGGACTAAGGAACAGACCACCGTGGTTATTAAGATTAAAGAAATGGTTAAGAGTTTGCCTTGTTTAGGCATCCCTAATCCAGATTCTTTTATGATTGTTGAGACTGATGCTTCAGACATCAGTTATGGAGGAATTCTCAAGCAAAAGAGAACACCTGAAAGTCATGAGCAATTAGTTCCTTTTACTTCCGGAGTTTGGAATTCCGCTCAGACAAACTATAGTACTATTAAAAAAGAAGTTTTAGCTATTGTCCTTCGCATTACTAAGTTTCAAGATGATTTGATTAATAAGGAACTCTTGCTTAAGGTAGATTGTAAATCTACAAAAGAAATTCTGCAAAAGGATGTTAAAAATCTTGTTTCTAAACAGATATTTGCTAGATGGCAAGCTTTATTGTCAAGCTTCGATTTACAAGTTGAATTTATCAAAAGAGAAGAAAACTCTCTCCCGGATTTTCTAACAAGAGAATTTTTGCAGGGAAAAACATGAGGCCAGTCATAAGGCCAGGATTTGGAACTAAAGGCCCTTTCCAAGAGAAGGGAAAAGACTCAGACAAGAAACCGTCAGCTTCACCATTCGCAATAAGGCCATCTTTGAATAGCCCTGACAAGTTTTCGGCTCTTGCTAGCCTACCTCCAATAAATCCTTCTCAGGTCATAAGCCCTTTTCCACAGCTACCACCTAGCTCATCCTCGTCAAACCCTTTGATTCCTAAGAAACCCTTCGCTAAAGAATCTGAACCTTGGTCCTTTGCTCTATCAGGAAAACCCAGATTTTCCTCCCCTCAAACCAAAGACTCGTATGCAATGAAAGCTCCAGAAAGCTTTAGAGAGGCAATTTCTCCTGTTTCTCCAGCCCATAATAAACTTAAAGAACGTGAAGTCTTTAATTTGGTTACTTTGAAGGTCAACCCACTCCTTGCCCTTGACAAGGAATTTGAGAATTATGAGGTTAAGCATCTACTTAAACCATGTTATACAAACAGGAATTATGTGGATACAGAAAGTCCACTAAAAACCAGGAAATATTATGAATTTATCCTCGTTGATACAGGTTCCATTGAAGTGGAGCATAAACTCAGCCATGATTCAGATCCAGATAGCATTGCCTATTCTAAATTTACAATTAAAAGAGCTTTATCTCCATTTGAATGGCTGGTGGATCATTTGCTTACACCCATTAATCTTTCTAGGGAGAATAGACCCCAAATTTATAATTGGTTCGACTATAAAAATGCTTGGTTTAATTTTCTATATCTCAGGCCAACCACTCATACCTGGTTTGTCAAGTATAGTCCAGAATTTTCAAAATCTATCATCCCCAGATGGTTCTACGAATGGTGGAATTGGTTTGGAGGAAATAAAAAAGTTTTGCCAAAATTATTTTTGGATAAATTTGATCAGTTTCAAACTGAACAGGATATTTCTACTCTCCCTGAGCACATTAAATTGTGTAAATATTTTGTCCAAAAAAGGATTTCATTTATTATCAGTTGGACTTTTTCTATCCATGAATTTGACAGGATCAAATATTTATCAAAAGAAATATGCATTAAAGGATGGTCGCCAGCTCCCAAAGAAGTTGCTCAATGTTCTTCTCCAGCCTCTACAAGTGGTAAAAAATCGTCTTCCAAAGATGATTTAAAGAAAGGGCTCCAACAAGCCTTATCAGATCTAGAGGATGACAAATCCAATGAGGAAACAGCCTTGCAGATGTTGGATGAAGCCTCTTCTCAGAGTGATGATAATGGAGATATGTTAAGGCCAAAAGCCTTAGCATTATATTTAAACCCTAAACTCGTAACCCTAAACCCTAAATCCTACTACTACAACCCAAAACCCTCAACCCTCAACAATAAACCCTAAAAGATAAAACTAAAACCTTAAACCCTAAGCCCTAAACCCTAACATTAAACAACTAATCTTAAACCCTAAACCCTAAATCTTAAACCATAAACCCTAAATTCTAAACCCTAAATCCCAAACCCTAAACCCTAAATCCTAATACTACAACCTAAAACCATAAATCCTAACCCCTAACCCCTAAACCTTAAACCATCAACTAGAAACTCTATACCCTAAATCCTAAACCCTAAACCCTAAACAATAAACCCTATATGCTAAACTCCTAACCCTAAACCCTAAACCCTAACCCTTAATTTAAACCCTAAACAATAAACCCTATATGCTAAACTCCTAACCCTTAATTTAAACCCTAAACCCTTAACCCTAAATACTATTACTACAACCCAAAACCCTAAACACTAAACCCTAACCCCTAATTTAAAACCTAAACCCTTCACCCTAAACCCTAAACCCAAATACTACAACCCAAAACCCTAAACCCTAAACCCTAAATAATAAACACTAAAAGATAAAACCAAAACCCTAAACCCTAAACCCTCACCCTCAATACCCTAAACACGTAACCCTAAACCCTAAATCCTAATACTACAACCCAAAACCCTAAACCCTCAACAATAAACTCTAAAAGATAAAACCAAAACCTTAAACCCTAAATCCTAAACCCTAACATTAAACCATTATTCTTAAACCCCAAACCCTAAACCTTAAACCATAAACCCTAAATTCTTAACCCTAAATCCTAAACCCTAAACCCAAAATCCTAATACTACAACCCAAAACCCTAAACCCTAAAAGACAAAACCAAAACCCTAAACCATGAACTAGAAACTCTATACTCTAAATCCTAAACCCTAAACCCTAAACAATAAACCCTATATGCTAAACTCCTAACCCTAAACCCTAAACCCTAACCCTCAACTTAAATCCTAAACCCTAAACCCTAAATCCTATTACTACAACCCAAAACCCTAAACCATAAATAATAAACCCTAAAAGATAAAATCAAAACCTTAAACCCTAAGCCCTAAACCCTCACCTTAAACCATTAATCTTAAACCCTAAACCCTAAACCTTAAACCATCAACCTTAAATTCTAAACCTTAAATCCTAAACCCTAAACCCTAAATCCTAATACTACAACCCTAAACCCTAAACCCTAAACAGTAAACTTTAAAATATTTACCAAAAACCTTAAAGCCTAAACCCTAAACCCTAAACCCTAACCTTATACTATTAATCCTAAACTCTAAACTTAAACCCTAAACCATGAACCATAATCCATAAATTCTGAACCCTAAATCCTAAATCCTAAATTCTGTGTATGCCAAATGCAAGGACTATCTCAGGAGACCTCTCTGGGACAGACTACTCCACTTTGCTGATACTAGAAATGCCACTCCTTGGTGCACAGTTGGGGACTTTAATGTCATTACTAATACAGAGGAAAAACTTGGAGGCAACCCCTACAACATGAGGAAAAGCATGGACTTCATTGCTACTATTGAGGCCTATGGACTTATTGATCTGGGATTCAATGGACCAAGATTCACCTGGTCAAATCAAAGAGGAATCAACTTCAGAATTTGGAAAAGGCTAGACAGGGCTATGGTTAATGATCAGTGGCTGCAAAACATGCCACAGACCACCACTACTCATCTCCCTTCTATGGGTTCTGATCATTGTCCACTTCTTATGGAGATGGATACTAGAGTAGACACTTATATTAAATATTTCAGATTTCTCAACTGCTGGACTGACCAACCTTCCTTTGAAGAAACTGTAACTGAGTGTTGGAACATGCAGATTTAAGGTAATCCCATGTGGATCTTCCACCAGAAAATGAGAAGGCTTGCAGCTACCCTCAGTGTTTGGTCCAAAGAAAAGTTTGGTCACATATTTGCTAAGGTCAGGGATTTTGAAGAAAAAATCAGAGTAGCAGAAGATAATCTTATTCACAAAGAATACGTAAGAGCATAGAGCAGCACTTCATGGCATTAATGCTAAGACATCAGATTCATGAAACTTGAAGATTCTATCCTTAGACAAAAGACTCAACTACAATGGTTTAAAGAAGGGGATGCCAATTCCAAGTACATTCATGCTCTGATTAGGGGCATAAGGAGGAGATTGTTTATTCATAAAATCCTCACAGATTATGAGGAATGGGTACAAGGGGATGAACACATTGCACAGGCAGCCTGTGACCATTTTTGAACATATATTCACAGGAGAAGAGAAACCTATTGATGAAGGCCCTTTGAGCTGCATTCCCAGAATGGTCAATCAGGAGCACAATGACAGAATGAAGGATCTGCCTACTATGGAGGAATTGAAAGAGGTGGTTTACTCCATGAATCCCAATTCAGGTGCAGGGCCAGATGGAATGAATGGCCATTTCTTCCAAAAATGTTGGCACATTATCAGCAGCTAGCAGTCATTCATGCCTTTCTGTGTGGGCAAATGCTTCCAAAATTCTTCTCCCATGCTTGTCTGGTTCTGATTCCCAAAGTGAAGCATCCTAACAAGCTTTCTGAGTTCAGACCTATAAGTTTGAGTAATTTCACCAACAAGATCATTTCCAAACTTCTGTACCTCAGATTAGCACCTATTCTACCTAGTCTTATCTCCCCTAATCAGTCAGGCTTTGCTAAAGGTAGAAGCATATCTGAGAATATTATGCTTGCTCAAGAAATCATCCACCAGATGAGGAAACCTAACATTGGAAGCAATGTAGTGATCAAGCTTGATATGGCTAAAGCTTATGACAGGGTATCTTGGTCCTATATTTGTATTATCCTCAGAAAGATGGGATTTGAGGAACTTGTCATTGATATGTTCTGGAGGATAATGGCCAACAACTGGTACTCTATTATTATTAATGGCAAGAGGCATGGCTTCTTTCATTCCACTAGAGGTCTTAAACAAGGAGACCCCCTATCCCCAGCCCTATTTATTTTAGGTGCTGAGATGCTGTCAAGATCACTGAACAACCTGCATCAGAACCCCCTCTACAATGGCTTCTATATGGAAAAGAAGGGACCTCAAATCAACCACCTTAGCTTTGCTGATGATATTATAATCTTCACCTCTAGAAGGAAGCATTCTCTTAAGCTAATTATGGATACTTTGACTACTTATGAAAGAGTTTCTGGTCAGCTGATCAACAAGGCCAAGAGTCACTTTATGCTCCACTCTAATGCTTTCAGAACCACCTGTGACAGAATTAAGAAAAATATAGGTTTTCACAAGAAAGTAGCTCCCATCACATACCTTGGATGCCCTATTGCTGTTGGAAGGTACAGGAACATCTATTTCTCAGAACTCATCAATAAGATTGTCAACAGAATCACTGGATGGAACTCTAAAATGTTGAGTTATGGGGGTAAGGCAACCATGATCAAACATGTCCTTCAATCCCTCCGTATTCACAAATTATCAGCCATCTCCCCTCCTTCTACCATTCTTAAGCAAATCCAAAGCATTTTGGCTGATTTTTTCTGGGGATGGAGAACTGATAAGGAAAAATATCATTGGTCCTCATGGAGAAATCTCAGTTTCCCATATGATGAAGAAGGAATTGGTGTTAGACTTATGAGTGATGTATGTCAAGCTTTTCAGTTCAAACAGTGGTGGACTTTCAGATCAAAACAAACTTTATGGGGGGATTTTCTTAAGGCAAAGTATTGCCAAAGATCCAACCCCATAAGAAAAAAATGGGATACAGGTGAATCTCAAGCTTGGAGGATCATGATGAAGAACAGAACTAAGGTGGAAAGACATATACAGTGGAAAATAAGGAGTGGTTCTTGCTCCTTTTGGTGGGATAATCAGGTGTAGTCCTCCGCTCAATACACTGTGATAGTAACAGTTCAACAATGTTAAGGTCTCTAATTTTATCAAGCCGATAAAGGCAACATGGACAAGGTCATCCAAACAAATTTCCTCACAACCAAGTACACAATATTCTCTCAACCCAACTCCATCTTTAGCGTAATCCACTTAATCAGCCGTGGAGTCTCAACACTGCTGGCATGTTCTCTATTACCTCACCGAACAACATTAGAGAAAAAGAGAAAAACCAAAATTAATTCCTACACTTGGCGTAAACAGTGTTCCTTTCAAATGTTCCTTCATCTGGAGAGCAATCGTGGCAAGCTTCCTACTAATGAACAGCTATTGAGATTTGGAATTGAACTCGTGTCTGCTTTCTGCCATTCTCCAGAATGGACATCAGAGCATATTTTCAACTTTGGAAACTTTGCTAAACAGTCCGGAAATACTTTGCCACTTCCATAGGAATTCCAAGACTATTTGCCTCTTAGAAACATGATTATGAGATGGTGGAGTTACCTCACAACAATGAAGCACATCACCGATCCTTCAAGTGATACCAATTTTTATTTGTTGAACTTGTGGAAGAACAGGTGTCAGAAAGTATGGGGAAAATACCTAATATGGCAAGAGTTAAACATTTAGTGATCCTCGATGCCTTCAAGTTGCTATGCATTAAGTTCCTTACATCCACCGGCCTTTGGGATGGAATAAGATTTGTACACTCTTAGAAAGATGTACTCATGATATCCAGTGATCGCAATTTAGTGGCAAAACCTCTGCATACTGGTCAAAATCAACACAGATGGGAGTGTATTAAACAATCCCGGAAGGATAGGAGCAAGAGGAATTCTCAGGAACCAAAATGGAGAGCTCATTCTTGCCTTCTCAGTTCCTTTGGGCCAAGGAACCAACAACCAAGCTGAAATAGAGGCAGTTAACTTTGGCCTAGCTTGGTGTATGCAGCTAAATTATAGGAATGTAATCCTTGAAATCGATTCCCAACTACATGCAGATTGGTTTAATAAAGAAAGCAAAGAAATTCTCGACCATCTCAACACAATCGCAGGTTTTCACCAACTGGCCACGCACTTCACTCACTTTAAATGTATACACACTTTCAGAGAAGCCAGCTTTGTAGCAGACTCACTTTTCAAGCAAAGCCACCAGATTTCAAATCATCAGGTGCACTTCAAAATCCACCAGCTTCCCAAACTAACAGCAGCCTACTTCCACCAGGACTTAGCAGGCATGGCAAGCTTCAGAAGAAGAAAATTGAAAAGAATAAAGGAACCACCCTAAAGGATTCAGAACAAAGAGGGCCTATGAAGGTGTTTGAACTCCTTCAGGCTCTCTTTTCTGATGACTCTCCTGTCATTTGGCTTCCTTGAAGACTCCCCTGTTTAGGATAGATTTTCTTTCCTTTTGTAAAGGGAGAGTCTCCCTCATTTATGCTTTCCTAGAATTCTTTGTATTGAGAGGAGTCCTCTCACATAGGTGCTTAGATGATAGGACCTTTCTTTCTTTTGGAGTAGAGTTGGAGAACCAACTAGCTTTGACTAGGAGGCTATCAACCCTAACTCCACCTTTGGGAGGTAAGGTT
Source organism: Solanum pinnatisectum (assembly GCA_035578085.1). Taxonomy (NCBI): domain Eukaryota; kingdom Viridiplantae; phylum Streptophyta; class Magnoliopsida; order Solanales; family Solanaceae; genus Solanum; species Solanum pinnatisectum. The sequence continues at coordinate 20,938,325 of CM069085.1, forward strand.
TATGCCCCCCTCCTTGTACTTCACTTCTTTATATATGCTAAGGCCTGGGGGTGTTGCTAAGCCCCCTCACCCCCCCTCCCCCCCAAGGGTCGTTCAAATAAAAAAAAAAAAACTAAAATCCTAAACCCTAAACCCTAAACCATAAATCCTAAATCCAAACTCTAAACCCTAATCCCTAAACCTAAAAATCTAAACCTTAAATCCGAAACATAAAATCGTAAACCCTAAACCCTAAACCATAAACCCTAAATCCCAAATGCAAAACCCTAAACCCTAAACCCTAAACCATAAACCCTAAACCCTAACCCCTAAAACTAAACCCTAAACCCAAAACTTAAATCCTAAAGCCTAAACCCTAGCCTAAAACACAACACCCTAAACCCTCAACTCTAAACAGTAAACCCTAACCCTAACCATTAATCCTAAACCTTTAACCTAAACCCAAAACCACAAACCAAGAATCCAAAATGCTAAACCCTAAACCATAGACCTGAAACCCTAAACCATAAACCCTAAACCCTAACACTAAACCACTAATCTCAAACCCTAAACCTAAAATCCTAAATGCTAAACCCTAACCCCTAGACCGAAAACCTTAAACCCTAACACTAAAGCATTAATTTTAAACCCTAAACCCTACACCTTCAACCCTAAATCCTTAATCTTAACACTACAACCCTAAACCCTAAACCATAAAACCTAAAACTAAAACCCTAAACCCTAAACCCTAAACCCTAAACCCTAATCCTAAACCATTAATCATAAACCCTAAATCTAAACCCTACACCCTAAACCATAAACCAAAAATTTTATGCCCTCAATCCTAAACCCTAAACCCTAAACCCTATATGCTAAACTCTTAACCCAAAACACTAAACCCTAAACCTAAATTCTAAACCCTAAATGCTAAACCGTAACCCCTAAACCCTAAATCCTAAATCCTAATACTACAACTCGAAACCCTAAACCTTAAACCCTAAACCCAAAACCCTAAACCCTAAACCCTAAACCCTAAACCCTAAACCCTAACCCTAAAACATTAATCCTAAACCCTATAGCTGAAACCTAAACCCAAAATCATAAACCATAAACCAGAAACTCTATACCCTAAATCCTAAACACTAAACCCTAAAACCTATATGCTAAACTACTAACCCTAAAACCTAAACTCTCAACCCTAAACCCTAACCGTCAACCTAAACTATATACCCGAAGCCCTAAACCCGAAACCCCAAACCCCAAACCCTAAACCCTAAATCCTAATACTACAATCCTAAACCCTAAACCCTAAAGCCTAAACCCTAAACTCTAAATCCTAAACTGAAAACCCTAAACCCTAAACCCTAAATCATAAATCCTAAATCCAAACTCTAAACCCTAATCCCTAAATCTAAAACCTAAACCTTAACTCTAAACCCTAAACCATAAACCCTAAATTGCAAATGCTAAACCATAAACCCTATACCCTAAAACATAAACCCTAAACCCTAAACCCTACCTCATAAAACAAAACCCTAAACCGAAAACATAAAACCCTAAACCTTAAACCCTAGCCCTAAACCCTAAACCCTACCCCATAAAACAAAACCCTAAACCTAAAACATAAAACCCTAAACCCTAAACCCTAGCCCTAAACCCTAAACCCTAAACCCTACCCCTTGAACCTTAAATCCTAAACCCAAAAAACCCTAAACCTCAAACCCTAAACCCTAAATCCTAATACTATAACCCAAAACCCTAAACCCTAAACAGTAAACTTTAAAACATAAACCCAAAACCTTAAAGCCTACACCCTAAACCCTAACCTTAAACCATTAATCTTAAACTCTCAACTTAAACCCTAAACCATAAACCATAATTCCTAAATTCTGAGCCCTAAATCCTAAATCCTAAATTCTAAACCCTAAATACTAAACCCCAAACCCTAAATCCAAACTCTAAACCCTAAATCCAAACTCTAAACCCTAAACCTTAAACCCTAATCCAAAAATTCTAAACTTTAAACCCTAAACCCTAAACCTAAAACCCTAAACAATTATTTCTAAACCCTAATCCCTAGACCCAAAACCCAAAATCGTAAACCTTAAACCTTAGATGCTAAATACTAAACCCTAAATCCTAATCCCTAAACCCTAACTTCTAAACTCTAAACCCAAAATCCTAATCCCTAAACCCTAGATCCTAAACCCTAAATCATAAATCATAAACCCTAAACCCTAAACCCTAAATCCTAAACCCAAAAAACCCTAACCCTAACCTTAACCCTTAACCCTAAATCCTAAATAGAAAAACTTAACCCATAAACCCTAAACCCTAAAATCTAAACCCAAAACCTTAAACCCTATATCGTAACCCCTAAACCATAAACTAGAAACTCTGTACCCTAAATCCTAAACCCCAAACCCTAAATAATAAACCCAATATGCTAAACTCCTAACCCTAAACCCTAACCCTCAACTTAAACCCTGAACCATCAATCCTAATACTATAATCCAAAACCCTACACCCTAAACAATAAACCCTCAAAAAAAAAACCAAAACCTTAAACCGTAAACCCTAAACTCTAACCTTAAATCATTAATCTTAAACCCTAAACCATAAACTGTAAATTCTAAACCCTAAATCCTAAACACTAAACCTTAAATCCAAATACGACAACCCAAAACCCTAAACCCTAACCCCTAATCCCTACACCCTAAACCCAATACTAGAAACACTATACCCTAAATCCTAAACCCTAAACCCTAAACAATAAACCCTATATGCTAAACTCCTAACCCTAAACCATAAACCCTAAACCCTAACCCTCAACTTAAACCCTAAACCCTTAGCCCTAAACTCGAAATCCTTATACAACAACCCAAAAGCCTAAACCCTAAACAATAAACCCTAAAAGATAAAACCAAAGCCTTAAACCCTAAACTCTAAACCCTAACCTTAAACCATTAGTCTTAAACCCTAAACCCTAAACCTTAAACCATAAACCCTAAATTCTAATCCCTAAATCCTAAACCCTAAACACTAAATCCTAGCACTATAACCCAAAACCCTAAACCCTAACCCCTAACCCCTAAACCCTAAACCATAAACTAGAAACGCTACACCCTAAATCCTAAACCCTTAATCCTAAACCCTAAACCCTAAACATAAAACCGTACATGCTAAACTCCTAAACCTAAAGCCTAAACCCTAAACCCTAACCCTCAACTTAAACCCTAAACCCTTAACCCTAAACTCGAAATCCTTATACAACAACCCAAAAGCCTAAACCCTAAACAATAAACCCTAAAAGATAAAACCAAAGCCTTAAACCCTAAACTCTAAACCCTAACCTTAAACCATTAGTCTTAAACCCTAAACCCTAAACCTTAAACAATAAACCCTAAATTCTAATCCCTAAATCCTAAACCCTAAACACTAAATCCTAGCACTATAACCCAAAACCCTAAACCCTAACCCCTAACCCCTAAACCCTAAACCATAAACTAGAAACGCTACACCCTAAATCCTAAACCCTTAATCCTAAACCCTAAACCCTAAACATAAAACCGTACATGCTAAACTCCTAAACCTAAAGCCTAAACCCTAAACCCTAACCCTCAACTTAAACCCTAAACCCAAAATCCTAATTCTACAACCCAAATCCCTAAACCCTATACAATAAACCCTAAAAGATAAAACCAAAACCTTAAACCCTAAACCCTAAACCCTAACCTTAAAGCATTAATCTTAAACCCTAAACCCTAAAACTTAAACCCTAAACCCTAAATTCTAAATCCTAAATCCTAACACTAAACCCTAAATCCTAATACTACAACCCAAAACCCTAAACCCTAAACAATAAACTTTAAAGCATAAACCCAAAACCATAAAGCCTAAACCCTAAACCCTAAACCCTAACCTTAATCCATTAATCTTAAACTCTAAACTTAATCCCTAAACCCTAAACCCTAAACCATAAACCATAATCCCTAAATTCTGAACCCTAAGTCCTAAATCCTAAATACTAAATTCTAAACTCTAAACCCTAAACCGTAAACCCTAAACCCTAACTCTAAATCCAAACTCTAAACTCTAAACCTTAAACCATAAACCCTAAACCCTAACCCTAAACCCTAAACCTAAACCCTATACATTAAACCCTAAACAATTAATTCTAAACCCAAAACCCTCAACCGTAAACCCTAAACCTTAGAAGCTAAACCCTACACCCTATACCCTAATCCCTAAACCCTCATTTCTAAACTCTAAACCCAAAACCCTAATCCCTAAATCCTAGATGCTAAATCCTAAACCTTAAACCCTAAACCATAAACTATAAATCCTAAACATAAACCCTAAAAACTATAACCTAATCCCTAATCCCTAAACCTTGAACCCTAGATCATAAACCCTAAACCCTAAACCCTAAATCATATATCCTCAATCCCAAACTTAATGCCCTAAAACCTAAACTCTTAACATTAAAACCTAAATCCCAAACCCTAAACCTTAAACCCTAAACCCTTAACCCTAACCCAAAACCCTAAACTCTAAACCTTAAACCCTAACCCAAAACCCTAAACCCTAAACACTAAAACATAAACCCTAAATTAACCCTAAATAGCAGCTCTAAATAACTAATCCAAAATCCTAAACCTAAACCATAAACCCTAGATTTATTTGGTCAAACCAAAGAGGTATCAATTTTAGAATTTGGAAAAGGTTGGACAGGGCTATGGTCAATGATAAATGGTTGCAAAATATGCCACAGACTACTATTACTCATCTCCCTTCTGTGGGTTCTAATCACTGTCCACTTCTTATGGAGATGAATACTAGAGTTGACACTCATATTAAATACTTCAGATTCCTTAACTGCTGGACTGATCAACCTTCCTTTGAAGAGATCAGAATCGAAAGGCCGGAATAGGCAGATTGAAGGTAATCCCATGTGGACCTTTGATCAGAAAATGAAGAGACTTGCAGCTACCCTTAGTGTTTGGTCCAAAGAAAAGTTTGGTGACATTTTTGCTAAGGTCAGGGATTTTGAAGAAAGAGTTAGAGTTGCAGAAGAAAATCTTATTCACAACAACACAGAGGAGCATGGAGCAGTACTTCATGGAATCAATGCTGAATACATCAGATTTATGAAACTTGAAGATTCTATCCTCAAACAAAAGACTCAATTACAATGGTTTAAAGAAGGAGATGGCAATTCTAAATATTTTCATGCACTGATCAGGGGAAGAAAGAGGAGGCTGTTTATTCACAAAATCCTCACTGAGGATGATGAGTGGGTACAGGGGGATGAACACATTGCACAGGCTGCATGTGATCATTTCCAAAACAAATTCACAGGAGAAGAAAAGCTTATTGATGAAGTCCCTATGAGCTGCATTCCCAAATTAGTCAAACAGGAACATAATGACAGAATGAAAGATCTGCCTACTATGGAAGAACTTAAAGAGGTGGTCTATTCCATGAACCCCAACTCAGCTGCAGGACCAGATGGAATGAATGGCCATTTTTTCCAGAAATGTTGGAACATTATCAGCAGGGATCTGTTAGCAGTTGTTCATGCCTTCTTCAGTGGACAAATTATACCCAGGTTCTTCTCTCATGCTTGTCTGGTCCTCATCCCCAAAGTGAAGCATCCTAATAAACTCTCAGAGTTCAGACCCATCAGCCTGAGTAATTTCACTAATAAGATTATTTCCAAGCTCCTCTGCCTCAGATTAGCTCCTATTCTACCTAGCCTTATTTCCCCTAATCAATCAGGCTTTGTTAAAGCGTGTACATATCCGAGAATATTATGTTAACCCAAGAGATCATCCACTGCATCGTAAAACCTAACATTGGAAGCAATGTAGTGATCAAGCTTGATATGGCAAAAGCTTATGATAGAGTATCTTGGTCCTACATTTGTATTATCCTTAGAAAGATGGGTTTTGAGGAGGTTGTCATTGATATGTTTTGGAGAATTATGGCCAACAACTGGTACTCTGTCTTTATTAATGGCAAGACGCATGGTTTCTTTCATTCCACTAGAGGACTTAAACAAGGAGACCCCCTATCCCCAGCCCTATTTACTTTAGGTGCTGAGATGCTGTCAAGATCCCTGAACAACCTCCATCATAATCCCTTATACCATGGCTTCTATATGGAAAGGAAGGGACCTCAAATCAACCATCTAAGATTTCCTGATGATATTATCATTTTCACCTCTGGAAGGAAGCACTCTCTTAAGCTCATTATGCATACTTTGGCTACTTATGAAAGAGTTTCTGGCCAGCTTATCAACAAGGCCAAAAGTCACTTCATGTTACACTCCAATGCTTTCAGAACTACCTGTGACAGAATTAAAAAGAGTACAGGTTTTCATAAGAAAGATGCCCCTATTACCTACCTTGGGTGCCCTATAGCTGTTGGAAGGTATAAGAACATCTACTTCTCTGAGCTCATCAATAAGATTGTCAACAGAATCACTGGCTGGAACTCTAAGATGCTGAGTTATGAGGGCAAGGCAACCTTGATCAAACATGTCCTTCAAGCTTTTCCTATTCATATCCTATCAGCCATCTCCCCACCTTCTACTATCCTTAAGCAAATTCAGAGCATCTTGGCTGATTTTTTCTGGGGATGGAGAAATGACAAGAAAAAATATCATTGGTCTTCATGGAGGAACTTAAGTTTCCCCTATGATGAAGGAGGAATTGGTGTTAGGCTTATGAGGGATGTGTGTCAAGCTTTTCAGCTCAAACAGTGGTGGACTTTTAGATCAAAACAAACCTTATGGGGGGATTTCCTTAAGGCAAAGTATTGCCAAAGATCTAACCCCATAAGCAAGAAGTGGGATACTGGTGAGTCCCAAGCCTGGAAGCTCATGATGAAGAACAAAATTATTGCGGAGAAACACATACAATGGAAAATAAGGAATGGTTCTTGCTCCTTTTGGTGGGATAATTGGCTTGGAGTAGGTCCCTTGGCTCAATACACTGTTGTTAGTAACAGATTCAACAAGGATAAAGTCTCAAATTTTATTGAGGATGGACAATGGAACAGGGATAAGGTCATCCAGGCAGCACCTCACAATCAAGTACACAATATTGTTTCAATTCACCATGCCAGCAGAACTAGCCCGATCAGCAGGTGGAGTCTCAATACCAGCTGGCCTGTTTCTATCACTCAAATTGGAACAAAGATTAGAGAAAAAAGGGAAAAAACCAAAATCAATACCTACACCTGGCAGAACCAGATCCCCTTCAAATGCTCCTTCTTACTGTGGAGAGCAATCAGGGGCAAGCTTTCTACCAATGAAAAGCTCTTGAGATTTGGAATTGAACCAGGTGTTTGCTACTGCTACTACTCTCCAGGACTGGATACTATAGAACATATTTTAAATTCTGGAAATTTTGCCAAACAGGTCTGGAAATATTTTGCCAACTCCTTAGGCATTCAAACTGATTACCTCCCTCTTAGAAACATGATCATGAGATGATGGAGCTGCACTTACAACAATGAAGCACACCAGCTGATCCTTCAAGTCATACCAATCTTTATTTGTTGGAACTTGTGGAAAAACAGGTGTGCTGTTAAGTATGGGGGCAAACAGTCTAACATGGCAAGAGTTAAACATTTGGTGATTCTTGACAGCTTTAAGCTACTGCAGACTAAGTTCCCTTATATTTCCTGGCCTCTGAGATGGAATAAAATATGTACACTCTTAGAAAATTGTACTCATGAGACTAGGGTGACAACAATTCAGTGGATTAAACCTCCAGACAGCTGGGTCAAAATCAACACAGATGGGAGTGCTTTAAATAATCCGGGAAGGATAGGAGCTGGAGGAATTCTCAGGGATCAAACTGGTGAATTCATTCTAGCATTCTCAATTCCTTTGGGGCAGGGAACCAACAATCAGGCTGCAATAGAGGATGCTAACTTTGGCCTAACTTGGTGTGTGCAGCTAAACTACAAGAATGTAATCCTGGAAGTTGATTCTCAACTACTAGCAGACTGGTTAAGTAACAAAGCAGCAGTCCCTTGGGCCATCTCAGCACATATGCACAAGCTTCACCAATTGGCGACTCACTTCACTCACTTCAAATGTATACACACCTTCAGAGAGGCTAACTTTGTAGCAGATTCACTCGCTAAGTACAGCCACCAGATCTTAAATCCTCAAGTATATTTCAAGATCCAGTAGCTTCCCAAACTAACAGCAGCTTACTTCCACCAAGATTTAGCAGGCATGGCAAGTTTCAGAAGAAGAAAGTTGAAGAGAATTAAGGAGCCACCTTGAAAGAGCCTTAACAAAGAGGGCCTACGAAGGTGCTTGAACTCCTTCAGGTCCTTTTCTGATGATTCTCCTGTCATCACTTCTCTTATATGATTCCCCTGGATAGGATAGAGTTTTTTTTCTTTCTTAATTGTAAAGGGAGAGTCTCCCTCATTTATGTTTTCCTAGACTCTTTGTATCGAGAGGAGTCCTCTCACATAGGTGCATAGACAATAGGTCCTTTTTTCTTTGGGGAAGAGTTGGAGAACCAACTAGCTTTGACTAGTCGAGTACCAATTCTAACTCCACCTTTTGGGAGGTAAGGTTTACACCCCCCTCCTTGTACTTGTTTTTTCATTATATATGCTAAGGCCTGGGGGTGTTGCTAAGCCCCTGACCCCCTCAAGGGTCGTTCAAAAAAAAAAAAAAATCCTAAACTCAAAACCCTAAACCCTAAATCCTAATACTAAAACCCTAAACCCTAAACCCAAAACCCAATTCCCTAAACCCTAAACACTAAACCCTAAAACCTAAACACTAAACCCTAAACCCTAAGCCTAACCATTAATCCTAAACCCTTAACCTAAACCCTAAACCATAACCAAAATCCTAAATGTTAAACCCTAAACCCTAGACTTGAAACCCTAAACCCTAAACCCTAAACCACTAATCTTAAACCCTAACCCTAAAATCCTAAATGCTAAACCCTAAACCTTAGACCTGAAACCCTAAACCCTACCCTAAACCACTAATCTTAAACCCTAAACCTAAACCCTAAACCCTACACATTAAACCTTAAATCCTTAATCCTAATACTACAACCTTAAACCCTAAACCTCAAAACCTAAACCAAAACCCCAAACACTAAACCCTAAACCCTAAGCCCTAACCCAAAACCATTAATCATAAACCCTAAACCTAAACCCTAAACCCTAAACCATAAAGCAAAAATCTATACCTTAAATCCTAAACCCTGAACCCTAAACCCTATATGCTAAACTCTTAACCCAAAATACTAAACCCTAAACCTAAACTCTAAACCCTAAATGCTAACCCCTAACCCCTAAACCCTAAATCCTAAATCCTAACACTACAACTCTAAACCCTAAACCCAAAACCCTAAACCCTAAATCCTAAACCTAAAACATTAATCCTAAACCCTATAGCTAAAACCTAAACACAAAATCATAAACCATAAACCAGAAATTCTATACCCTAAATCCTAAACCCTAAACCCTAAACCTTATATGCTAAACTCCTAACCCTAAAACCTAAACTCTCAACCCTAAACCCTAACCCTAACCCTAAACTCTGTACCCTAAACCCTAAACCCTAAACCCTAAATCCTAATACTTCAACCCAAAATCCTAAATCGTAAATCCTAAACTGAAAAACCCTAAACCCTAAACCGTAAATCCTAAATCCAAACTCTAAACCCTAAACCCTAAACACTAAACCTAAAAATCTAAACCTTAAATCCGAAACATAAAACCGTAAACCCAAACCCTAAACCATAAACCCTAAATCCCAAATGCAAAACCCTAAACCCTAAACCCTACACCATAAACCCTAAACCCTACCCCCTAAAACTAAACCCTAAACCCTAGCCCAAAACCCAACCCCTTGAACCTTAAATCCTAAACCGAAAAAACCCTAAACCCTAACCTTAAACCTAAACCCTAAGCCCTAAACCCTAAACCCCAAACCCTAAACCCTAAACAATAAACACTAAAAGATAAACCCTAAATTCTGAACACTAAATCCTAAACCCAAAATACCCTAAACCCTAACCTTAAACCTAAACCCTAAACCCTAAACCCTAAACACAAAACCCTAAACCATAAATCGTAAACCCTAAAATCTAAACCCGAAACCTTAAACCCTAAACCCTAAACTATAAACTACAAACTCTATACCCTAAATCCTAAACCCTAAAAAATAAATCGTATATGCTAAATTCCTAACCCTAAACCCTAAACTCTAAACCCTAACCCTCAATTTAAACCCTAAACCCTTTACTCTAAACCCTAAATCCTAATACAACAACCCAAAACCCTAAACCCTAAACAATAAAACCTAAAAGATAAAACCAAAATCATAAACCCTAAACCCTAAACCCTAACCTTAAATCATTAATCTTAAACCCTAAATTCTAAACCCTAAATCCTTAACCCTAAACCCTAAATCCTAACACTACAACCCAAAACCCTAAACCCTAACCCCTAACACCTAAACCCTAAACCTAAACCCTACACCTAAAACGCTATACATTAAACCCTAAATAATTAATTCTAAACCATAATCCCTAGACCTAAAACCCTAAACCGCAAACCCTAAACCTTAAAAGCTAAACCCTAAACCCTAAACCCTAATCCCTAAACCCTAATTTGTAACCTCTAAACCCAAAACCCTAATCCCTAAACCGTAGATGCTAAATCCTAAACCTTAAACCCTAAACCCTAAACCATAAATCCTAAACCTAAACCCTAAAAACTACAACCTAATCCAAAAACCCTAAACCCTAAACTCTCAACCCTAAACCATACATCCTCAATCCCAAACTTAATGCCCTAAAACCTAAATTCTTAACCTTAAATCCTAAATCCCAACCCCTAAACCTTAAACCCTAAACCCTTAACCCTAAACTCTAAAGCCTAAACCCTATACACTAAAACATAATCCCTAAATAGCAGCTCTAAACCATTAATCCAAAATCCAAAACCTATAACCTAAACCCTAAACCCTAAATCCTAAACTCAAAACCCTAAACCCTAAACACTAAACCCTAAGCCCTAAATCCTAATACTAAAACTCTAAACCATAAACCCAAAACCCAATACCCTAAACCTAAAACCCAATACCCTAAAACCTAAAATCTAAACCCTAAATCCTAATCCTAACCATTAATCCTAAATCCTTAACCTAAACCCTAAACCATAAACCAAAAATCCTAAATGCTAAACCCTAAACCCTAGACCTAAAACCCTCAACCATAAACCCTAAACCCTAACCCTAAACCACTAATCTCAAACCCTAAACCTAAAATCCTAAATGCTAAACCCTAAGCCCTAGACCTAAAACCCTAAACCCTAAGCCCTAAACTCTAACCCTAAACCATTAATCATAAACCCTAAACCTAAACCCTAAACCCTACACCTTAAACCCTAAATCCTTAACCTTAATACTACAACCCTAAACCCTAAACCTTAAACCATAAACCCAAAACCCCAAACACTAAACCCTAAACCCTAAACCTAAACCATTAATCATAAACCCTAAACCCTAAACCATATAACCAAAAATTCTATACCCTCAATCCTAAACCCTAAACCCTAAACCCTATATGCTAACCTCTTAACCCAAAACACTAAACTCTAAACCTATACTCTAAACCCTAAATGCTAAACCCTAACCCCAAACACTAAACATTAAACCCTAAACCCTAAAACTTTAATCCTAAAGCCTACAGCTGAAACCTAAACCCAAAATCATAAACCATAAACCAGAAATTCTATACCCTAAATCCTAAACCCTAAACCCTAAACCTTATATGCTAAACTCCTAACCCTAAAACCTAAACTCTCAACCCTAAACCCTAACCCTAATCCTAAACTCTATACCTTAAATCCTAAACCCAAAACCCCAAACCCTAAACCCTAAATCCTAATACTACAACCCTACACCCTAAACCCTAAAACCTAAACCCTAAACTCTAAATCCTAAATTGAAAACCCTAAACCCTAAACCCTAAATAGTAAATCCTAAATCCAAACTCAAAACCCTAAACCCTAAACCTAAAACCTAAACCTTAACTCTAAACCATAAACCATAAACCCTAAATTACAAATGCTAAACCTAAAGCCCTAAATGCTAAAACATAAACCCTAAACCCTAAACCCTACCCCCTAAAACAAAACCCTAAACCCAAAACATAAAACCCTAAACCCTAAACCCTACCCTAAACCCTAAACCCTACCCCTGAACCTTAAATCCTAAACACAAAAAACCCTAAACCCTAAATCCTAATACTATAACCCAAAACCCTAAAAAATAGAAAACTTTAAAACATAAACCCAAAACCTTAAAGCCTAAAGCATAAACCCTTACCTTAAACCATTAATCTTAAACTCTAAACTTAAACCCTAAACCATAAATCATAATCCCTAAATTCTGAGCCCTAAATCCTAAATACTAAATTCTAAACCATAAATACTAAACCCTAACTCTAAACCTAAACTCTAAACCCTAAATCCAAACTCCAAACCCTAAACCTTAAACCCTAATCCAAAAATTCTAAAATTTAAACCCAAAACCCTAAACCCTAAATCCTAACCCTAAACCCTAAACCTAATACCCTAAACATTAAATCCTAAACAATTAATTCTAAACCCTAATCCCTAGACCCAAAACCCAAAACCATAAACCCTAAACATTAGATGCTAAACCCTAAACCCTAAACCCCAATCCCTAAACCCTAATTTCTAAGCTCTAAATCCTAAACTCTAAACCCAAAACCCTAATCCCTAAACCCTAGATGCTAAATCCTAAACCTTAAACCAACCTTAAACCCTAAACCCTAAATCCTAATCTTAAACCTTAAACTTGTTCCCTAAACACTAAACCCTAAATCATAAATCATAAACCCTAAGCCCTAAACCCTAAATCCTAAATCCAAAAAACCCTAACCCTAACTTAACCCTAAACCCTAAACCCTAAAATCTAAACTTGAAACCTTAAACCCTAAACCGTAACTCCTAAACCCTAAACCATAAACTAGAAACACTATACCATAAATCCTAAACCCTAAACCCTAAACAATAAACCCAATATGCTAAACTCCTAACCCCAAGCCCTAACCCTCAACTTAAACCCTAAACACTAAATCCCAATACTACAACCCAAAACCCTAAACCCTAAACAATAAACCCTAAAAGAAAAAATCGAAACCTTAAACCCTAAACCCTAAACCCTAACCTTAAATCAATAATCTTAAACCCTAAACCATAAACCCAAAATTCAAAACACTAAATCCTAAACCCTAAACCCTAAATCATAATACTACAACCTAAAACCTAAACCCTAACCCCTAACCCATAAACCCTAAACCCTAAACCCTACACTAGAAACTCTATACCCTCAATCCTAAACCCTAAACCCTAAAAAATAAACCCTATATGCTAAACTACTAACCCTAAACCCTAAACCCTAAACCTTAACCCTCAACTTAAACCCTAAATCCTAAATCCTAATATAACAACCCAAAACCCTAAACCCTAAACAATAAGATAAAACTAAAACCTTAAACCCTAAACTCTAACACTAACCTTAAACCATTAGTCTTAAATCCTAAACCCTAAAACTTAAACCACAAACCCTAAATTCTAAATACTAAATCCTAAACCCTAAACCCTAAAACATAACACTACAACTCAAAACCCTAAACCCTAACCCTTAATCCCTAAACCCTAAACCCTAAACCCTAAACCATAAACTAAAAACTCTACACCCTAAATCCTAAACCCTAACTCCTAAACCCTAAACCCCAAACAATAAACCCTATATGCTAAACTCCAAACCTTAAACCCTAAACCCTAACCTTCAACTAAAACCCCAAACCCTAAATACTAATACTACAACCCAAAACCCTAAACCCTATACAATAAACCTAAAAAGATAAAACCAAAATGTTAAACCCTAAACCCTAACCTTAAACCATTAATCTTAAACCCTAAACCCTAAAACATAAACCATAAACCCTAAATTCTAAACCCTAAATCCTAACCCTAAACCCTAAATCCTAATACTACAACCTATAACCCTAAACCCTAAACAGTAAACTTTAAAACATAAACCCAAAACCATAAAGCCTAAACCCTAAACCCTAAACCTTAACCTTAATCCATTAATCTTAAACTCTAAACTTAATCCCTAAACCCTAAACCCTAAACCATAAACCATAATCCCTAAATTCTAAACCCTAAATCCTAAAACCTAAATCCTAAATTCTAAAACCTACACCCCTAAACCCTAAACCCTAAACCCTTACTCTAAACCCTAAATCCAAACTCTAAACCCTTAACCTTAAACCCTAAACCAAAAATTCTAAACTTTAAACCCTAAACCCTAAGCTCTAAATCCCAATCCTAAACCCTAACCCTAAACCCTAAACCTAAAACCCTATACATTAAACCCTAAACAATTGATTCTAAACCCTAATCCCTAGACCCAAAACCCTCAATCGTAAACCCTAAACCTTAGAAGCTAAACCCTAAACCCTATACCCTAATCCCTAAACCCTAATTTCTAAACTCTAAACCCAAAACCCTAATCCCTACACCCTATATGCTAAATCCCAAACCTTAAACCCTAAACCCTAAAGTATAAATCCTAAACCTAAACCCTAAAAACTATAACCTAATCCCTAATCCCTAAACCTTGAACCCTAGATCATAAACCCTAAACCCTAAACCCTAAACTCTCAACCCTAAATCATATATCCTCAATCCCAAACTTAATGCCCTAAAACCTAAACTCTCAACCTTAAAACCTAAATCCCAAACCCTAAACCTTAAACCCTAAACCCTTAACCCTAAACCCAAAACCCTAAACTCTAAACCCTAAACTCTAACCTAAAACCCTAAACCCTAAACACTAAAACATAAACCCTAAATCTTAAACCCTAAATAGCAGCTCTAAACCATTAATCCAAATTCCTAAACCTAAACCCTAAACCCTAAACCCTAAATCATAAACTCAAAACCCTAAGCCCTAAATCCTAATACTAAAACCCTAAACCCAATACCCAATACCCTAAACCCTAAACTCTAAACCATAAACCCTAACCCTAACCATTAGTCCTAAACCCTTAACCTAAACCCTAAACCATACTCAAAAATCCTAAATGCTAAACCCTAAACCCTAGACCACCGCGGTAATTAAAATTAAGGAATGGTAAAGAGTTTGCCTTGCCTAGGTATTCCTAATCCAGATTCTTTTATGATTGTTGAGACTGATACTTCAGATATCAGTTACGGAGGGATTCTCAAACAAAAGAGAACACCTAAAAGTCAAGAACAGTTAGTTCGTTTTACTTCCGGAGTCTGGAATTTCGCCCAGAAAAACTATAGTACTGTTAAAAAGGAAGTCCTCACTATTGTCCTTTGCATTACTAAATTTCAAGATGATTTAATTAATAAAGAATTTTTTGCTTTAAGTTGATTGTAAATCTACAACAGAAATTTTACAAAAGGAAGTTAAAAATTTGATTTCTAAACAGATATTTGCTAGATGGCAAGCTCTATTGTCAAGTTTTGATTTCCAGGTAGAATACATCCAAGGAGAAGAAAACTCTCTCCCTGATTTTCTAACCCGAGAATTTTTGCAGGGAAAAGCATGAGGCCAGTCATTAGGCTAGGATTTGGAACACAAGGCCCTTTCAAAGGAAAAGGAAAAGAAATTGACAAGAAGCCATCAGCGTCACCATTTGCAATCAGGCCATCCTTGAATAGCCCAAATAATTTTCAGCTCTTGCAAGCTTACCCCCCATAAATGCTTCTTATGCTATAAGCCCTTTTCCACAGCTACCACATAGCTCATCCTCGTCAAACCCTTTGATTCTTAAGAAACCATTTTCTAAAAAATTAGAACCATGCTCCTTTGCTATATCAGGAAAACCCAGATTTTCCTTCCCTCAGACAAAAGACTCTTATACAATGAAAGCTCCTGAAAGCTTTATAAAAGTGGTTTCTCCTGTTTCTCCAGCTTATAATAAACTTAAAGAATGAGAAGTCTTTAACATGGTTACTTTGCAGGTTAACCCTATCCTTACCCTTGACAAGGAATTTGAGAATTATGAGGTTAAGCATCTGCTTAAACCATGTTATACCAACAGGAATTATGTGGCTACAGAAAATCCACTAAAAACCAGGAAATATTATGAATTTATTCTCGTTGATACAGGTTCCACTGAAGTGGAGCATAAACTCAGCCATGATTAAGAACCGGATAGCATTGCCTATTCAAAATTTACAATAAAAAGGGTTCTATCTCCATTTGAATGGCTGGTGGATTATCTTCATACCCCAATTAATCTCTCCCAGGAGCATAGACCCCAGACTTTTAATTGGTTCGACTATAAAAATGCTTGGTTTAACTTTCTATATTTAAGGCCAACCACTCACACATGGTTTGTCAAATATAGTCCAGAATTTTCAAAATCTATCATCCCCAGATGGTTCTATGAGTGGTGGAACTGTTTTGGAGGTAATCAAAATGTTTTGCCAAAACTATTTTTGGATAAATATAGTCAGTTTCAAACTGAACAGGATATTTCTACTCTCCCAGAGCACATTAAATTGTGCAAGTATTTTGTCCAAAAAAGAATTTCTTTTATTATTAGTTGGACATTTTCTATCCATGTATTTGACAGGATCAAATACCTATCTAAAGAGATATGCATTAAAGGATGGTCACTGGCTCCCAAAGAAGCTTCACGTCCTTCACCAACTTCTACAAGTAATAAAAAATCATCGTCCAAAGATGACTTAAAGAAGAGGCTCCAGCAAGCCTTATCCGACTTGGAAGATTACAAAGTCAATGATGAAACAGCCTTACAACTATTAGATGAGGCATCTTTCCAAAGCGATGATAATGGAGATATGTTAAGGCCTAAAGCTTTAGCACAATCTTACTTTGATCCCTTCTATGATTCATATAATTAAATGGATAATCCAGTAGAGGATATTAAAATCCAAAATTACTGACCTTCTAAATAGAGACTCAAAGAGTCAGAATTATTTAAGAAGGTAAGAGATGAAACTCAAAGAGTTGGAATATCTCTTGATTAAAAATTTAATTAAATTAATGGAATCCCACAATAGCAAAAGATACTTTGGCGTGTTGTGGAGCTGGCCGACAACTTTATAAAAGCAGACATCACTTTTTCAAAAGTAGATGCCCGATAAAAGAAAAAGCAGCCACTACTTTTCTAAAAGAAAAAGCAATGGCTGACAACTTTAAACCCACTCAAAGTAAAGGAGATTCTCGAAGTAGCCAATCAGAAGAAAGCTTCTCGATTTCTCTTATCTTTTACAAGTCTATATAAGACTACACATTTTCCCTTTGCAAGGAATCAGAAATTTCACACTAAAATTTTCTTTTAGCCTTTGGTATTTTCGTTGTAATGTTTTCTCGTGGATGTTTGCTTCCGTTGCAGTTTGAATAAAAGAAGTGAGTTCTTGTATACTTTTCTCTTGCTTATATTTTATTTAAGTATTACTACTGTTAAATGCTACGATCATTGAGAATGGTATCAGAGCCATGTTAGGCATGTTTAGCAGGTTAATAGTAATACTAGAATCATTAATTGTAGCCATGGAAGGCTAATCTCTTATGCCTAGACTGTACTAATGAAACTTTAATTAGTTACTTAGCAATTTCGTAAAGTTATCTTCTTGTTACACAATATGAACTTTCAATTCTTTAACTGTAAAGATGGAGTTTATGTATGGTGATTAAGGAAAGGTGTTGAGAATATTTCAAGTAGTTGCGATGCCGACAGGCGATCGTTTAAGCCGAAAGGACAGGCGTGTAGACTGCAAGGTACATTACCTGAAAATCTCTTGTAAAACCCATAATACTTAATGTAAAATCCTAGCATGAATCCATAGTTACATCATAAGAATTTGAAATTTCATGTTGTATGACTAGTTGATGCCTTTACTAGAATGCTTAGTTACTTTTTATTGTATCATTAGTATAGTCAAAGGCATTCTCTCTCTATGGATAATAGACATCATAATAGATATAGGAAGGAATTTAAATTTCTTCATATTGGACTTGTGCAAGTTGCTGTTAAACCTCTTTTCTGTAAAGGTTTGAATATTCCTATTTGTCTGCTTCTTAGAGATGATAAACTACTTAATTTTGATGATTCTCTGTTAGGAGTTTTAGAAAGTAATCTTGCTTAATGGACCAGTTTACTTTAACTATTATCCTAATTTTACTGTTGATATTCATGATCCGAATATTATTGATACTTTGACACTTAATGTCAAAAGACTTCTAAGCAAAAGAATTACCAATACATGCATAAACACTATTTAAGAATTACTTAATTATTATTCATACGTTGTTAATTGCTCATGGTTCCCACAACCCTAGTCGTACATTTAGCTACTCGTGCTTGAAAGAACACGATTCATGTTTTGATAATAAGAATTCATGAACTTACGTTTAGATTAGATGAAACCCGAAATCTCCATTTCAATTTCAAAGCAAAAATCTTATAAACCGAAATCCGAAAATCAAATTTCCAAAGTTTAAAAGTTGATTTCCAAAGAAAATACGAAGAACTAAAACTACACAATAATGTCTAACCCCCCAAAAATGAGGTTTACATACTCTATTTATAGAAAAACATGTCCTAATAAAAAAGGAAAGAAAATAAGAAAATAAACTTCTGGAACGCAACATCAATCGATGACTCAACCTACAGACCGTGGGTCGACCTACGGTTCGTAGGTCCCTTTCCATTGGTCAACACTTAGAACTTTCTAGTAGGGACTGGAACCTTCACTCTCAAATCATCAATGACGGATGTGCAAGATGGACCATAGGTTAACCTACGATCCGTGGGTCCTCTTCCATGGCTCCACACTTAGGATTTTCATCAAGTACTAGAACTTCAGCTCTTTAAAACTATTTGAATGTTGTGCAGGACGGCCCGTGGGTCGACCTACGATCTGTCAGTTGCTCCGTAGTTCCACAGTTGGTCAGACTTTCCTAATGCTCTATCTACGCCTACCCATCGATGAATCGTCAAAGGACCTACGATCCATGGCCACATCCGTGGGTGACTCCTTCTGCATAATTTCAGATGTTATCTTAGTCAACCGCGTCCAAGCCTATTTCCTTCAAACATGATACAATTCACATTATTTCTAATACAATATATCCCTAAACACACACAACTTCTAAGTGAAATGTATCAATAATATCGTAAACTCACGGTATATCAGTAGCGTAGAGTATACATCGGTACTTTGAATATACTAAGCATGCATGATATGGATACTAAAATGAATAAACATTTATAAGTTGAAAAAGGCACTATTGAGCAATACTGTAAACTGAGAAAAAATCTAAATACTGAATATATAACTCAATGCAATGACCAAGTGCTTATCATGAATGTGACATGCTAAACTAAATATTGAAGTATATACTTAAAACCTGGTCAAATGCAATAAGAGTCTGATTGTGGGAGCTACTATTAATCAAAATAAAACCACGTGAGCTAAACATGTAATCTGATGTATACACCCCATCGAGAGGACCCAATATACCTTTCCAGGGATATAAAGGCCTGATTGGCATGATCACTAAATTTGATGCCCACAGAGGGACTTATATCCTACGGGGGCATGTAGTTCTAGGACTATGAGGGTACACTGAACCCTTGTCTAACTCAGTGCTAAGTCTACTCCCAACTAAATATGTATATGATATATTATGAGTGTAATACTCAAATGTTGAATAGCTCAAAATACTGACATGCAAAATATAAAAATGCAACATTTATATATTGATAATGTAACATACGAAACTGGAGCATGATTATCTGTTTAACTGACCTACCAAGTGTAATTTAGGAATTAAGTGAATCTACACAAACTAGGGTCATGAGTACTATGCATAGAATTGTACTAAATAATCAAGAAACAAGTTATTTAGATATAGGGAACCATAATCACAATAAATCTTGAAAAGATAGAAACCCTAGGTCTGAACATTTTATGAAAATCTGAAGAACTAACTTAATTCTAGGGACCTAATGGGTAAAAGGAACCCACTAGCAAAATCCCACATACCTGGTGACGAAATCTATGGAGAAATCATTTGATTTTGGGGTTGGAACTTGAAGAAGACTTCTGCTTGTTCTGGAGGGGCTGGTCGACTCTTTCTTCTCTTTTAGCTCTAAGTTTTGGTGATTTTTGAGAATAAAGCATTTAGGTAAGTTCTGACTAGATTATTAGGCCTAAATTGAGTGAAACGACTTAGTTTAAGTGTAAAACGAAGTAGTTTAAATACCCAATGTATAGGGGAAAAGACCAAAGCAACCCTGACTTAAAAACTATTAGAGCCATTGACGGACGTGACCGAGGGACCATGGACTGACAGTCTGTCTTGGTTGTGTGTCATTTGACTTCAGAGATGATGTACTGAGGCTCACGAACCATGGAACCTAGACCACGGATCGTGGTCCCACCTACGGTTCATAAGTCCTATCATGGGTCATGATTTTATTGTGATTCTGGATGGCCAACCCATGGGCAATACCTACGGTCTGTGGTCCAAACAACGGGTCATGGTTTGGCCTCTGTCAGTGGCACCAGTAACTCTTAAAATCTGATATTTGGCTCTTCCTCGAATCTGGGGTGTTACACTTGAGTTGAGTTGAGTTGAGTTAAGTTGAGTTTATATGACATGAGTATGTTCTTTCTTTTTAATAGTTCAAGCTTATGTCCGTACTTTAGAGTTACCCTTGCATACTCGTACATTCCATGTACTGGCGCCATTTAACGCGTATCTTTTCATGATGGAGATACAGGTAACCAGGGTCATTAACAAGCACTTTGTTTATATAACTTGCAGTTCGAGTTAGCTTTCGTAAGCCTCTTTGCTTCCAGAGGATTTAATTTATATATCTTTTAGTCTTGTTAGGATTTCATGGGTCTCATCCCGACTCCCATCATAGTTATTAGAGGCTTCATAAATAATCAGTAGTAGTTGAGGACTCTTTTCATTTCCATTGTTAAATTTGTAAAGACTTGAGTTGCCTCTTTGGCCAGTTGAATGTTTATTTCTAAACATTCTGATTAAGTATTTGAAACATTTGAGTTAAAGCTTTACTTTTGAGTTCATCTAATGTTGAGTAAGTCTTCCACTGAGAATTGAGCCAGGACAAGGGTTCTTTTGGGGACACCAATGGTTCTCAAATGTCAGTCCACGCTGTATGCTCAGGGCGTGACACGGGAATCCATGAGTGTGCATGAGTACAATCTCAAGTTCACTCAACTATCACGTTATGCTCCATAGATGGTTGCAGATATGAGAAGCAAGATGAGTCGGTTTGTGTTTGGGTTGTTTGGCTTGTCATGTAAAGAAGGCAAGGAAGTTATGTTGACATAAGACATGGAGATAGCTAGTCTTATGATCCATGTGCAGCAAGAGGAGTTTTGCAACAAGAGGGCAAAGGCAATAGGTCATGAGTCCATACAACAAAAGACTGGAAATGTGAACCAGTCATATTTTTAGCAAAGGCCAACGGGACTTGCTCCATCATCAACTAGTACACCTGCACCGAAGAACATAGGTTTTTCAAGGAACCAGAACTCCAAGGCTAGACCTACTTAGTCTCAAGGTAGTGTGGCACAATGGGCTAATTGGACTCCAACATGTGCTAACACTACAATAAATTCGATTATTAGGGATAAATAATTTCGTCATTTATAAATCATATTTTGTCACTAAAAAACTTGTGAGATGAAAATTAATTCGCCAATCAGTCGTCACTATATGTTTTGCTAAAATTATGAAAAAACGATTTAGTTCTTCGTCGCTAAAAGTATTGTATTAATTACAAAAAGAAAAATCGTCCCCAAATGCTTAAACATTTGTGACAAATTTATTTCTTGAAGAAAGTATATATATTTTTTGTAGTTAAAAGTATTCTTTGTCACTAAAAAGGTTATTACTACTAACAAAATTATATTGTCGCTAATTATTTTACTTCAATCAGTGACGACATCGATTGTCTCTAAAGTTATATGTATTTCGTAGTTGAACAACGTCTAATTTTGTCACTAATGACTATATTTTATATACAAAAAATTATTTTGTTCATAAATATATTAATTAGGGACAAATTTACTATTATAAAAAAGGTTAATTTTCCTATAATATCCCATCTCAATTTTTTTAATCCCTCCTCAAGAGCTACCATATTATGCTTTCTTGGGGACTCAAACTCACAACCTTAAGGTTGGAAGTGAGGAGTGTTTACCATCCGATCAACTCTCTCTTGTCTCTCATTTTTATTTTATTTTAAACTTTATTCACTTCTTTCAAATTTAAATTCTATAGAAATAATATATTATATGATTATTATATACATACACAAATGCATGATATTTACAACCCACAATTCATTCAAATGAAGATTGTATTTTAATTAAACTGTTTATTTTTTCTAAATATCTTTAAATATATTCAGTATGATTCTGTCATTTTATTTATTTATTTTTCCAAATTTTAAAACCTATTCAGTACAATTATAAATTTATAAAAAATTAAACTTTCGATTTTATTTTTTAACAAAATGAATAATCGATTCAATTCGATCATTAAATCAATTGTTTTGAAAATAAACATCGATACCCATAACTATAAGACTTCATCATAATATATTTGAAATCCTAGTTGATTCATTTCTTTCATTTGTGCTATTTTTTTTTAGTTTATTTCAATTTTCATACTGAGAAAAGTTAAAAGAAATTCATGAAATATTTCGCACCTTTGCAAAGTCTAAGTTTGTAAGTCAATGTTATCTTTGTATAGTTGCTCTACGTATGTATATGGAATTAATATTAAATATGTACATATTTTTGGTCAGAAGGAAATAGACCAACTTAGTCTATGCAGTTTACCAATCACAAATCAATAGACACACACAAACATTAGCACAAAGACTTGAGAAATTATTTTTTCAATCGTCTTTATTGATTAAAGTGTATCAAATAAAAAGTAAAAGTGTTAAACCAACAAATATTATCGATCTAGTGGTACCTCACTTACGGTACTTATAACCTGGATTGTATTTTTTAAATGATGCATTTTATAATTGCGTATGTAATTTAAGAAATTGATGAATTGGACGTTTTCATTTTTACAAAATCGACCGCATTCATTGGTTTTAATATTTTCCTTTGCCAAATAACGAATGGACTCTGTCTATTTCTTATGAAGCACTCGTATTATTCTTTTTGTAAGTTGTCACTAGTAATTGTGAATAATTGTAGCCAAAAAGAATTGTATTTAGCTATAAATTTTTTTCATAGAAAATAGTTGAATTCTTCACTACAAATTTTATGTCATCACTATTTAAAACCTTACATATTTTGTGACATTTTTTTTGTTGTCACAAAATCACAGATTGATTAGAGACAATAAAATATTTGTCACCAATTATTTATATTATTAGTGACAAAAATTAATGTCATAATTAAATCTAATTTTTTATAGCTAAAACTTATAATATCAAACTACGAACTATAATTTGTCAATATTGTAACAACATATTTTTTTAGATGAAATTTTTTTGTGTCCAAAAATTAATAAATTTTACAACAAAATAATTTGTCATGAATTAGATACATTATTAGTGACAAAATAATTTGTCACCGATAACTTTTTATTTGTGACTAACACTACTTAATAAATGGCGCCAAATAAATTTTTGGTGGGAAACTTTAGTGGACAAAACTTTACCACGAATTTCACTAAAAGTATGTGTCTCATATATTTAAGCACGAAAATTAAAATTTTCTCACTAAAAGAGAATGATTAGTGATGAATTTGATGTCGTAGCTAATAATTTTGTAGTTATATATCATATTTGTTGTAATGAAAGTGTGGTAGAAACCACGAAGGAGTGTGTCGTGATGGCTCCAATGGTTGCTTTAAGTGTAATCAGACATGCCACTTCATGAGTGAGTGCCCTAAGAACATGTAGGGCAATGGTAATGGGGGCAATAGAGCTCAATCTTCTTTAGCTGCTCTGGCAGACAGAGTTGCACCTAAAGGAGCTATTTTAGGGATAGGGGGAGATGCAAACCATTTGTATGCTATCGTCAGTCGCCAAGAGTAGGAGAATTCACTAGATGTTGTCACTAATATTATCAAAGTCTTTACTTTTGATGTATACAAATTACTTGATCTAAGTGTGAGTCTATCTTTTGTGACTACGTATATTGCTATGAGGTTCGATATTCTTCCCGAACGACTTCTTCAGCCCTTTTGTGTTTCCACACCTATTGGTGAGTCTATTCTAGCCGAAAGAGTTTAGCGTGATTGTGCCATCTCTTTCAATCACATAAGGATACAATGGATGACTTATTGAGCTAGAAATGGTGGACTTTGATGTTATTCGCGGTATGGACTGATTTCATGTTTGTTATGGCTTAGTTGACTGTAGAGTGGCCGAGTTTTAGTTTCCTAATGAGCATGTTTTAGAGTGGAGGATTAATTTAGCAGTGCCTAAGGGTCACTTCATTTTGTACTTTAAAGCTATAAAGTTATTCTCTAAGGGGTCGTTTGGTACAACGATTAATAACACTGGGAATAGTAATGCAGAGATTAATAATACAAGGATTAGTAGTGCAGAGTTTGTTTTTATCAAGTGTTTGGTTCATTGTTTCCCACCTCATCTTGTGTTTGGATTAAAATTCTATAAAAAGTTTTTTCCTATTATACCCTTGAATTATTATGTAATTGGGTCAAGGTAGATAATTGTCGGACAATATTTTTTGTTATGGTCTTCTAACTAGCTATGTGAAGAAGAATTTTGTTGTCATGTTTGTTATATTTTCACTTGAATTATTTATGGATAAAAAATTGTCATCTTAATGAATTGATCACTCACAAAATGCCAATTTTCAATTTAAAAAAGATAAATATTTACTTTTAAAATCGAAAAGACGGTCAACAATGGTAAAATTGAATAAACCATCTATATTTACACATAAAAATTGCAACTAATAGTTTTATTATGAATGTAATTTCTTAAAATGCTCAAAATACAAATATTTAAGATCACCAACGTCATGTAGTGACAAATTTGCCTTTTTAATTAGTAAATGTAAACAACTCGCATTTCAAATTTGTATTGATTTGTATTGGATTTATTTAGCAACAAACAACTCTCTCTAAATAATTTGTAAGCTAATTTATATAAATAAATTTACTAGTACAAATATAAAACATAAAAACAAAATTATTAAACTATTTTGAGGGATATTTTTGTGTTTAATAGACTTATCCCATGGTATTATATCCTATGCATTGCTAATACCTCCAAATGGAAGGTATTAGTAATGCATCCTATAATACCATGTAGGATGTATAACTAATCCATGGATTAGTTTTACATAGGCCCAAATTCCTATCAAACATAGTACATAATAATATCATACATAATACATGTATTATTTCTTCTAATGCGGCCTACCAAGCGACCCCTAAGGGGTGCATCTATCACTTAGTCCAACTCAATGACTCAGGTGTTGAGACACCGCCTATCCAGTTAGTTCCAATTGTGAGTGAGTTTCTAGAGGTCTGTTAAGATGAACTTCCAGGAGTCCCTCCTAGAGAGAAATAAACTTTGGAATAGACATTCTTCCTGATACTTTACCTATCTCCATTCCGCCTTATAGAATGGCTCTAGCTGAATTAAAAGAGTTAAAAGTGCATTTGAAAAATCTTCTTGATAAAGGTTTTATTCGACCTAGTTTCTTACCTTGGGGTGCTTCAGTCTTATTTTTTAGGAAGAAAGATGGTTCTCTTAGGATGTGTATTGATTACCGCCAGTTGAACAAGGTCACTATAAAGAATAAGTATCCTCTTTCGAGAATTGATGATCTTTTCGATCAACTTCAGGGTGCCACTTGTTTTTCTAAGATAGACCTTAGATCTGGCTATCATCAGTTGAGAGTAAGGTAAAGTGACATCCCAAAGACAACATTGAGGACCCGTTATAGTCATTATGATTTTCTTATTATGTCTTTTGGTTTGACCAATGCTCTTGCAGTGTTCATCGATCTTACGAATAGAGTATTTTAAGCCATATATCGACATGTTTATGACTGTATTCATTGATGACATATTGATTTATTCAAGGAATGATGAGGATCATTCTAGTCATCTCACAATAGTTCTCCAAACTCTCAAGGATAAAGAGTTTTATGCTAAATTTTCTAAGTGTGAGTTTTGTCTTGAGTCCCTGGCATTCTTAGGCCACATTGTATATGGTGAAGGGATCGGAGTTGACACTAGGAAGATTGAAGTAGTGCAGAAGTGGCCCAGACCCACATCCCCAATTGATATAAGGAGTTTCTTGGGATTGACTAGTTTTCCTAGAAGGTTTGTCGAGGGCTTTTCATCTAGTTCATCCCCGTTGACAAAGCTGACTCAGAGGACAACAAATTTCAATGGTTTAAATCTTGTGAAAAAAGCTTTTAGGAATTGAAAACCTGATTAACTATTGCCCTAGTGTTTACCCTACCAGATGGTACACAAGGCTTCGTTGTGTATTGATGCAGAATGGTAAGGTTATATACTATGCCTTAAGACAACTTATGATTCACTAGAATAATTACCCAACTTATAATATCAAGTTTGCTGCTGAAGTTTGCTTTGAAAATATGGCGTCACTATCTCTATGGTGTTCATGTAGATGTGTTAACTGATCACAAGAGTCTCCAATATGTATTTGATTAACACTCAGATTACACCTCTTCCAATTCTAGGTGTCGACGATTGTTATCGAATATAAAACCCAAGAAAGAGTTGCGGTTGAACCCACAAGGAGTGTTCCATGTTCTAATTCAATCATGAAGTTACAAATCTGGTCTAATCGGTTATATGAATATAAAATATCAAAAAAAATAATAACAAATCTAAGGTGTTGACAATGAATGTCAGATTGGGGGTTTTGATTGACAATTAACAATTAAAACAAACACGAAAATAGGGTAAACAACAATATAGAGAGGAATTCTCTGATGTGATCGATTATAGACCAATTTCGCTATATGGGTAATTGAAATTACTAACGAATTGCTAAATCATAGTGCGTAGGCTAGACTATAATTGTAACAGCTTTCTCTCGAACAACTACTACAATTCAAGTGAGTTCTCTCGAACCTCAACAAGCTTATAACTATAAACAACCCAAAACCTTAATTCATCTACTCTTTCAAGCTAGATAGGCAGAATCGAGTTTAGAATTTACTCTCTTGAGCTGAACCCATATCAACCCAATAACACAATCATCAATCGAATGATTTGGTTCTAAAACCTCATTCTAAAGCAAGCCTAGAACTATAAGTTAGAATTGCATTTGGAACTACAATTCATAGATTAAAATATAGCTAATGATTATACCCAGTTCAATTAAACATATTAATCAGTAAATAATAATACCCATAAGTTAATTTAGCCCATAATCACATGATCACACCCTAAGAATTGGGGTTTTAGCTAAACATCATAAAAAGATAAAAAAAATAAAAATAAAAAACCAATTACAAACTAGATTAGTCATGAGCTGGGTAAAAGTCTCCAAACCTTTACAATGCTTCAAATTGATTAAGCTCAAAAACCCAATTACAAATCCTCAATGTTTACAATGGAAAACTCAAAATTTCCAACACAGGGATCAGAACTCTCTCAGAAATTCCAGCACACCCAGAACTCCTTTTAAATTTCAATTTATAGTTGCTCAATATTTGGTCTGAAAGTCGATTGGGCGAAGTAAGTTCGGCGTCGCCGACCAGATCGATAATCTATTGTTCTCTCCAATCCATCGCCGGTTTGCATTGGCCATTTGTCCTCCAGGTTTTGTGAGTTTAGGCTATCAAAGTTGCCCTCGTGGAGCCATTTGGCAATTCGTCAACTGCCCATTTCTGTTGCCAAGTCAGTTCTTCACTAGGGTTGGCACTCTAGAACTTTGTGCGAGCTAAACAGCCACTCGGCGGTTCGCCGAGTGGTCTTGGCGATCATCAGGATCACTTTTCTTCATTCCTTCAGCTTGTTTGCTCCTTTTCTCCTGGTAGTGTCCTTTCCTTGCTCATTAGCCTTCATAACTGTAAATCAACACTTTAAAATCAGTTTAGAGCATAAATTAGACATGTGAGGACACTTAAACTATCAAAATAAAGACCTTAATGAGTCGAAATCTTGGACTCAACAACACTCCCAACTTAAACTTTTTCTTTTCCTCAAGTAAAACTCAATATCAATCAATTTAACAAGGATGTTTACGAATAGTGCTCCATAAGAATCAAAATAAATTCACACAAAAGGTTCAAACTACACATACATTGATCAATTGTGCACTCAAAGTTTCAAATTGTGACTCGCCATTGTCAAGTGTACTCAAGCTCACAATGCTTGCTTCATATGCAAGTTCAAGCTCAACAAAGGTATTCAAGTGCCCTCACACAAAAATGATTTCATATTAACACAAACTTTCTCAAGAATTTAATATTCCGGAATCACATACAACCCTCACACTCAAAAAGATGAACACATGCATGATTTGACCCATAGGCTTGCCCTTATTTTCTAATCAACATTTGTTTCAGCTCACTCAAGATCACAAAGGTCTTTTTAAAGCTTGTAACAGGCTGAGTGTAAAGGGATGGTCATCTAGGCTTAGTGGATTCTACCTTAATGAAATATGAACTAAAAATCACTTTCTCTCCTTCTCTTTCACATTCAAACGTGATCATAATCCACCCAATTATTCAACTTACATGATTCACGGGATACCTCATTTCTTTTGCTATTTTCATTAACTTTATTTCACAATTATTTTCTCTTATTTATTCTTTTTCTTTTCTTTTCTTTCATTTCCTTTCTCTTTTTTTTACATGGAGCGGCTCCATCTTTTTCACAACAATCTATCAAGGGGGAATTTTTCACACTTCTTGACTTTCCTTCTTTTTCACCACCCCCCTCCCCCAACTTAGGCTTTTGGCCTAAGTTGGCTATTCAAACAAACCAATACTTCATGAAGGTTATGTGTGATGGGATAAAGAGGTCACGTTTCTCAAGTTTCTTCCAAAGAAAAGGATAGGCTCAAAGGGTGACAAACAAGGTCCACACTTCTCACAAGGTTGGCCACAAAAAGGTTTAATGTAAAATTGGTTCACCCTTCAAAACTCTTGCCTAAGATCATTTCAATTTCTTGCTTCACTTAGTCAATCGAACCCATGGGGAAATTTCTAGGTGTCATCAAACACAATGTTCAACACAACCTCACCACACAAGGCATTGATACAATTATCAAACAAGACTCCACACTTTCTAGCTAGCGTTCACTGTTCATCACAAGAGATTTAATCGACAATTGGCTAGTCACAACGAGATGCTAAAAGTTCACATATTGTCTATGTAACTTAGTTTGCCTCATCGTAGCTGCATATTCATTTTGTTCAATTAATAACACTATTTAAATCATCGGTATTGACTAGAACTAACACTAAATTTGCACAAGAACAACCGCAATCACACACAAAAGAGGTAGAAATTTTTTTTAAAACATAGGTCAAAAATATTTCAACACCATATTCAACTTAAAACAAAGGGCCACAATATATCAACACCAATAATCCAACAACTAAGATATATATAAACAAATTAACTCCAATATTCACAAAAACACAATCAAGATCAAACCAATATTCACTAAACATCCCACAAGAGGTAGGTATGGAAATACCTCACCCTACCAGCAACATACGTAGTTGTCCTCAAATGCAACTAAAAATAGAAACAGTTTAAAAAGATATAGAAAGGAGGCAAAGAAAACCATCCTGCCACGCTAGGCCTGGGGTGAAGTTTGCATATCCACTGCTCCCTCTATCTAGGCTTCACTGGAGACAACCACAGAAACATCTCTCCAAGAAGCTTGTACAGTTGTATGCACCATGGCTCCCTCTAGGTCCGCTAAGTTATCATAGACAACCGCATCACTAAGACCTAGCTACTCCTCATCTGTCTCATCCTCTGACTCAAAAGCAACATCATCAGCTCTAGTCTTATCTCTGGTAGTAGTCGGAGGAACCTCATGAACAAGCTGAAATATCTGCACTCGGTGTGTCGGAAAACTCTATGGTCCTAAACAGCATAGTAAAATCAGCGGACTTCAGCTGGTCCACATCCTTTCTCAACCTAATAATAATGTCCTGCAAGGCCCTCAAAATATTTATAGCTCCCTGGACCTTTTCACAAGCATCAACTCTAACGGTTGGGGCATCCAAAGCCAACTTGTGGCCCACAATTTGAATACCATACTACTTTATCATCCCAGGCATAGCGGCCTCTACTCGAGAAGCAAGCACCTCAGCGGATTGGGCCAAATGACCCATCTTGTAAAACATAGGATGGGTGGTAGGGGTCAGGAGGCAGAAGCAACAACAACAGATGATCTAGTGGTAAAGGGTACAACAGATGTACTCGGGGTCTCAAAAGTAGAAGGTGCAGATGTATTTGAGGGCCCATTAGCCTGAGGGGGCGTTATTGCCTCAATCAGCAATATGTCAACGTCAACCTCTGGGGAAGCATCCACTGGTGTTGCCCTCCTCCTGTCAGCCTCATCTCGCATGTACTCAGCCTCAATATGCCGAATGTCAGTAGAAGAGGTGGGTATCACCTCGACGTCCTTTTTCTCATCGCTCAGGAGATGGGCCCGTCTATACAACTCGATGATCAGCGCCGGGAATGAGAGTGAGGTCTATTTTTGCTTGGCCTTCATGTCCATCTCCTACTCTATTAGAAACTTAAAATTCAGCTTCTGGAGAGAAATGATGGAACCTAGACATGCTAACTTAGGGTGTCGAATGATTGAATCATTCTGGGAAGACATGATAGTGTTGTTGATGAACCCGAACCAGTATCTTGCAGCAACATTTATGACTTTCTTATCTATCGGTGCACTAACATCTATCAACCTCAGGGTGGCATCAGATATAAGAGATGCCAGCCAACCCTTCAGGTCCTTTAAGGTCTTTTTCTGGACCAAATCGATGTACGAGTTCATAAAATCATAAGTTCTCCCAAGAACAACATTGATGTCAGAACTGTTTCATTTCACCTTCTTGCCTCGAACTACCACGAAGTCTACTAATTTGAAGGCATTGGCCTTCTTATTCCCCTTCGGCACCATGTCTCTGTAAGCCAAATAGAACTCTCTAACCCAAGTAGGAATGTAGGGGCCCAGGGTTTAGTAAAGATCTCGAATTTGTGGAACTTGATAGTGTTCCAAACCTCGTGATGCATGCTCACTGTATTGTCTGTGGACAATCTCTTCTCCTCTAGAATGGTCCTCAAACCCTTGACCTTTAATTGGTTGAGTGATCGGGGAAGAGGACCCTAAACAGGTGGTGCTTGCACTACTATCAGTACTGGAGAGAAAGATGAGTTGAAGCTGGAGGGGTAGGGGTCGGCGGAACTGGAATCCAAGACAGATCGTTCATTGACTTGTAGCGTAGCTCTGCTCTCTGGGCCTATGATTATTAATCATCCTCAGGCTCAGAGATAGAGGCTTGAGAATCATGTGACTCCCCCTCACTGCCTGATGTGGTGAGGTGTGTCTCGTAGACCCCTCACTGTCTGAGCTTTCCTCCTTAGGTGGCACAACTACGAGCGTCTTGCCCTTGCCTTTACCCCCTTCAGAGGTAGCTTTGTCTCCTTTGCTTGAGACGCAGCTGCATCCTAATAAGTGGTGATTTCATGTCCCTGCTTCCGGGGAGGTATATCTCTACCTGCTACCTTGGGTCTAGCCATGCCTGTAAAACCATGAGAAAAGTGTTAGAAAAATTTTAGAAAACCTATTGCACGAAGACTCGCCGAACCACTTCGGCGAGCCAGGTCGAGCTCACTAAAAGTTCCAGTGCAAAAAGTACAAAAATTCTAAGATGGTCGATGATGTATAGGGCCTTTCGGCGAATAACCAACACCAATCGGTGAGGTAGAAGTACCTCACCAAAAGTAATAGAACAATTAAGGGAAAAGTGGCACAAAAGGGCGATCAAAAAGCACTTGCGGCGAGTCGTCTAATGAACTCAACGAGCTCAGGCATATCGCTGAAAGTTACAGAATAACAACTCAATAATTAGTGAAATTAAAGGTGATCTAGGGGATGTTTGGTGAACCATCGAACCCTTTGTCGAGCTCGACTAAGCTCGCTAAATGGCCCAATGATGTTTGCGTAATCAAGACACAACTTCCAATTCAAGTGTCTACGATCGTACAATAGTAAAATAACCCAACCAGGGTTGGGGTCAAGTCCCAAGGGAGTGGTTTTAAGAATTAATAGAAAAATAAAATTAAGTTCTAATTAGTCTTAGACATAAACATTATTGAATATAAACATAGTGATGCAAGTGTCAATTATCAATGGGGGGTTTTGTATTAATTAACAACTAGAAACATCAAAAATATACGAAAACGACATAGAGAGATGGGATTCTTGGGATATGATAGAAATACGGGATAGACTAAATTATCAGGTACATGCTTTTGATATTAAATTGTTGAATATTTGTGACTAGGAAAGACTATAGTTGGGATAAATTCACTCTCGAGCAACTTACCCTGAATCAACTCAGTTTCTCTCGAACATCGAGTTGCTGCATTATGCACAACCTCCGCCTTAGCCCATTCACTCTCTTGAGCTGAATGTGTGGCAGAAGGACTAGGATTCACTCTCTTGAGTTGAATCCATGTCAACCCAATACCACCAGCTATCAATTTAGAAGTCTTAGTTTTACGACCTATCTCTCGAGCAAACCAGAAACACTAAGATGAAATCGTATTTGCAACTACAATTCCATTAAGTTCATACACAACTACTAAATGAAATCACATCTAAACAACAAATAAACCATCAACAAGCAAGACACAATAGATAATCTAACCCATATTCACAAAAGCACACCCCAAGAATTGGGGTTTTAGCTAAACATGTAAAAGAGATAAAAATTTATATAAATATCAATTTCCATCAACTGGGTATGAAGGATTAAGTTTTAAAACACGTCAAGAGTGAATAATCTTCGAGACCCACGTCCAATTTCTTGGAATTGAAATCATTTGAATCTTCAAGGTCTTAAAACAAAGTCTCTTAAACCCTCTAATACTGAAACTCTCGAAAAATTGTAAAAAAGTTTGAATAATAATAGTGATATGATACTAAGCTAGAAATTTAAAAAAGTATTTATAGTGTTTGAAAATTTATGCTGACGAGGACCCTTCGGCAAAGTATGTCGGGATTGTTGATACACTCGGCGATCCGCGCTTTGGTCAATTTCATCACCTTCCTGCTTTAGCCTTTAGCCTCTTCGCGTTTTGAGTCATTGGGCAATATGGTACTACTTCACGGAACTGCTCAGCGGTGCGCCAACTGTTCCATTTCATCGCCAATTTGACCTTTTCCTTCAGGGCTCAGCACACTGGAACAAAAGGCGATATCTAGGCTGATCAGTGACTTGCTAACTGGGCTCAGTGATCTTCAGGCCTTCATTTCTTCATTCTTTTGAACCGCCTTGTTCCTTCTTGCCATGTAGTGTACATGTTTTGCCTCAAACTCTAAATACCTGAAATTTAAGGATTTTCATTAGATATTGAGACAAAATGTACATTTGAAGACACTAATTCTATCAAAATATAGCCCTAAATAAGTCCAAATTGTGGACTCATCAACACCCCCAACATAATCTTTTGCTTGTCCTCAAGCAAACTCGAGTTTGACTATTCAAAAAGGGATGTCTCAAATAGTTCTACACAAGACTTAATAATGAATGTACACAACAAGAATCAACTTACTCATGCAAGGATCAATTGTATACTCAAGGACTCAAGTTGTGACAAACCATTATCAAAGATTCTCAAGATCGTAATACTTGCTTCAAATGCAAGTTCGAGCTTAACTAAAGTACTTGACTGCCCTCACACAAAGGATAATTCCATATCCACACAAAGGTTTAATCATTTAATGTTCCGAAATCAAATGCAACGCTCTCTCTCACAAAGAAACAACAATGCATGCTTTCACCCATAGGTTTGTCCATATTTTCCAATCATCAATTATTTCAGCTTACTCAAGATCAAAAAGGTCTTTTCAAGGCATGTAATAGGGCTGAGTGCAAAGGTATGGTCATTTAGGCTCAGTGATTTTTATCCTTGTGAAATGTGGTGTTTTCAACACTCACTTTCCTCTTCTCTCATCATTTTCTTTAGTGCTCGTAAGTCATCCCATTATTCAAATCCATGGATTGTTCAGAACCTCATTTCTTTTTACATTTCTCATAACTTTATTCCATGGCTTTTTATTTTTCTTTTTATTTCTTTTCTTCTCTCTTTTTTTTTTTAATATGTATGGAGGGATTGCACTTTTCTCAACACCATGGGTAAAGGGGACTTTTCTAGCATTTCTTGACTTGCCCTTATCTTTTCACCACACCCCCAACTTAGGCTTTTGGCCTAAGTTGTCTATTCAATCCACCACAAATCAAGAGGATTATAGGTAGTGGATTAAGAGAGGTCTTGTTTTCATCAAGTTTCATCCAAAGAAAAGTAAGGCTTAAGGGGTGTTCAAAAGAGGTTCACACACTCACAAGGTAGGCCATAAAAGAATTATATGTCAAATTGGCTCACACTCTTCAAAGTTGCCTAATATCATATCAAGAGATTGTCTTACTTAGTCGACCGGACCAATGGGGAAAATTCTAGGTGTTATCATGCATGGTTCACAGTAAGTTCATCACACAAGACATTGACACTAATGTTAAACAAGAATTCACACTTTTGCTCATGTGCAACGATCATCACAAAAGACTCAATTTATTAATTGGCTAGTCACAACGAGATGCAAAGAGTTCACATATTGTCTATGTAACTTCACTTGGTCTAATCATAGCTGCACATTCATGTTTGTTCAATTATGAGCACTATTTGAGTCATCGATATTGATCAAAACCGATACTCAAATTTGCAAGAGAAAACCACATTTAACACAAACAAGAGGTGGCGAAAATTTTTAGGAAGGATCAAAATCATTTTGCAATTTAAAATACGAAGCCACAAGCTCAATCCTTCCACCAAAAACAGTATAAAACACAACCTTATGATTCACAACCCAACAAGAATATAGCGCACACAAAGGTGGGCCACACCCCACCACAATTAAAATCATTTGTCCTCATATGCAAATAAAAATTATCCAACAGTGAAATAAAGCAAAATAGAGAGGGAGGTAAAGAGGGGGTCATGCCTAGGCAGTCGCTCCATATGTCTGGGCATCAGTGCTCGATGCCTCACCCTGAGCCTGGGCATCAGTGCCTGAGGTCACCTCAGGGGCGATGTGCCGATTCACCAAGGTCTGTTGAGTGTGAGTCTG
Organism: Solanum pinnatisectum; assembly: GCA_035578085.1. Taxonomy (NCBI): domain Eukaryota; kingdom Viridiplantae; phylum Streptophyta; class Magnoliopsida; order Solanales; family Solanaceae; genus Solanum; species Solanum pinnatisectum. The sequence goes on from CM069085.1 coordinate 20,973,826, forward strand.
CCAGAAAGACATACACCGCTCTGCAAAATCCCCTGGCCTATGAAGGAATATTAGGGTCCAGGGTAATGGTTTTCGTGGAAGAAGTGGATCTCTTGCCCTTGCCTTTCCCAGTAGTTGTTGGTAGATTTGAAGCTTTTCCTTTCGACGTAACTGCATCCTCCTTTATTGCAATCCCTTTGGACTTCTCTTGAGTTGGCGTTCCTTCGGCAGCTTTAGATTTAGTCATATCTGCAAAATCTCAAAGAGAAGTTAGAGAAACATTTGACAAAAGCACCGGAGATCAGTTGCTGGTAAGCTTCGCTGAAAGCTACAGTGCGCAGAGATCCAGGGGAGTTGACAATGATAAAAAGAGTCTTTCGGCGAGTCGCCGAAGGTCTTTGGCGACCTTCAACTTCTCGCCGAAAGTTATAGAACCCATCAACACATAGAGTGTTGCGACCCTTCCGAATATAATATAAGCTAATAACTCACGAGATTTTTATGCATATATTGTCCTCACACTAGAAAAAAATAATGATATAAAAAGAATATTTCCAACTTTCCGAGTACCCAAACTAGGTGGTTCATGCTTCATACAATCATTCAAAACAAGTAGTAAATTTAATATACTACAAGACTTGGGCTTACACACCCCAAACGAACAAAACATATAGCCATACTTATATTACAACCCATGGTGACATGATCAGATTAGTCCTCAAAATTTCTTGTAAATATACAAAACATAGATCATGTATAAGTCCCAAAGTTTATACAAAATATAGATGCCTATATGCAAATGTGATCTTCCTTAAGGCTCTAAAAATCTCCAACTCTAATGGCCAGCTTCATGCCTCCTCTCAATCATTCCCTACGATAAAAACAACTATCGCTAAGCATATAGCTTAGTGGTGTAAAAATTGTCGGTTCGGAGCCCTCAAAATTCACCAAGCTACCTTTCTCAAGTCATGAGCAACACAATTGAAATATAATAAATAAATCAAGTAACAATATATAAAGAGTATCAAGTTTGATATTGAAAGATCCAAATGTCAAGAACGCTCATAGCACCATTTTCTAAGAGATTCAATAACAAGGCTCGCCCAATATATACATCATGTCATCACTCCAAGCACAAGCAGGTATCAAGAAGGGCCGACGCCCTGTATCAAGAAGGGTCAAAGCCCAATAATCAAGAGAACCAAGAACCATATTAAAAATGGCTTTCTAGTTCGTACTTAAAATAGACAACTTCCATTATTAAGACGGACTAAAAATCCAGAGTCAATATGGAAAATAATCCAAATCAGGAGGCATGCCAATAGTGACAAAGTCACAGCCACAAGAAGGACAAGGTCCCAACAAGAGTGCCAAGTGATCAAACAATCCGTACAAGTGGGTAAGTTACACAAGTGTCTTTAACGTCTCAAAGGATACCAACACGACAATGCAAAGTGACAAGAGGTAACCAAGGTACCAAGATCAACTTTCAGATATACCAGCAGCTAAAAGAGTGCAAGTACAAGTTTATACACAAACCTCAATACTTTAACATAAAAATAGTCTGACACAACTCCGCGAGTTCAAACTATAGACCAACCAATGTATCAAGATCCTCAACTTATTCACAAGTATATATAACCTTAAAAATACAATTAAATAACTTCTTTAATTCCTAGTATCTCAATAGTGTTGAAATAAAGAGAATTATCATCACAAGTAATCTTATCCTGTACAGATACGACTATGCTTCCAAAACAGTGATTCTGGCCAGCCTAGTACCTCATGTTGCAACTTAGATTTGAAAAGGAAAACAGAAATACTAGACTTTATAATGTAGGTACATCTCTTAAGGTTGCAAACAAACAAGAATCACCACAAAATATATTTTTTACAAAAAGATATATTCAAAACACTAAAGTTGTCCATACAGGATTCCTAATTTCGCATTCTGGACAGAACTTGTCCTATGTTGCGTCCCATATTTCGAATTCATAACAGCTAAATTAGAGTTTTACATAAACATAAGAGTTGTAGATATACAAATTAGCTTTCCAAATCATATTTATTCACTATAAAAGAAGTTCTATAAAACATGTTATTCTCAAAACACTAAACACTACCCAGCTCAAAAACAGATTCCATCACTTACCAAAGAGAAGTGTGTGTCTCGAATTCCAACCAAAAGAACCAAATTTTTCTCTTGTGATTTTCAAGAAAAACTGATTAACTAAGGTTATAAGGTTCTTAGACTTGAAGGAACTGAATTTAACTCAAGGAGGTGTGAAAATATATAGTCACAGACAAGTGATGTTTATCCTTGTACAATTGTCCCTCAAGGCTGCCCAAATAGTTGTGTGCTGCCCAAAATGCATGCATATATACCTATATACCTATATATATATATATATATATATATATATATATATATATATATATCCTTCACCTCCTTTTACAATTATACATAATTCTAATTAGTCTATAATGTAAATACCCCAATACAATCCCTTAAATTACAATACAATTTATGTTAAGCAAGCTAGCAATTATTACAACATTTCAAGTTCCCAAAATTAGAGTAAAACATATTGTAGTAATTAAGCAATGGTAAATCGACATGCGACTCTTGTTTAGCATTTAGGGGTGTTACATAGAGCATAAAATTTAAGGGCGAGATAGGGACATTAGGCGAAACGCCGAGTGGTTCAGTGAGCTTGACCCAGCTCGCCAAACAGCTCAACGTTTCTATTTTCAATCCAAATTCTCGAATTCAACCCCGTAACCCCAGAAAACAAATCAAAGTATGCACTAGTATAATTAAGGTAGGACCCATAGCAACAAAACACAACCCTTTGAATTTTATTCCAGTTTAAGGCATACTATTATGGGAATTCAGCAGTTACAACTACTCGAGCAAGATTATCAGATTAAATCATGCATGTAAACAATCTAAGCTTATCGGAGAGGCCCGCACACAACAACTCAATAAGATCAATTGCTAATAAGCACAATTTTTGCTAAGATAAACTCGGCATAGAAAACCAACCTTCGATGTTGATTATGAGAAGATTGAAATGATAGGCGGCAATGTAATCCAACTCCGAGCATAATTCAACACTAATAAATATCTAACAATGTAAGAAATATAGAAACTAGAGTGCAGGTGTGAGTTTGGGCAGATAAAAAGTGAGGGAAAGTGAATGACTTTTCAACTTTTAAACCTTTAGCCTATAAAACCATCCAGTTCTCGTCCACTCGGCGACATTAGTCGTGCTTGCTGAGCCACTCAGCAACACGCCGGGTGGTCAATTGTCTCACCAAATTTTACAGGGCCTCCAGTTGCTGTGGGAGTCCAAACAGTGGTCTTCGTCAGGATCGCCGCCAATAATTTCCCTAGGCTCACCGAGTTTTATATACTCCAATTTAAAGATGTCTTGAGTCAAACGACGGATTAGGTCAGGTTCGTCGACCACTTCGGCGACTCACCGACAGGACCTGTTTCTCGCCACCCTACACTTTTTCGAACACTTTCCACACTTCAACTTGCACAAACAACACACCATTATTTCACCAAGACACAAATAAAAGCGATAAGGGGTTTTCGGTTGTCTCCCAAACAGCGCCTTAGTTAATGTTGCGGCACGACGTGAGTCCACCTTCAAACCTCATTCTTGAGTTAGCCATAGTGTCACTAGGCAAACCCCTCTGCTGTCTCGGATTGAGATGAGACGATATATGACCCATTTGGGTCTCCAACTACTTTATCGACACTGAATAGGAGGTAACAGTCTGGCTTAGCGTGGACACATCTTCTTTTATTTCTTTCAAAATTTTGTCTGACCCTTCAACTTTATTGAGGATACGAGAGGGCATATCCTCAAATTACCAACTTTCGAATATTTTGGCTTTTGGTGCTAATGGGGAGGCACATACCTATCCTTCTCCCCATCCTTCCAGTTAAGATTTCGGTCCCTCCATTCTGTCGCGATCCTTCCAACCATCCTCTCTAGCCCAACCTTGGTTACCACCCTACCTCGGGTAGTTTGAACGATAACCACCGCTTTGGTTTGCTAGAAAGTTTACCTCCTCATTATAAAAGGTTTCAAACTTCGTCTACTCAGGATTTGCACACCCGACCCCAACGGCATTGACACCACGGGCACCTGCCCCCATGACATTTTTGGATAAAATGTCAAGTTGTATCATGATCTTAGCCATATTTCGGTCTCTCTCATGATCTTTCTCTATCTGCTCCTTAGAGAGCCTGAATGTGAGAGGGTATACTTGATTTTCACGGGTGTACTATGCTCTGTTAATTGTCGTCATGCCATCTAAAAGTTGGGTTGCTACTATATATGGTTGCTGCATCAGGCCTCTAGGTGAAAGTTGATCAGCGACACCTTTTTTTATCGAGTCCAAGCTTCGGTAAAAGTACTGCAGTATAACATTGTCGGGCCGACCATGAGTCAGGCATTAGAGCACCAACTTTTTGTATCGCAGCCAAGTCTCATGAATTGGCTCAACCTCCAAACACTTAAAGCTTTGGATATTGTCCCAAAGAGTCATCATCTTAGAGGGAGGGAAAAATCACACATTAAATGTGGTGACCAACTCCTCCCAAGAAGTGATGGATTCGTGTGGCAACTCTGCCAACCACTTGCACGCTTTTCCCTTCAACGAGAAAGGGAATAACATTTCGGACCGACTCCAGAGAAATTCAAGAAAAAAGGTGAACTAATGAAAAGGTTGGGGGTAGCAGAACACAATTGGTGAGCTAGAGAAAGCTCGCCGAAATTGACAGAACACAAGCTCAATAATTTGCAAGAAAAGGGCGAGCTAGGACTTACACGGCGACTCATCGAATAAAGTTGGCGAGATCTATGGATCTTGCCAAACACGTAATTTATAGCCCTTCACCCAATTTTTCAAAACCTCACTCAATTTCCAAACAATGATCAATGCCCGTGCACAATCTGCACAATATAAACGCTACCCAACACATCAATCAACTCCGAGTACCTAAAATTTCCTCAATTTCAACCATTAAAAAACAAAACAACGATTTTCCCTTAAGAATGATGTCACCCAATCTATCATTGGATGAATTTAAGTCACTTTGTTGACTATGAGTTAATCAGCCTTCATCTACATGATACAAAAACAAGAACCATAAGTAAAGCATAATGAATCTCAACTAACAACCCCCAATACTTACAAAATTTATACCCACATATAAGAATTAACTATTAAAGGCATGGGGCAACTACTCATTCACATTCAATCAAAGACACATTTTGATTGAGCACTAAACAAGGCAACAAAAATCTCAAGAAGAAGACAAACAAGTTCATCAAGCATGAAATACTAGAGGTAACAAAATTAGAATTGAAAACCAACCTCTATGATCAAGAACCAATATACAAAGGGGAAAGGGTTTTGTGCATGACTGGTTCTTTGTAAATACGCAATCCACAAGGGAATATTGAAGATAAAAATGCAAAAGGGCTATTTAAAACTATGTCTTAGAGAGTGAGGAAGAAGAAAAGTTAAGGAATTTTAAAAGACATGGCATTAAAATGGTCAAGGACCCTTGGCCTTTCAATCGAAGACCATTTAGTGGTTGTGAATAACATCGCTGAACCAATTTGGTGACTCACAAAAGGATCTCAAGCTTACCAACCTTGTCTCTTCATATCATCAGTCTCAAATTTCATCTTGAACCCGATTTATCTTACCAAAGTGGATCGGTGACTAGCCGAATGAGATTTTTTCCACCAAAGTTGATAGAATAATTAGCAAATTTTTTGAGCTGACAAAGCGAGCCAAGATAGGCTCTCTAAAGCTACTTGGTGACTGGCCAACTAAATATTCATCTCGCCAATCTTTCCTGAACTTGGGGCATTACTACCACCTACACACTCAACACATTTTATTGAAAAATCATTAAAATTTGGGTTTCCTCCAAGAAGCGCCTTATTTAATATCATGGTGTGATGTAGACATGCCTTCAAGCGTCATTCTTTGGGTTGCCAATCGTGTCACTTGGTAAATTCTCTCTTGGTATTGGATTTAAATAAGCTGAAATCTATCCCATTTGAGTCTCAGGTTGTTTGATTGACACTGAGTGAGAAGTGACAGTTTGGGTCAAAGTGGAGAAATCAGTATTCAGTTATTTAAAAACCTTGTCAACGTTTCTACCTTGTTAAAGAATCTTGCCGACATATCTTTAATTCGAAAAACATTTGATCCACTTGTTTTTCAATTGTCTTGGGATGGTCATGACATGGCACATATTTATATTTGTCGTCTTCACACTATCTAGTTTATGCCTCTATCCCACCAATCCTTTTTATCGTCTCTCCAACCATTATCATGATCTTTGTTCCAACCTTTATTCTCACCCAAGCTTGGATATTTTAGATGATAACCCCCTACTTTGTTGCTTAAAAACTAGACCTCTTCATCATATATTGCATTGAATTTCACATCCTAGGGGCTCAACCTACTACTAGAACCAACAACATTCACCGACTTGAATCCATTCCCATGACTTGCTTTGAAACAAGTCATGTTGGGTCATCATTTTTTCCATATTCTCATCATACTATTGGTTCTTCTCTAGTTGCTCTTTAATGTTGAGAGGAGATATTTGATCTTCCTTTGTATGACATGTACGGTTGATCTTAGTTATCTCATCAAGCAAATTCTAAGACACTACAAATGGTTGTCTCATAATTCCACCTTGGATGAGTTGATACCCCTTGTTCACAGAATCAAGACTCTTGTAATAATATTGAAACAACACTTTATCTGGCAACTCGTGATTAGAACATTGTCGATACAGCTTCTGAAACCTCAACCATGTCTCATGGATTGGTTAACCATCAATTCACTTGAAATTTTAGATGTCGTTCTAAAGCTTCACCATCCTTGAAAGAGGAAAGAATCTCCTGAGAAACACCTTGGTCAACTCTTTTCACGAAGTAATTGAGTCCCTTGATAATTTAGCCAACCATTTCGTTGCTTCCCCTATTAGAGAGAAAGGAAACAACCTCAACCCAATGGATCATTGAGTGATATTCTTGAAAATAAACGGACCACATGCATCCACAAAGTTGCGAATGTGGTCATGGGGATCTTCATAAGCTAGACCCCCAAAAGTTCCTTTCATTTGGAGTAGTTAAAGCATGGTTCCAATTACATGAGATATAACTTACCCACAGTTGGGGGTAACAGGATAGCTTATGTACTTCTGATAACATTAAAGTTCACGTCCTCTAAATTTTGAATGAAATCATTCTTCCCATTGTGACTACAGGAATTTCTCCCTTTAACACTTATATCGTCACCTATCAAGAGCACAACAATGAAACAAATGGTATGAGTGTTCTACTACAGCTAAATCATTTCACAAAATTACTAAAAGAATTCTAGGCACCACTCTCCGATAACGGTGCCATTTTAAATAACACTCAAGTTGCTCGTATAACAATTCAATGAATAAGCATTCATTAGCAATATAATAACCAAATGTATAATATTAGGGTCGAATCCCACAAGGAGTGGTATATTGAAGAATTCAATTACGAAGTAAAATTGTGATCTAGTCTTTTGGAGTAACATAGTAACAAGGGTGGATAATTCCAAATATCAAATTAAGATGATTTTAACCAATTTTGACAAGAGTGAATTAAAATGTCTGTTTCTCAAGTGGAGTGATAAACTAGGAGTGTACGGATGTGGGTATTGATTTCAAATAATGAATCGATATGATTGATCAACAACATTAGTTACCCATGATAAGCTAGATAAATATCAAACACACGTATTTTTCAATCACAACATGCTTATCTTAGGAGCTCTTTTCATACCCTCCCATGTGTAATCTACTGAACAAATGCATTTCTTTAATATATATTTTCTCTCTCAATAAAATCTAGCATTTAGAGATGAAACACCAAATTCCTTTAATCAAGCAAACATGGAATTAAAATCTATTATGCAAGCATCAAACTAATTACCCACTTCATGTTACCTTTTCCAAGAAATACATGAAGATCTGAAGTAGAATAAAATTCACAACTATAATTCATAAATTAACACATGCCAATTAGTTTGAATCCATAGGAATTATTGTAAAACAGAGCAATACCCAAAGTTCCAGTAAATTAATCAATATTGAACTTCATTCGCACAATGCTAGAATCAAAGTTTTAGCTAATCATGATACAATTAATAAAAATTAAACCCAAAACAATCTCAACAATCTGAGTTGTTGGATTACAACTTCAAATCTAGAAACCCAGCTCCAAATTCACAAAAGAAATAAATTACAAGCTTTCTTAACACAAAATATATTGGAATGTTCTTATGTACTCTAATTTTAAAAAGTGTAAGACGAGTTTCTCTTTTTTTAGCTATTTATACTTTCCCCAAAACTCAGCCAAAATTTCATATTATGACTCAGTTGATGAGGTTAGTCAAGCTCACCCACTCACTCAGTGAGTTGATCACTTGTACTTCTTCTCTCCCTTTCTTCCTTGGCTTTGGGACTCATGTTTTTGAACCACACTTGGCAATCCCAATGAATCTAGCTGTTCATATTTGGTGAGTCACCAACTATCATCTTTGCTTGCCTTTCTGTACTTCATTTTAGCCCAGTTGTTCCATCAACTTTGGCGAGTAGAATTCATCTTGCCGACAGAGTTCGGCGGATCACCATTTGTTCCTTATTCTCGCCGACTTGCTTTGAACTTTTTAGTAGAAAACTCTGTCATTTTCGACAAGGTCTATTCACTTATGGCGAGTCGCCAAGTGCCTTAAACAAACATCATCTTCATATTTTCATTATTTTTATTTTGTTTTAGGTCTCTTTTTGAATGAATTTGTCCTCGCCTTATCCTTAAACCTTCATAGCTGCAAAAAAATTAACCATCAGATATGGACATAAAAAGGCATTAAGGACACTATTTGTTGAACTAAAAGGCCCCAAATGAGTCAAAATCTTTGGCTCATCAAAGTCTAGGAATGTGGGAAATTACAGTGGTTCGTATTCCAAGGGTTCTATTTTAGATATGTATTCAACTCGTCCGATTTAGTCTTGCCATGCCTGCTTCTATAGGTGGTTATTCAGTGGTTCCACAATAGTCTCCGACTTAGGGTGGTCAAGGATTTTCTTATTTATTAGTAAGAAAGCTCTCACGTGACCGCAGATGCTTTAATTGTGGTGAGCTGAGACATTTCAAGAGGAATGCCCTCACATGCATCTTGTTGGATTGGTTCAATAGTAGACTATAGCAGTGGTTCTAGTGGGTGGAGATAATCATGGTAGAGGACGTCCACAGGGTAGATAAGGAGGTAATTAAGGAGGTCGTGGAGACCGAGGAAATGGTAATACAGGGAGGGAAGTGGGATAGATAGATAAGAGGGTTGCTCATAATGTGATAAAGCTCCTTTTCGAGACCAAAGGCTGGAATATCAAATGTCGTGATAACATGTACTATTATTGCTTGTGACTGGACGAATACAGTGTTGTTTGATCCAAGTTCTACTTATTCTTATGTGTCTATTAGTTTTGCTCTATGACTTTATTTGATTTGTGATACCCTTGATTCCCCTATTTAAGTTGCTACCCCAATTGGAGAGTCTATAGTAGTAACGCACATGGATCGTGATTGGTCTATGATGTTTATGGGTCTGCATGGTTATATTTAGTCATATTGGATATGCTAGACTTTGATGTGATATTGGGTATGAATTGGTTATTTCCTCATTTTTATTTGCTAAACCGTAATGCTAAGACAATAACTCTAGAGATCACAGGAAGGAAAAAAATTTGAATGGGAAGCGGTGTACAAGTCTAAGACATTAAAGATCATATACTTCTTTCGGGCTAGCAAACTAGTAGGACAGGGTTGTATGGTCTATTTGGCTCATCTTCAGGATGTTATTGTAGAGTTCCCTTCCATTGAGTCTATTCCCGTGGTTTCAGAGTTTCCGGAGGTATTCCCTACAAATTTGACTAGTATGCCTCTGGATAGGGGCATAGACTTTTATATCAATTTGGATTTGAGTACTCGCTCGATTTCTATTCCTCCCTATCAAATGGCTCTGACAGAGTTAAGAGAACTCAAGACTCAGCTTCAACAACTGCTTGATAAGAGATTTATTTATCCTGGTGGTTCTCCTTGGGGTACTTCTGTTTTGTTTGTCAAGAAAAATGATGGTAGCATGAGAATGTGCATAGATTACCAGTAGTTGAATAAGGTTGCCATTTGGAATAAGTACCCCTTACCTAGCATAGATTATCCATTTGACAAGGTGCTTTAATTTTCTCTAAGATTGACTTGAGGTCGGGTACCATCAGTTAAAGATTAGGCATGAAGACATACCTAAATTGACCTTCAGGACTCAGTATGGACACTATGAATTCTTATTAATGTCGTTTGGGTTGACCAATGCACTTACGACATTTGAAGCATTTAAATGTGGCTTAATGATCTCATCAATATCTTCAGGAAAGTTGATTTTGATTGCTTCAATGCCTTTACAGTTCGACCTAGGGATCCAAGCCCTTTGACTCTTCCTTTTTTCTTTCCACCAACATATTGCACCCAGATATCCATTTCACTTAGTTTAGAAGGTTGACTAGCTTCTCCCTCCCCATCTAATGCATTTTGAGATGCTAACATTTCTTGTTTCTTCTTTTGAACTCTAGCTGCATAAGGATATAATATTTTAGACCATGTATAGTGCCATTAAAAATACATCATTGGAAAAATATATTGGATTCTAGAATCCAATGTAAGCACAATAAGAAAAAATGAGAAATGGTAACTCATATAAACAATTTAATTTATGTAAATGATATCATCATTTTCACAACTAGTAACTCAACATATGCTAGAATGATGGAAAGCATATTTCAAGCCAACTTTATAATTAAATGATGGAATGAGACAGAGAATAGAAATAAATTTCATATATACAAAAAGGTTTTTAGCAGACAAATCAAACAAAGAAAACAAAATTTTGATCTCACTTGATTGAAGCTAAATGTCTTAACTAAGGTTTCAAATGCAAAAAAATGAATGTTGAATTCAACTATTCTAAAACACATCGAGCTACAGAGATAAAACAACCTGAATGTAAACAAACTCGAACTAAAGCTAAATGTTTTAACTAAGCATTTAAAACGTAGAAAATTGAATATCTTAACTTATCAAGGTACACACATTCTTGTTTCTGGAAATATTATCTAAGATTAGTTTTATCAAGTTTTTGGATCCTTTTTTTCTAATATATTAGCAAGCATGTATAAAGTTTTCACTTTCTGTTTTACACCACTTACTGTTCATTGCAAAAATCAAAAGTTCGGAAAAAACTTAGCAATATTTTTCGATGCAAATATTTGAAGCTTATAAACAATTTTCCTATGGTAGGCTTAAATTTATTCTGTAATTATAACCCTGAGAACCTTTTGTTCTTTAAATTTGTAAAACGTATGCTTTTTAGTTTAGTTAATTGACAACTCCACCCCTATTTAAAAAATTAACAGACGAAGGAGGTCATCTATTTTGCCAAGTGAATGGAATATATTCAGTTATATTTTTTCCTTTTTAACGTTCTAGGTAGTTTTCAAGTAGTATTTTTTTGTGTGTCTATACAACATATTTAATGTTCTGAATAACCTTCTTTTTGTGTATAGTTGTAGGAATAGAGACACCCTTAGTAAAAAGCTTGTGCCTAAAGTGAACACATCTGCAATTCTTTTCAGAGAAAATAGTACAACCTTTTACCCTACAAGTAATGGTTCCAACTACTCCAACTAGAGAATATCTACAAGAAATTTTCAAGGGTGAAACGAGCAAAAACTGCTCATCCTACCAAAAACAAATGTCAACATTTTTCGCAGCTAAAAAATAGCATTTCAGCAGTTAAAAAAGAGCATTTTAACCATAAAAAATAGCATTTCAGCATACAAATATAGTACTTTTCAGCAACAATATATAGCATTTCAGCCACAATGAAAACAATATTTTTAAAATAACCTAGATACTGTGCATATTTATATTCGATGGACTGTGCTGATGGAAAGCACCTCTCACCAACCTAAATATTATGCCCTAGTGATACTCTGCATCAAAATAAAATTAATGACTAGTGCAATCTACAAGGTTCTCTGTGACTAACTTGATGTGTAATTTTATTCTATTGCTTAGTTTGTAGTTAGGCTGCTTCTATTTTTGAGTCGATGAGATTAATTAAGCTAGTTTACTTATGTATGGAGAAATATAAAAGCTTACCTCTTTGTCTGTGGAACTCTGCACTTTTGGTATTCGTAAAACTATTATTTACCAAAAGTTATATGCCAAGAAACTAACGTAAAGAATAAAAATTAATCCAAGCTCAGAGATTTTGAAGTGAAAACTAAAGGTGAAAGTTACAGGGCTAAGGTAATGAGATGCTTAGCAAAATAATTAAAGAGATGCTTTCAATCGTAAAAAAGATCATAACTAATACCAATGGATAAGAGATTTGATAGGATTAACAAAAGTATCAAAGAGATGCTTCAAGTCGCAAATTACTTTACTAAACTGAGTAAAATAAGTAGAGACGATCATAGCTAATACCAATCGATAAGAGACTTGATAGGCTTAGCAAAAGTATTAAAGAGATTCTTTTAGTCATAAATTACTTTACTAAAGTGAATTTAAAAGTAAACCAAGTAGAGACGGGCTATCTATCTTTAGAAACTATACAAAACATCAAAAGGAACTAACAAATAATTTACGAAACTGTCATCATTTTCCTCTCAACATCTATGCCAAAGAATTGATTTAAAGAATAGATGATTAGCCCCCCCATTCATAGATATTTTGAAACAAAACAAGTGACTAGAAAATAGAGATAAAAGAAATTCTCAAATTAAAGGAACTAAATTACTTCATAAAGAAAGGAGTGAGAGAACATAGTTTTAAACCGAATAGTAACTAGCAAATAGAGTGAATGAGCACTTACATAAGTAGCTTCAGCTTTCTCATTTACCCAACTTTTATCACTTTTCTTCCAATCAGTTTGAAAATAAATTCTGAAATTGAGGGATCTTTTCCAGTAGCTTCTTTCTATAATTAAAAAAAAAGATATTTATGTTATCAACGCCAGTATGATGTTATTTTCTTGAAAGAAGTACATTTTAAATAAGATATATAATTGAAAGAGTTGGTTTGGTTCTTGTGGAATCAAACTCAATGGAAGATGAATTAATATGAAGATTTGGTAGGAAGATAATTAGTACAAAATAAAAGTCAAGATAGTATCTTGGTAGGTGAAATTTAGGTAAATCATAAAATGGTTTCACATGTTTAATCTTGACATTTTTGACACATAGTGATGTCATAGATGACATCAATAGGAAGAATTCATTCCTATAAGTAGGTAGCTCTTAATTTATTTTAAAATCATCCTCTCACTTGCCTTCTCACATTCTAAGGCATTTGACGTTCTCTCTCTTGTAGTATTTCACTTGTATTCTTTGCAGAGTGAAATAAATATTTGTACAGTTGTTCTTTGGTGGACGTAGGATCATTTTGATCAGAACCTCGTTAAATATTGTTGTTCTTCCTTTTTCTTTAATTTCACGTTTCCTCTAACAATTAGTATCAGAGCCAAGGTTTTGTCAGAGTATGCTATGTGGTTGCAGCATAGTCTGAACTTCCATATCAAAAAAGAATTACTTTGATTTTCTGTATTGCCAAATTCATTGTAGTAGAAAAGGAAGAACAAGTAAAGATGAGTTCCATGAAGTTTGAAATTGATAGATTTAGTGGGCGCAACAATTTCAATATCTGGAAGATCCAAATGATGGCGTTATTATGGAGGGAAGGTTCAATCCATGCTATTGACGAAAAGTATCCCAATAACACATTGGATTCCGATAAGGAGAAGATTGAAGATGATGCATTAAGTGTAATCCAAATTTCCCTTGCACCTAACGTACTTTGTGAAGTGAGTACAAGTACCGATGAGATGGCCAAAGAGTTATGGAAAAGGCTGGAAAGGCTTTACCAGGACCAGTCAATGACAACAAGGATGTTGTTACAACGGCATCTTCACACATTTAACATGGAGTCAGGTACTTTGTTGCAAAACCATCTAGACGCATTCAACAAACTTGTGATAGACTTACAAACTGCTAGAATTAAAAAGGATGAGGAGACGCTAGCATGTGTTTTTCTATTTTCATTTACTTCAAAATATCGTGATATTGAGAATTCAATAATGTATAGCAAAGAGCCTATCACTCTTGAGCAAGCGCGGCAAGCACTTAACTCTTGTGATGTGCAGATGCATTTTGAAGGAGACAAAGGTGACGAAACTAGTGGGCTCTTTATGAGAGGCCATACAAGCCAACAGGGAAGGAGCAAATTGAAGTACAGATCAAAGTCTCGTGTGAAAAAAAAGAATGCAGAATGTTAGTGCTATCAAAAGAAGGGACACTTTGAACGAGATTGCCTTGTGTCAAAATCCAAAGAAAAGGTGAGTGCATCCATTGTTGAGGAAGTATATGATTCAGATGATGATTATGTACTAACAACATCATGAAATAGTGGTTTTTATGGCAACAAATGGGTCTTAGACTCTGATTGTACTCTGCATATGACATTTCGAAGAGATTGGTTCAACAGCTATGAAACAAGTGGAGGAACCGTATTAATGGGCAATAATGCAACTTGTAAAATAGTAGGCATTGGTTCAGTTCGTGTTCGCTACCATGATGGAATCGTGAGGACTATTACAGAAGTTTGTCATGTTCCTGATCTGAAGAAAAAATTGATCGCCCTGGTACTTTAGATAAACAAGGCTACAAGTACATGAGCGAATGAGGAACCATGAAAGTGACTAAAGGGTCTTTAGTTATGTTGAAGGCGAAGCTAGAGGATGGCCTCTACACACTTGCGGGAAACACCATTATTGGTTCTGTAAATGCATCTATAGTGCAGTTTTCTAATGATGACAAGGCAAAATTATGGCACATGAGACTAGGCCATATGAGCACACGAGGATTGGAGATGTTGAGCAACCGCAAAATTTTGAATGTTAAGAAGATTAGCACACTTAAATTTTGTGAGCACTGCGTCTTAGGGAAGCATAAAAAGGTCAGCTTCAGCACTAGCAAGCACAGGACAGGAGGGGTGCTAGACTACATCCATTCAGATTTATGGGGTCCCTCTAAGCTTCAATTGAAGGGAGGAAAGAGGTATTTTCTCACATTCATTGATGATTTTTCATGAAAGGTTTGGGTGTATTTCTTGAAGGCAAAAAGTGATGCTTTTGAAGCATTTAAAGAGTGGAAGATTTCGGTTGAAAATCAAATGGATAGAAAAAGCAAGTATCTTTGCACATACAATGAATTGGAGTTTTGCAGTGAAGATTTCAATGATTTCTTCAAGGTTCATGGGATCGCAAGACATAAGATTGTCAGTCACACACCATATCAAAATAGAGTTGCCGAGAGAATGAACAGAACTCTTCTTGAGAAGGCTCATTGTATGCTCTCACAAGCCAAAATGTCCAAAGTGTTTTGGGCTGAAGAAGTTCATACTGCTTCTCATATTGTCAATTGATCTCCAGCATCAATGATTGACTTTAAGACTTTGAATGAGGTATGGTCAGGTGAACCCTCTAACTATTCATACTTGGGAATATCTGGGTGTCCAGCTTATTATCATGTTATTGAAGGAAAGCTTGAACCAAGGGCTAAGAAGGTCATATTCGTAGGGTATGTAGATGGAGTAAAAGGGTACAAACTTTGGTGTTTGTCCTTACTCAAATTTGTAGTTAGTAGAGATGTTGCCTTTGATGAATCATTTATGCTTGATCCTCATAAAGTTTATATGGAGTTATCAAGAAATGAGAACAACGAGCAGGTCTACCGGTGGAGCTTACCAAGGAACGGGATCAAGAGACTCAAATTCATGAGTCAAAAGATGCAGATCTTGAAGAACTTGCTGTCAATGAACCATACACAATTGCGAAGGGAAGGGGCAAAAGGCAATTACAAAAACTAGAACGTCTTATAGAGCAAGAAAATATGATTGCATATGCGTTCATAGCTGCAGAAGAAGAGATTAAGAATCTCGAGGCCTCCTCGTATATAAAAGCAACTTTTTGCAAAGATGTTGCATAATGGCAATTAGCCATGATGAAAGAGATGGAGTCTATTCACAAAAATGATACATGGGTATTATTTAAAAGGCCCAAGGGGAAGAGGATAGTTGGATGCAATGGGTCTACAGAAAGAAAGAGGGTATTTCAGAAGTAGAAGATGCTAGGTTTAAGGTGATATTGGTTACAAAGGGTTTCATCCAAAAGGAGGGAATTGACTACAGTGAAATTTTCTATCTAGTCATGAAACATAGCTCAATTCATGTGTTACTAGCATTGGTTGCACAATTTGATTTAGAGCTTCAATAGCTTGATGTCAAAACTGCTTTCTTACATAGTGATCTAGAAGAGACAATCTATATGGATCAGCCTGAAGGTTTACTAGCTGAAGGAAAAGAAGATCATGTATGCCAACTCAAGAAGTCTTTGTTGGTTTGAAACAATCCCCTAGACAGTGGTACAAGAGGTTTGATGTATTCATGACTACACATGGATTTCCGAGGAGTACATTTGATAGTTGTGTGTATCATAAGAAGATATCTGGTAACTCTATGATTTATTTATTGTTGTATGTTAATGATATGCTTATTGTTGCTAACAATATCACTGAGATAAATATTTTAAAGAAACTATTGAGCAAGGAATTTGGCATGAAGGATTTGGGAGTTGCAAAGAAAATCCTTGGAATGGAGATTTCAAGAGATGACGATGTTGTACATCTTTCTCAAAAGAGGTACATCAAAAAGATTCTTGAGATATTCAATATGCATATAAGCAAGCATGTAAGTACACCGTTAGCTTCTCATTTCAAGCTTTCAGAGTTACAAATGCCTTAGTCTATGGATGAGGTGGAGAATATGTCAAAGGTTCTTTATGCGAGCGCAGTTGGCAGCATTATGTATGCTATTGTGTGCACACATCCATATATTGCTCAATCTGTAAGTGTGGTAAGCAGGCACAAGGCAAATCTAGGAAAAAGGCATTGGGAAGCTGTGAAGTGGATATTGAGATATCTCAAAGGAGCTCCTGATGTTGGCCTAACCTTCTGGAAAAGTGAAGGTATTTCAATTCTCAGCTATGTAGATTCTAACTATGCAGTGGATCTTGATAGAAGGAGGTCCACAACTGGATACATCTTTACTCTTGTCGGTAGTGTCCTTAGTTGAAAATCGACTTTACAGTCAATTATCGCTTTGTCTACAACAGAGGCAAAATATATGGCCACAACGAAGGCACTGAAAGAAATTATCTGGTTGAAAGGTTTGGTGGTAGAATTGAGTTTGATTCAGCTGGAATAAATTCTACAATGTGATAGTCAAAGTGCTATTCATTTGATTAAAAATCAAAGATTTCATGAGCACACCAAACATATTCATGTCAAATTCCATTTCATTTGAGATGTCATAGAAAATGGAGCTATCAAGGTTGAGAAGGTTATGTCAGACGATAACGATGTAGACATGTTGACCAAGATAGTTCCGCTTGCAAGGTTTGCATACTGCAAGGATTTGGCCGGAGTATGCATCAATTGATGCAACTCTGAGAGAACAACTGCTAGGTGGAGCTAGTATGTTCAACAAAGGTTTGATTCTTCTTGTTTCTTACAACGGGATTGCCTAGTAAGCTTAGAAGTTTTGGCTGGAGTTGTTTATATGCATGCTCGAAACGCAAACCAAGGTGGAGATTGAAAGAGTTGGTTTGGTTCTTGTGAAATCAAACTCAATGGAAGATGAATTAATATGAAGATTTGGTAGGAAGATAATTAGTACAAAATAAAAGTCAAGATAGTATCTTGGTAGGTGAAATTTAGGTAAACCATAAAATAGTTTCACATGTTTAATCTTGACATTTCTGACACATAGTGATTTCATGGATGACATCAATAGGAAGAATTCATTCCTATAAATATGTAGCTCTTGATTCATTTTCAAATCATCCTCTCACTTGCCTTTTCACATTCTAAGGCATTTGATTTTCTCTCTCATGTAGTATTTCACTTATATTCTTGGCAAAGTGAAATAAATAATGGTGTAGTTGTTCTTTGGTGGACGTAGGATAATTTTGATCCGAACCATGTTAAATATTGTTATTCTTCCTTGTTCTTTAATTTCACATTTCCGCTAACAATAATTACCATTCTTTTATAGATCAATCGATGAGGTACGCAACCACTTGTATGAAGTGATGCACTAGCATTTGAATCACGGATTTTTTTTCTTCTTGCACTTTTTCTTGAACTCATCTGACCCCCAATGCTCTTTCATCTCCTTGAATACTGCATTTCCCATCCAATTTGACTTCAGAGGCAAGTGTTTTCTAACATCTTGAAATAGTTGTGTCAATTTTGAAGATGCCCTTTTCTGAAAATTACCCCATATAGCATCATTATATTCAGGAAGCCATTTCAATCTCTTCTGCATATATCAAATGAATACCAGATTAGTCATATAATCAAACACTTTTATTTATATATGAACTATAATTTATAAACCTTTTTACCTTGAATTCCTCAAACCACACCAGGTGAGTAGATTTTGAAAACTTCTGCCATGAAGGTCTAGCCAATTCAAACTCACTACGAATGCAACTAGCAATACCATCAATAACTATCTTGTGAGAATCAAACCTACATAAAATATATAATAGTTATCAAAATATAAACAGATAAATAGTTCACCTATATATATATATATATATATATATATATATATATATATATTATTTTAAGTTAGTCATATTACCCATTTTCTTCAGGTACAATCTGTATTTGATGATCTTCGTTTACATTGTCAACTATAGTAGATGGGGTGCTGGAGTCCTATTATCCGGTGGTGATATCAATGGTTCAACTTCTTGATTTGTTGGTGGAGATTGATTAGATTGAGATTGTGATTCAATGTTAGGAGGCTGAGGTTGATTGACCCCTAGACTAGGCTTAAGTAGAGGAGACTCATTTACATGAACTGGACTAGTATGGGAATAGAGGGATTGTGACAGGATTATAGGAGGCACATCATTGTTATGTGGCTGGGTTCGATTAGCTTCAATATTAGGTTGACGCGAGGAAGAGCTATTTCTTTGAAGTGAACTAGTATGAGATTTAAAGAATTTTGTCAGAATTATAGGAGGCAATTGAATTGTTTGTCGCTCAGTTGTCTATATCTTTCTTTTACTTGACTTTTCTCCTTTATAACTAGGCTGTCCATCTCTTCCAAATCCTGCACCTGACATCTGCAGCAAATAAAAAATAATAAAACAACTTTAGATCATCATTAGTTTTGCATAATAAAATGTACACCAAGTTCCAACGGTCAAAAATTTTCATTCTATATTAACTTAGACAAATAAAAACTAACTTACGCAAAGTAAAACATAAATATTTTTGTTTCACTTAACGGATGAGGATAGCTTTTATCATATATATTATTGTACAGTGGAAAAACAAATTGACAAAATAATATTCTCAATCCTCCTCATTTTCATCTTTGTCTTCTTCTTGACCTGTTGAATCATCACTATCAAAAAATTCTTCCTCTTCACTTGTTGTCTCCTCTTCTTCATCTTCTTTTTCACTTGTTGTCTCATAATCACCTTCCTCTTCTTCACTTGATATCTCCTTATCTTCCTCTTCAATTAAATCACATCCATCTTCAATGCCAATGTCTTGTAAACTACTTCCATCAACCTCTTCACCATCATCTTGTTCATCACGTAAATCATCAATTGGGTCATCCTCTATACTTGCACTAGTAACACGTAATTTCTCCACTTGGTAAGCAACTTCCAAATTGTATCTTGTATCTATAGCTCCTCTTGGCTTTGTCTTTATAACTATCCACCAATCGGCCTTATTTTCTTTTTTTTAAGGATGATTTGCATAATAAACTTGGGTTGCTGTTTCGAGAAAGATGAAAGGGTCAAATTTAGAATATCTTCCCCTTTTTCGAACCTCAACAATACCAAATTGACTATCAACTCTCACGCCATTTTTATAGGGATCAAACCAATCATAATAAAATAAAACTAACTTTATACATGATGTCATTGGCCATTCTAACTCGATAATCTCCTTAAGAACACCATAATATTCACTTATAGTACCATCTCGTCCAGTGCCACTAACACCCCACTGTTATATGTACTTCTTCCTTCACCCCAAGAAGAAGTATGAAATTTGTATCCATTCACAAAATAAACAAGCCATGATTTTGCTCGTCTAAGTGGTCTCATTACTATGATTTACATAAATGGATTCTGCAACATCTCTTGTGGATTTCTATTCACCTATCAAATAATAAAATCCTATTAGATATGATTTTTTAGTGATACATTCTTATGCAAAATTTTTATATTAGTTCATACATAATCTTTGAACCATCGTGGAAAGTCTTCAGCGATTTGTTTATCAATGACATCATTAGTGAGATCACAATAAGTATCTCTTAGGACTTGCTCATACAAACTACACGTATTTGAATTAGCACACCAAATATAATTAAGCTTCTCTTAAAAATCAAATGAATACTATGGTTGGAACTTTCTTGAGAAAGGCTTAACTTCATCGCAATTTATAAGAACATGCAACTATGCAGCAATAACTCATTTATCATCTACCAATCGGATATCGACATCTTTCTTACCAAAACTTCAACCACAATGATTAAAGACAGATAGAGTTGGGTGAGTTTCATATTCTTCAATGACATCATTATTATGCCCAACTCTATTGTTGCTACATAGGACATGCGATTCAAAAAGAATGGGAAGCAAATTATGAGATTTCTTTAGCCAAATATGCTTGACGAATTGATCCTTCAACTCTGGCGTTGTTTCTTATGGTCTTTTTAATTTTGTTCAGGAACCTACATTTAAATTTAAGAAATAAATAAATTATGTAATAAATTAATGAGACAAGTAACAGATTTTAGGAATATACTTTTCTACCTTTCAAATGGATACATCCATCGATACTGAACTAGCCCACAAACTCTTGCTTCGTAAGGCAAATGAATTAGTAAGTGCTCCATCGAATCAAAAAAACTGGGTGGAAATATTTGTTGCAACTTACATAAGATTACAGGAATATTTTGTTCTATTTGCATTAGATGATCCTCCCATAGTACTGTTGAGCACAATTCTTTAAAACAAAATTGAGTTCAGTTAATAAGTTCCACATAGGTTTTGGAAGTGCACTAAAACCAACTGAAATAAGATATTGCATAAAAATATGACAGTCGTGACTTTTCATTCCAAATAACTTCAAATGTTCCATATCAACACATCCACTCAAATAGGAAGCATACCCATCAAGCATCCTTAGTTTATCAACCCATTCACAGACATATTTCTATTGGCCATCATTTAAGGTAAACTTTACTTTCGGTTTAATGCATCTCCCATCATCATTCAATTGCAAGTGTAAATCATTTCAACGACAATATTCTTTCAAATCTATTCTTGCCTTCTCTTTATCCTTTCTCCTTTCTTTGTTGTCCATAACAGTACGAAAAACATTGTCAAAAATATTCTTCTCTATATGCATTACATCAAAATTATGGCGAACAAAATTGGTTTTCCAATATGGTAAATCCCAAAAAAATACTTTTTTGGTCCACTTATGTGATTTTCCAAAGCCATAGAATTTGTGTGGACTAGATTCAGTAATCGTAGCAAAACCCTCTCACTTTTTCCCACACTTGGTCTAGTTAACCTAGGTAGAGGCCTAGACTTCTCCTCTTTTCCTTTGTAGAAAGAATGTATGTTTCTTCTAAATTCATGATTTAGAGGCAAGAATTTACTATTACAATCAAACCAAGTAACTTTTCTTCCATTTTTCAAACTAAATGTTTTTGTATGTTCCATACAAATTGGGCATGCTAATTTACCGGTCGTACTCCATCCCGACAACATGTCGTAAGCTGGAAAATCATTAATTGTCCACATCAATGCCACTCGCATAAGAAAATTTTGCTTCTTTGATACATCATAAGTTAGTACACCATTTGTCCATAATTGTAGAAACTTGTCTATTAATGGTTGAAGATACACACCAATTTTATTATTGGAATTGTGAGGACCTCAAATGATCAATGTTAAGAGCATATATGGAGCAGTCATACAAATATGAGGAAGAAGATTATAAGTAGTGACGATCGTTGGCCAACAAGATTACGGTGATGCCGACTGACTATCAAGAGCAAAACCATCAAAACAAAGACCGAATCTAACATTTCTAGGCTCTTGAGCAAAGTCTGGATAAGTTTGATAAAAAACTTTCCATGCTTCTCCTTCTGAAGGGTGGGACAACACACCTTCTTCTCTACGATTTTCATAGTGCCACCTCATGTTCTCAGTAAATTGATTTGAAGCATATAGACATTGAAGTCTAGGAATAAGTGGCAGGTAGTGCATAGTCTTGTGTGGAATATTTTTTCTACCCTTTCTTCCCTTACATTCTTTGTAACGAGGTTCTTTACAAAACTTAATTCTATCATCTCTTGATCAGCCTTGTAATACAACATACATTCATTAACACAACAATCAATCTTTTGACTAGTTAGACCAAGCTCCGACACTAACTTCTTTGCCCAATAGTAATCATGAGGTATTTTATTATCTGGATAACTTGTGTCCTTCATTAGTTGTCCCATTGCATCAAAACAGCCATGGGACATATTGTATTCAAATTTAATACTATCATTCAGACCGTTGTAGACAACTCTGAATATTTACATCCACGCCATAAGGGTTCTTGAGCTGAATTCAACATTTATAAAATTTGGTAGCATCCATATTCGGAGACTCTTCTACATTTTGTTTAACATGATGCCCTAATTCTACACTAGCAACATCATATATCATACCTTGATATCTATTTATGTGTTCGTAGTCCTCCCTAGAATGTCACTTTGACTACTTGGAGGCATGTCAAATGTACACTCTTGATGACTACTAGAGACACCTACATCGACATGTTCATTCAAATTAATAGAAGGTGATTCCTCTCCGTGTGACATCCAATACCAATAGTCAGGTGTGAATCGTTTCTTAAAAACATGTATATAAACTTCATCGGGGGTCAAAAACTTCTTATTTTTACAAAGCTTACAAGGACACCTATGACTTTTTCGGACAAGAACTTTGGTTGACTACAAGAAAATTCAATAAACTCATTCATTCCGCTTATAAATTCATCTGTATTTGCTGATCAACCTAGAAGAAGTCTATTTACCATTCATTTTTTATGCTCGAAAATTTTCATTTTCTGAAGCAAAAGGTAAATATATTTAAACATATAAACAGATAAACAAAAGATTAAATTTTTGATAATTTGTATCTATTTTGGGTATCCTACAGAATAAAAGAAAGTTAATTTTTTTCATTTTCCGGATCAAAACATCACATCACAAAAATATAAATTAATTTAAAGCGAAACAAGCGTACAAATTAATTTTCAATATTTAAGTAAAATTGATATTTAGGTCTAAGTTTCAAATTATGTCTGCTTATCAATTTTCAAGATTACATAATTAAATTGAGTACATAGACTAATTAAACAGAGTATATAAATTAATTCACAAAAAATAAAACAAGCAGAGCATAAAAATATAAAATATTATGAAGTTTGTAGATTAACCTCTACTTTTACTTCTGAAAATGTTGCTTGTGTTTGGATCCTCTTCCGTTGCAAAATCAGAATGGGGAGAGTTGTTTTATTTTTAATAAAGATAGTAATTTTGATGACTAAGAAGGTGAAGGACCTATCATTAATGAGCTATCTGGTGGTGGGAACTTTAGGAGGGAAATTTTCAGCTTTTTATGTTCTTTATTTATATTTATTAATAACACTTATGTTGGACATACACTTTAGTATTTTTTTTTTTTATTCGTAAGTAAATAAAAGAATTCTAAAATAAAAAATCTCAAATGGTCTTGTAGAAAATATTTTTAAAATATCTTAAACAATTAAAGACTTCGTAAAATAATTTAAAGCTTAGAGCACAAAAATATTATTATTCAACTGATGCCTTACGAAATGTGTTGAACATATTATTTATAGGTTACAAACGTAATACATTAATCAATAGAAAAGCCAATAGCCATCGCCTAAATAAAAATTTACAAGTTAATTTTGGGATAGAAAATTTCAAAGTATCAGTCCCGAGATGATTATTTCCAAGCAGACGACTCTTAAGTGCATTTATATCGTTCAATATATGATGCCTTACAATTGTGTTGAAATTAATCAAAAGAAAATTTCTACTCGAGTGTCCTAATGTATTATGGCCAATAACCAAAATTTGAAAAGGTGTCAACTAGTATTCCTTTTGTTGCACATATGATATTTATTTGATCATATGTATATGACCTATTCATTCCTTTTATTCCCCTTTTTCAGGTCGTCAAGATACAAACTTCTTCTCTATCATCTTCGGACAATGAATTCTCACCTCTTTAATTTCTCTCTTGGTGATGATCATTCAACAATCTTCATATAATAAGTCAACAAACTAATTTCCTTGAGCATCTTTTGTTATTCATCACGTGCCCACTAGCTAGTTTAATGTTTAATTTCTTTTTGTAATATATATATATATATATATCTCTGTTATCTTCTATTTTAATATTTTCTTATTAAAATAACTTTTACTAATGTTTTTAGAATTTCCTTTTATGTAATTTGTTATATTTTCAAGTCACGAAATTCCTACGTAAATTCTCAAAAAATAATTTTTGGCTAAATTTGTAGTGAAAAATCCCCAAATAATTTTCCGTGTAATAAAATTCCAGGTCAATCCCCAAATATAAATCCTGAGCAAATTTCACAGCAATTAATCCCCAAATAATTTCTCAAGTAATAAAATTCCTAGATTAATCCCCAAGAAATTTCACAGCAATTAATCCCAAAATAATTTCCCAAGTTATAAAATCCCCAGATAAATTTTCATCAAAATATCTCTAGGAACATTTGTAGGATGGATTACCTGGGAATTTTTCTATGGAATAAAAAATTGATTTTAAAATATTTTTTTGGTTCATGTACCTGCGGATTTATCGAGAGATTATGTACCTGCCATTACTTTTCCCCAGGTAATATCGCAAGTTCATGTTTGACGCAAAATGGTGCCAAATTTTTACCTATGGAATTTGTTGAGAATATACATTTTGTAGGTAATGGATTCTAATATTGAGGAATTTAAAACTTTTGCAAGAAATCCGCATGGAATAGTTGCGACAATTTTCCCTAGAAAAAATTCCGATGTAATTCACAGTTTTCTTGTAGTGAGCAAGGATTCTCTATGTATTTCTCTGTGTGTGTCTTATTTTTTCTTCCTTTTCTTGGTCTTATGAGGACTCATTTATATAATTGTGAGCTAGGGCTTTGGGGGTATCTCGGTCTTCAAGTAATTTTAGAGGACCTTGGGCTTGAAGAGCATGAATTGGGCTCGTCTTGTCAACTTAATAGCCTGACCCAAATGTAATTTAGACTTTATTTAAGTCATATATTTTGACTTAAATATTAATTTGACTTTATTAACCAATAATTTGACTTTGTCAATATATCATGAATTTATAGATTAATCCAAAATTTAATGTGGATATATCAATAAAATTTTACTGTCTACAAATGCCCCCTGCTTCGAGGCTTGTTACATTGCTCGACTTGTCGGACCTTTAAAGACAAGGCTTGAAGTATTCGTGAAATATTTTTTTTAAGGAGATTTTCAAACCTTTTCATATTTGATTCGAATAGAAATTTATCATAACTTGATTCCAATGGAATCTTTCATAACTTGATTACAATTGAAACTTACCATAATTTGGTTCCTAGGAAAATTTACCATAATTTTATTTCAAATATTTTTTTTCATAATTTATAAGAACAACGATTTATGTATTTTTTTTTTATTTCTATAAATACCCATGCTCTTACAAAGGTTGATTGTCAACTTGAGGCACAACACAGCACACCTGCAGTAGAAAATTCCTAACTTGTTGTAGAAACATAGAAATCATTAGTTTGATTTTATAGAAACTAGACTCAGAGAGCTAAGACATATCTGATATTCAAAATCAAAACCTTTATGAATTGATGGGAATTGATTTTTGAAGTTTGCTATCAAATATGTCTTCTTTTTTTACAGCTCTATGCAGTCTCACTAAAACTTCTCTATCTTGGTGTAGGAGACTTTGAATGACGAGTGACTTGATTATATAGAAACTAGACATCAAAGTATACAACATATCCAAAAATTAAGGTAAAACTCTTCATATATTGACGACAATTAATTTTTTGAAGTTGGTCTTCAAGTCTGTTATGCAGATTTGTGAAGTCTCACTAAAACGTTTGTAACCTGGTGTAGGAGAGCCGAATAGAGAGAGACTTGATTCGATAGAAAATAGACTCCTAACTCTACAGCCTATCCAAAAATTAAATTCAAAGATCTTATGAATTCACCAAAATTTATATTTTTAAAGTTAGCAATCCAATTGACTTTGGACAACATCCATGAGTTTACTTCTCTGCATCTTCGTCGAAGAGCCGCATATTGGTTTTCGTATTGATTGAGAATTTTTTCATCATCTACATGGAGAGAGAAAACAAAACTTTTAAGTCAATAGGACCATATTCATCATGACGAGCGCGAGAGCATATGCCACAATTTTCACCATGTAGATTCGAAGCTTCGTGCTATTGGCATCGTGAGACACATCACCTCCTATTTTTTTGCATGCTTACAATGGACCACAAATAGTCTCAATATTAGACAAAAACATGTAAGGTGTAATCCACAATCGGCGTGTAACCTCTTGATGCATCTTTGTTTGTAGTTGCGACTTTGACGATAAATCGTACTTGGTGCAATTTCTTAGCAATTGTGGCTTTGGTGGAGACGAACCATACTTAATGCAATTTCTTTTGTGAATACAACGTTGATGACGAACTACACATGATGCATATTCTTTTGTAGTTGTTGCTTTGATGATGAACGACACATGATGTATCTTTTTTTGCGGTTGTAGCTTTGATGATGAACTACATTTGGTGCATTTTCTTTTGCAGTTGCGGCTTTAATAATGAGCCACACTTATTGCATCTTCTTCTACAATCGCGCTTTGATGAAGAACCACACATGATGCATATTCTTTGTCGATTTGCGACTTTGACAACGAACTACACTTGGTGCATTTTCTTTTGTAGTTGCAGCTTTAGTAACGAACCACACTTAGTGCATCTTCTTCTACAATCCCGGCTTCGAAGATGAATCACACATGATGCATCTTCTTTTGCATTTGCGACTTTTATGAACCATATTTATTTCATCTTTTTTGCAATTGCGGTTTTGATGAAGAACCACACATGATGCATCTTCTTTTGTAGTTGCGACATTGATGACAAACCACACTTGGTGTATCTTCTTTTCCAGTTGCGGTTTTGGTGAAAAATCGTACTTAGTACATATACTTCTACAATTGTAGCTATAATGATAGACCACACGTGATACATCTTTTTTTTTTTAGTTGCGACTTTGCTGACGAGCCACACTTGGTGCATCTTCTTTTGCAATTGTGGTTTTAGAAATGAACCAAACTTATTACATATTCTACAATTGTAGCTTTGATGACAAACCACACATGATACATCTTCTTTTGCAGTTGCGACTTTAGCGAGAACAATACTTATTGTATCTTCTTCTATGTAACAGCCCATATTATGCATATGCTTGTTCTATTCTTGTGATACTTGACATAGCCTTATAGTATAGGTCAGGGACCATGTTTCTTATATGATTAGTATTGATTTAAACTATCTAGGAAGGTGATGTGATGCCTTGCACGTTTCAACATGTGTACTGCAAGTTAACTCCAACGGAAGTATTTAAACTCGAGACAATAAGGTGGTAATTGAGCTTAAAGTTGAAAGTTAAGTGCTAAGTTAAAGAAAAGAGGATTAATATTTAGAAGATGGAATAAAATAAGTGAGTTGCTTACTTGACTTAACTAAGCTAGTAGGTGAAAAGTAGGTGCATCACCTACATTGGTTTATTGACCAGTCCAAAGGACCAAGTAGGTGCATCACCTACTTGAGTTATATGGATCTAGTTAAAAAGGGCCAAAGTTTATGGATCAGATTTGGGCCTATGCTATTGGACTCACTTGAGGCCCAAACTAAGTTAAATAAAAGGAAAATGAAATTAAAACCCAGCAACAAAATCTGCCAAGGCCCAATGTAAGTTAAGCCCAACTAAGGAAAAGGGCAACTAGGTGAATCGCCTACTTTGACCATTTGAGCAGCTTGATGTACATAAGCAAGTGCATAACCTAGTTGACCAATTAGTGACTTAAAATAAAGCTAAACAGAACTAAGTTCTAGATGATATTCTTAAAGGTGAAGAAAGGTCAATATAAGATAAATATTGGCTTCTATTTCCACACCGTTTAAACACATAATTTTAGAATTAACTCCAGCTCTCTCTTTCTCTCTCTCTCTCTCTCTCTCTCTCTTCTCTTAAGGATTAAAATAGCAGCCTCAAATTTCTTCTAGGGTTCTTGAAGAAACCCTCATCTTTGCAGGTTAAGGTAAGTGAAAACACTTATGGATTTTGCTTAATTCTCCCATGGATGGATTAGTAAAACCTGTTATTCATGCTCAAGTATAAGTACAAGGGCAGAATGTGCCACAAGTTACTACTCACTTTCCTTTATTATTAAGATACTTTTATCTTCTTCTTTGGTTTAAGTGCAAAGGGAAGTTGAGGTTCTTGGAGATTTCAAGTTAAAAGGGAAAGTTGTAGAAATTAAGCCAAGGTGACTGCTCCTTTTTTGTCCTCAATATGCATGAGTTTCGATGAAGAATTACATGTGTATTATTATTAAGAACCCAAGGGATGGTGAGTTCAATATTTGGTTGCTATGATAAGGAACATTTTGGGTTGTTTTATATGTATATGTGGGGACTGCATAGTTGATATTGGGGAAATGTGTGAATATTTTATATGGAAATATAGAAGGGTGTGGTGATACACCACCAAACTAAATGTTGTGTAGGCTTACAACTCACTCCACGTGGGTATGTGGATGTAATTGAGGAGAATTAATTGAACGACATCCTTGATATGATAAATTATGGACCCACTGCTGGGCTACCATTTTTGTGGGGTTAAGTAGCCAAATGTGTTGATTAGCTATGAATACTAGTTTTACTTATTTCATTGTAGATTAATAATATGAAAGGAAGGAGGTTAATTCCTTGTAATATCTGAGTTATATAGCAAGGTATCTAAGGCTATTTGATTCCATATTCTTTTGCATGAAATCTGATACTTGCAATTAATATCACTGAAGTGAATTTCCTAAGTTCTATTCCTAGTAAAGAAAACATAGTGGCAGCGTACGATGTCCAAATAGCTAACAATATTTTCCCCCTTTCCTTAGTGTGTAGAATTACTTCATTAAATGTTCATTACTCTACATTTGTAAAATTATCCTCTTATGTGCTAATATAGATATGGTATTCACAACAACAAGCTTGGTAAATTATTGTCTTAGTCAATTGAAGTCAATTGTGCCATTTAAGCTCACAAGTAATGCATTGATGTTACATAGCTCCTTATATCATTGTTACTACCTTGAAGTATTATTTTCACGTCTTCTACTACTGGTCCCTATTTCCAAATATCAAAAATGATCCACCAAAACAACAATCTCAAAGATTAAAGAATCTCAATGAAGCAATTTATATAACTATGGGTGGCAGACCAAGGGAAAATGCCTAGCATGGGTTGATCCCAATTGGTATAGAAGGGTGGTAGCTCAGGGGCGAAAGCCTTTCCTAGGCCAATCCCAATTGTTATAGAAGGGTGGCAGCTCAGGGAGAAATCCTAGCATAGGCCAATCCTAATTTGTGTAATTATGAGGACAGCATCTCAGGGGTTAAATTGCCTAGAATGGGTCATCCTCTTCTACCACTGATCAGCTAGTCATTCCTATCACATGCCTTATAAAGATCATAACACACAGAAAAGTAAATAAATGAATGCAACATACATGATCCCACAAGAGTAACAAAGGTGGTCGTATTATGATCTATGCACTTATATACATATACTTGGTGTCATATGAGCCTTGTTTTACATATGTTATTGCCTTACATATTCAGTACATTTTTTTGTACTAACATCCCTTATGGGGACGCTGTATTTCATGTTGCAGGAACAAGTACTCCAGCCAGTAGACCTCGTTAGTAGGAGCATATTTACTCAGCTGCTATTGGTGAAGATCTAGGTTGATTTGGGTCTTGCCGAGTCTTTGGCACCTATTTTGTTGTTTTATGATAGTTAAGGGTATGGCGGGACCTTGTCCCGCCCTAAACTAAGGTTTTCTATATTTTACAGGCTTCGTAGACTAATGTATATAGATTAGTTGCGTCTTGTGTCTTAACAAGTTGTGGCCTCAACAACTAAGTCTTGTATTTTTGGGTCTACTTATGTTGGTTCATATCGCTGCATCCTATGTGAACTTGTCACAACTTTAAGATTGTCAGAATGCATAGTAAGCAGAAGTTACAGGTTGGTTCTCTCGGGCCTTTAGGGCATCGGGTGCCTATCCGTCTTAATGAGATTTGAGGAGCGACAAAAGTGGTATCAGAGCAGGTCATCCTAGGGAGTCTACAAAGCCATGTATGTGTAAAATTATGCTTATGGATGTGTTGTGCACTACATTTATAAATAGGAGGTTATAGGACTTGTAGGAGTTGTCTCTTTCTTTCATTTCTTAGATCGTGCGATAGATACAGTGTTGTAGGTGAATCATATCTAACTTCTAAATTGTTTTATTATAGGAAAGATGTTGGTTACGAGAAGGAGTAAAAGTACAGGTAAGAGAGTAGATATAGCTGCCTAAGAAGGGACCGCCAACCACCACCTAGTCAAGCTGTTCAAAGTGAGGCTCAAGATAGGTCTCTATCACAGACTTCCCCGACCCTCCATCTCCAAAAGATCTAAGGAGGGAAGTTGCACCTCAAGAACCCTCTATTAATGCTACCAAGCAAGATTTAAAAAATGCAGTCCAATTATTGACTCGTATAGTTGCTAGCCACAGCCAAAGGAAAGACGGTCCAGTTCCAGGCACTAGTGGGGTAGATAGAGCAGCTGGCACACGGATACGTGATTTTCTTAATTTGGACCCTCTATCATTCACCGGGTCAGATCCTAATGAAGATCTATAAGATTTAATTGATTAGATCCAACGCACTTTGGATGTTATGCATGTAAGTGGTAAAGAAGCACTTAAGCTAGCAACATATAGATTAAAGGGTGTGGCTATATTATGGTATGAGGCCCGGAAGTAATCTAGGGGAACAAATGCACCTTCAGCTATGTGGAAGGAGTTCAAAAAGGCATTCCTTGACCACTATCTGCCATTGGAGATCCGAGAGGCCTATGTGGATTAGTTCTTAAATCTCTACCAAGGAGGTATGAGCGTGAGAGAGTACAATCTCAAACTTAATTCCTTGTCCAGGTATGCTCCTAATGTAATAGCTACTATGGAGGATAGAGTTCATCAGTATGTGGATAGATTAGATTCATATCTGGTTAGAGATTATACCATTGCTTCGTTGAATAAAGATATGGATATAGCAAGGATGCAAGCTTTTGCGCAAAAGTTGGAGGATCAATGGCAAAGAAGAAGGACACAAGAGTCAGAAACAGGGCATTCTAAGAGGGCCAGATCCATAGGGCAGTTTACACCATCCCAAGGTGAGTTTAGGCCTCGATTCTTTAACATACCGCCTAGGCCATCATCTTTCCACTCTATAGCCAGTGCTCCACCATGGATTCAAGGGTTTAAGGGCAATCAGTTTGGGCAAAGAAGTGAAAGCCAAGGTTCACAAATAGCGGATCATCAAGAACAGGAATGTACGATCCAATCAAGGCTTCCTCGACAGCCTTGTAAACAACATGGAAGAAATCATCTAGGTGTATGTAGGTTTGGGACAGATGTTTGTTTTTGGTGTGGTACACCGGGGCAAATGATGAGAAACTGCCCTCATAGGGGCTTGGGTGGTGTTGCACAGCCTACTAGATCAGCTGTTGCATCGTTTTCATCAACACTTTCTTTAGGTAGCAGACTACAGATGCCTACAAGTCGTGTTAGATGAGCTAGGGGAGCAGCTAGTTCTAGTGGAGTTCAGAATCGCACCTATGGTCTGGGAGAGTTCAGAATTGCACCTATGGTCTAGGAGATCGACAAAATTTGGAAGATTCGCCGAATGTGGTTACATGTACATTGTCCATCTTTACACATATTGTATATGCACTAACTGATCCGGGGTCAACATTGTCATATGTTACTCCATTGATTGCTGGAAAGTTCAAAGAACACCAAAATTATTAGTGAAGCCATTTGAAGTGTCTACACTGATTGGTGAGTCTATTATAGCTAAAAGGGTTTATCGTAATTGCATTGTAACCATTTGTGATCGTGATACATTGGCTGACCTTATTGACCTAGAAATGGTATATTTTGATGTTATAATGGGTATGGATTGGTTAGCTTCTTGTTATGCCACGGTAGATTGCCGAAATAAGATGGTGCATTTCCATTTTCCAAAAGAGGCAGTCCTTGAATGGAAAGGTAATATTGGGGTACCAAGAGGTAAGTTTATTTCTTATCTTAAGTCAAAGAAGATGATGTCCGAAGGATACATATGTCATCTAGTGAGAGTAAAAAATATAGATGCAGAGCCACCAACTCTTCAATCCATTCCGGTAGTGAATGAATTTCCCAACGTATTTTCTGAAGATCTTCCAGATTTGCCTCCAGAACGAGAAGTAGATTTTGGTATTGATGTGATTCCAGATACTCAACATATCTCCATTCCTTTGATAGAATGGCCCCGGTAGAATTACGGGAGTTGAAAGAGTAATTAAAAGACTTATTAGAAAAAGGATTCATAAGGCCTAGTATGTCCCTATGGGGAGCGCCAATTTTATTTGTACGTAAGAAAGATGGCTCGTTGAGAATGTGCATTGATTATCGACAGTTGAATAAGGTAACAATTAAGAAAAAATATCCCCTCCCTAGAATTGATGATTTGTTTGATCAGTTACAAGGTGCTAAGTGTTTTTCAAATATCGACTCGAGGTCAGGGTATCACCAAGTAAGGGTCAAAGACAAAGATATTCCCAAGACAGCTTTTTGAACACGGTATGGTCATTTTGAGTTTTTAGTCATGTCATTCGGGCTAACAAATGCACCAACAAATTTCATCAATTTGATGAATAAGGTATTCAAGTCATTTCTAGATGTGTTCGTGATAGTATTCATAGACAACATTTTGGTGTAAGCAAGATCGGAAGAGGACCATGTTAATCACTTGCGGTGGTTTTTAAAAATTCTTCGCGATCATAAGTTGTATGCGAATCTAAATGTGAGTTTTGGTTGAAATCTGTGGCATTCTTAGGTCATATTGTATCTGATGAAGGAATAAAGGTTCATGCTCAAAAGATAGAAGCCGTAAAAAACTGGCCAAGACCTACAATGACTACGGAGATCCGTAGTTTTCATGGATTGGCAAGTTATTACCGAAGGTTCGTTGAAAGATTCTCTTCCATTGTTGCACCCTTAAAAAAGATAGCACACAAAGAAACCAAGTTTCAATGGAGTGATGCATGTGAAAGAAGCTTCCAAGAGCTGAAGAATAAATTAACATCTACACCGGTATTGGTACTTCCAGAAGGAACGGAAGGGTATGCAGTGTATTGTGATGCTTCGGGAGTGGGCCTAGGATGTCTATTGATGCAGCATGGTAAATTAATAGTTTATGGCTCAAGGCAGCTGCAGCCACATGAGAAAAATTATCCAACTCATCATCTAGAGCTAGCAGCAGTTGTATTTCCTTTGAAGATATAGTGCCACTACTTTTATGGAGTTCATGTTAACATATACACTCATCACAAGAGTTTGCAATATATCTTTAAGCAAAAGGACCTAAATCTGAGGCAGTGAAGATGGGTGGAGATATTAGAAGATTATGACATTGATATCTTGTATCATCCCGGGAAAACAAATGTAGTAGTTGATGCTTTAAGTCGTAAAATGATGGCAAGCACTTATGGGCAGTCTGTGGAAAGACAAGGAATAACTAAGGATCTATGTCAACTAGCTAGCTTGGGGGTTCGCCTTCTTGAATCTCTAGACAAAGGGGTTATCATGCAAAATGCAGTAGAATCCTCTTTAGTAGTGGAAGTAAAAGAGAAGCAATACACTGATCCTATTCTATTACAGCTTAAGGAGAATGTATAGCAGGGTATGACAAAGGCATTTGAGCTTACGCAAAAGGGAGTACTTCGGTGTCAAAACAAGTTGTGTGCACCTAATAAAGATGAATTAAGAAAGAGGATTATGATAGAAGCACATCATTCAAGATATTTTATCCATCCAGGGTCAACTAAAATGTATCATGACTTGAAAGAATGTATTGCTGGGATGACATGAAGAAGAAAGTGGCTCAATGTCCAAATTGTCAACAAATAAAAGTATAGCACCAAAAAATGAGAGGTTATATGCAGCGTATAGAACTTCTAATTTGGAAGTGGAACATGATTAACATGAATTTTGTCTCTGGTTTGCCTCGCTCATTTCAGAAGTTTCATTCCATACGGGTAATAGTTGACAAACTCACCTAATCAGCACACTTCTTGCCATTGAAGACTTCTTATACAGCCGAAGAGTATGCATGGTTGTATATTAAAGAGATTGTTTGACTACATGGTGTTGACAGTCAATTTTGGCCTAACATTTTCAAAATCCGTAATTGTTAAGTTTTATTTATTTAATAGTTCAAAATACATTTTTTATAATTTTAAATAAGTTTATCGATAACTATCCTTATGTGTCAAAATTTAGGATTTTTTATCAGTTAATTTTAGTTACATTATTTTTTCTCAGAGTCAGTTGATTACGTTCAAATATTTATTTATTTTTGATTAAATCATTAGTTCTATTAAATTGCATTTTTTACATGTCATTAGTTATGTTCATTACATTTTTAAATATTCATTTTATTTGTTACATTTGTTAATATTTATTTTGATATTTTGCACAGTCTAGAAATTCATTCAAATATGAATAAGATTTCATACACAAATATTTTATTAACCGGTGGTTTTGACCTACGATTTTAGGATAGTGATATTGTACTATTGGTGATTTTCAACTCCCTATTTAAAGAATAGCTTGCTCATTAAATCAAGGGGTGGTGGATAAGATTTAAAGGTAATTTTCAGATTTTTTAGGCTTAAAGAAATTCTTTAGAGTTTTTATTTTTCTGACCACCACCCTCACCAGAGAATTTTCCGGCGAACCCAAAACCCCCATTATTTTTTCTTCTTGTCTCCACAAAACAGCCACCAAACAACCAATACTCCGCCTAAAGTAGACCAACAACAAGCTCAAAACAGACCCAAAACCCCCCACTATCTCCAGTCTCTTTTTCCGGCGAAATGCCACCCTCCAGACCATCCAACACCACCAAAACTCGTCCAGCTTTCTTCCTCATTAGACAGACCACGAAACAGCCACCAAAACCCCTTTCCTTCATTGTTGTTTCAGACAAGAGCACAGCAGCCACTAGCTCGGACAGCCAACAACCACCGCTCAACCACAATGGCGAACAAGACCACGTCGAAATGTCTCTCTACCTTTTCTAGCGAACAACAGCAAACCAGACCTCATTTCCGGTGAGAAACAACCCTAAAACCCTCTTCTTTTTCTCCTTTGTCCAGTGAAATAGTCACAAAAAACAACCCCTTTCCCCTTTTCTCTTTTCCAGTCGAAACCAACAACGAACAACAACGCCACCACTGGCTAGTGAACAATAGCACCTCCAAACCACCGGAAACCCACAGGAAATGGAGGAATAACAAGCTATTGTCGGACCACAAAACTCCGACGAGCACAATGAGACAATAGCTCTAGCAAACAAGACCCCTTCCCCTTCCCCTTTTTTCATTTTTCTATTCATTTTTGCAGGTCACCGGAGAGCTCGAAGCTCGCCTCACCACACTGATTTTTCAAACTCCAACAACAACAAACAATAACAATGGAGCCAAACAACCCCAAATCCAGCTGACCAACAACACAACGATGACAACTTCGAAACAGTTCCGATGAAGCTCAGGGAACACCAACACCTCTGAAGCTCCAATGATAAAAATCGACGGTATATCGATAAAACCCCGACTCTTTGTTTTTCTATATTTGTTACTTTGTTTATTTCATTTTTTGTTTATCTACGGTCAACTGCATTTCGTTTGATTAATATATTTTTGGATAGATTTGGTTAGTTTTAGTATTTCTTGGTACTGCTCTCTTGTTTCTACTGTTAAAGTTTTATCATGTCGATTTTATCCATCTCTAGCTTATAAGTTTTTATTTGAGTTTGTTTATCTTAAAAAATTAATATATGTATCCTCTTATTTATTTACTTATTTATTTATTTTGATCATTAACTGCCATTACTTTTAATTCAATGTTACCATTTTGTTATTTTACTGTCATTTTCTATGGTTGAGGACAACACTTTACTGGCTTAAATGTTTTAATTTTTTTCCCAAGCATGTTTTACACTTTACTGTTATATTATCATGTTTGTTAAATATTGCTTAATTTGGCTTGTTATGTTTGTAGCATTTTTGGTTGACTGTAAAATTAGTGGTTCATTTGTCCATGTTCTGATAATCTTAAATATTAGTTACTTTGATTGTTTGCTTAATTGGCCAATGAAAAAATCTCTCCATCGGTTTTAGAGGCCTATCCATTGTGAAAGACGGAAATTTATTTTAAGTTCATATATTTTGTATGTTAAAATGTCCGATGAATAAATTATCGTCGAATTCCAAGGCCTCCAATGTTAATAAGACGAGTTTTTGTTTTTAAGTTATTATTTGAGTTATTCATTGTCATTCATATTTATTTAGTACTAACACTTTTACTAAGTGTATTTACAGGTACGTAGAACTGCCTCCCATCGAAGCTATTCAAACGAAGTTCGAATTATAATTTTTATTTATTATTGTGTATAGTATTGACATTAGGCAAGCTTAGTTCATTTCTTATTATTGTTTTATTTTATTATTTATGTATATTACTTATTCATTATACTTGTATATTTGTTTTTATCTCCTCCTCAATTTGAAAAAAATAAATTTAGTTGGGACCCACAACTATGGATTTCGAAGGATGCCTAACACCTTTCCTTCAGAATAACTTGAACCCCTTACATAGAATCTATTGATTTCGTAGACATTCTTTTAGTTAAATTATTTAATTGGTTTCCTAGTTTTTCCTAAAATTAGGTGGCGACTCCTTTTAAATTTGTTTATTCTTAAAATTCTTTTAAAATTGAGTTAATTCATTATTTTTTGAGTTACCACGACGTTTTGTCTTATTTGAAAAAAGTAGGGATGTAAACACATGGAGTGCCAATCTCTATAATAACTAATAGAGGAGCTCAATTCGCTGCAAATTTTTGGAAGTCATTTTTTGGGAAACAAGTGAATTTAAGTACAACCTTTCACCCTCAAACGGATGGTTAGGCAGAACGTACAATTCAAACACTTGAGGATGTGTTGCAAGCTTGTATATTAGACTTCAAGGGTAGTCGGGATGATCATCTACCACTTATTGAATTCGCTTATAACAATAACAACCATCCTAGTATCCAAATGGCACCTTATGAAGATTTATATGAGAGGAACTGTAGATACCCAATTGGCTGATTCGAAATAGGTCAAACTACCTTATTTGGGCCAGATCTTGTTCATCGATCTATGGAAAAAGTCAAAGTGATACAGCAGCAACTAGAAACAGCTCAAAGTCGACAGAAATCATATGCGGATGTCAGAAGGAGAGGACTAGAATTTTCTATAGGAGATTGGGTGTTCTTGAAAGTGTCTCCAATGAAAGGGGTAATGAGGTTTGGTAAAAAAGGAAAGTTGAGTCCCCACTATATAGGTCCATATAAGATTACTCGAAGAGTTGGACAAGTAGCCTATGAGTTAGAACTACCACAAGAGCTTTCATCAGTTCATCCGGTGTTTCACATCTCGATGCTTCGAGAGTGTATAGGTGACCCATCTCGTATTAATCCTGTTGAAGATATGCAAGTTACGGGAGATATCACTTATGAAGAAGTACCCGTTGCTATTCTACATCGACAGGCTAAGAGGTTAAGGAATAAAGAGGTAGCTTATGTAAAAGAACTATAGAGGAACCAACAAATAGAAGAAGTTACATGGAAAGAGGAAGAGGCAATGAAATTGAAGTATCCTCATTTCAGATCGATGAGAAGGATGAAAATACTTAGTTGAGGCATTGACAAGTAAGTATAAGTCTATATGTATTATGTGATTAATAGTAGTACTAACTTAGGCTTGAACTTGTTTGGGGTGGATAACCATGCTAACATTCGAGGATGAATGTTTAAAGGACAGAAGGATGTAGCAGCCCGTATTATGCATAAGTTTGTTCTATTCTTATGATACTTGACATAGCCTTATAGTATAGGTGAGGGACCATATTTCTTATATGATTAGTGTTGGTTTAAACTATCTCGGAAGGTGATGTGATACCTTGCACGTTTCAGCATGTGTACTGCAAGTTAACTCCAATGGAAGTATTTAAACTCGAGACAGTAAGGTGGTAATTGAGCTTAAAGTTGAAAGTTAAGTGCTAAGTTAAAGCAAAAGGGATTAATATTTAGAAAATGGAATAAAATAAGTGGGCTGCTTGTTTGAATTAACTAAGCCAGTAGGTGACAAGTAGGTGCATCACTTATTTTGACTTATTGAACAGTCCAAAGGACCAAGTAGGTGCATCATCTAATTGAGCTATATGGATCTAGTTAAAAAGAGCCAAGGTTTATGGATCAGATTTAAACCTATGCTAATGGACTCATTTGAGGCCCAAACTAAGTTAAATAAAAGGAAAATGGAATTAAAACCCAGCAGCCAAATCTGCCAAGGCCCAATGTAAGTTAAGCACAACAAGGAAAAGGGCAACTAGGTGAATCACCTACTTTGACCTTTTGAGCAGCTTGATGTACATAAGCAGGTGCATCACCACCAATTAGTGGCTGAAATAAAACTAAAAAGAAGGAAGTTCTAGATGATATTCCTAAAGGTGAAGAAAGGTCAAAATAAGATAAATATTGGCTGTTATTGCCACTCCATTTAAACACATAATTTTAGAATTAACTCCAACTCTCTCTCTCTCTCTGTCTCTCTCTCTGTCTCTCTGTCTCTCTTTTCTCTTAAGGATTAAAACAGAAGCCACAAATTTCTTCTAGGTTTCTTGAAGAAACCCTCATATTTGCAAGTTAAGGTAAGTGAAAACACTTCTGTATTTAGCCTAATTCTCCTATCGATGGATTAGGAAAACTTGTTATTCATGCTCAGGTGTAAGTACAAGGGCAGAATGTGCCACAAGTTACTGCTCGATGCTATATTGTTCCTTCCCATTTGGCCTCGGTGTTGGTCTAAATTATGATGGGTATGGTAGTAACACCCTCTTTCTTTCATGTGATTCTTACTTGGTGTTATTATTTGATCCTATGTGCTCGAGGGAGGTATGTTTGCCAATTTGTGTAGGGAATACTTGTGTACTTGACCCCACTCATGAATTGGAAATAACTACATTCTTGAAGCTAGATAGTGCATTGGATGGAACCTTAATTTGGGTTAACATTGTTTATGCCTTTGCACTTAAGTATGAGAGTGTTCATATGCTACTTGACTTAAAAGGGGAATCGTGCTTGTTGAAATGCGGAATCAATGAGGGTTTACATATATGGTTGCCTAAGTATAATGGTTCCTTCGCTTTACCCTTTTATCAAAGTCTCTTAAGTAGCCAAGTATCTCTTGTTTTGGTGGGTTACAAACCCTTGGTTGATCATTTTGATATTTGGTTATATGTTCAGTTTGTGCATCCTTGGCATGGTGATAGAATAGTTATTGCTAACGCTAACCCTCATGCCATGAGGATCTTGTTGTTACTTGCTTTTCCTATGGTTTTGCAAGGTTTGGATTCGAGCATGAATCCTTTTCAAGAAGGGGAGAATGATGTAATTAAAATTGCCTCAAGGCCATTCACTCATAGCCAAGTTTGGGAACTTCAATGTATTGAAGGATTGTCCACAAGGACGGAGGTTCTTGAGCTTGAGTTGATGACAAAAAGGGGATTCCATGCCTTGCATGGTAATATACATGCTTGGAAGGAGCTCCCAATTGAACAATACCATGTTTGGATGATAACTTGGAGTGTGGGAGGTCTAACGAAGCAAGGAGGAGTGAGTGAAGACGTTGCCTCATTCAGTGAGCTGGACACCACTTCGGCGACTCACCAAACTAATTTGGTGAGGTTTCCAAGATCGCCTAAAGTACCAAGGAGCTACAAGGGAAGCTGCTCATTCGGCGAGCTGGAGATCAATCAGCGACTCGCTGAGTTCCTTAGAAGAGCACGACCTAGATCGATAAACTTTACAGAAGGCTTCCAAGGAAGGGTCACATCGCCGACCAAGTTGGCGACTCGCCGAGTTCATTAGGTGAGCCCGACCCAGCTCGCCCTTTATCCTTATTGGGCCACTTTTAGGCCTCTTATGATGTAATAGCCTAAAACTATAAATAGGCAGTTTAGGATTCATTTTTAGGTAGACTATTTTGAAAATGAATGATTTATGAATTGGATATCCTTCGAGAGACTTGAGAGCTTGGTAAAGCTTTTGTTGAACCTTGTTTAGAAAGGAAGGTTGCATAGAGATTCAATTTCCTGAAGGTCTTCGTAAGAGATTCGATGCTTCATTTGGATTAATCGATAAAGGTCTTTAGGTTTAATATACCTTTAGGTTGCTTTTGATTTCCTTTTCTTGTTTCAATCTATTTATCGTGATTAGGTGCTTGTTTAGGGATTGTTATTGGAGGTTTTAGGATTTAATACATCATTTAGTTGCCAATTGTTCCTTCTCTTGTATCTCTTCTTCTATCTTTCTTTCTATTTCTGCATTTTGTTTGTAATTCCTTTTGAGAATTACATCATTGGCTCCACTAGAGCCTTCCATGGACGTCTCTGTCAGCGATGTGTGAATGACCGACTGCACAATCGTCTCTTCTAAATCCGGCAGGTCTCCATAGATGGTCGCCTCCTGAGCATCCAACTACTCATCATTTGTCTCTGCTTCTGACTCATCAGCTGCCACATCATCCATAGGCACATCTCCGGTGGTGGCTGGAGGCATCTCAGAACTGGCTGGAGCATCCCAATCCTCAGCTGACTCAAAGAGGGAAGTAAAGTTTGTGGACTTCAGATAGTCCACATCCCTCATCAAATCTGAAACCTCGGCTTTCAAAGTCGTCACCTCTGAAGTAACCCCCTATCCTCTCTCACGGACTTCTACTCTCACTCTGAGATTATGAATCAACGTTTGGAGGTGTGTCAACGCAGCTAAGATGGCTCGCTCAATCATCCAAGGCACCACGGCCTCTAGCCGGGTAGCCCGCACATTAGCAGAATGGGCTAGGTGCCCCATCTTGAGAATCATAGCCTGAGTAATCCTGATGGGCTGGGAAGCAGCAGAAGAATTAAAAGCTTGGGAAGAAGTGGAAGCGGGTGTACCTGAAGGTCCAGAGGCCGAAGTAGGCAAAGATGCCTCTTCAAGTATAGAATCAACATCAACCTCCGGGGATGCATCCATCAAAGTCGCTTTCCTTCTATCAGCCTCATCCCGAGTGTACTCGGCCTCAATGCGCCGGATATCTGTGGAAGATATAGGGGTAACCTCTATGTCCCTCTTCTCGTCACGAGGAACTCCAGCACACCGGCATAGCTCTGTAATCAGGATCGGGAAGGGAGGGACATCTGGAGTTGTTTAGCCCTCATGGCCATCTCCTGCTCAATAATTAGCCCCAAGTTTAGTGTCTTCTTGGCTATGATGGATACGTGACAGGCCATCTTTGGGTGGCAGAAGATGGATTCATTCTGCAAGGGCATCATGGAACTGCTGATGAATCCAAACCAGTACTGTGCATCCTTTTTCTCAATCGAAGCTCCTGCCTCAATCCACCTCGGGGCAGGGGATCAAGCCAGCCCTTTAGATCATCCAGTGACTGAGTTGTATCTAGACCCTCATACTTTTG
Organism: Solanum pinnatisectum; assembly: GCA_035578085.1. Lineage (NCBI taxonomy): Eukaryota > Viridiplantae > Streptophyta > Magnoliopsida > Solanales > Solanaceae > Solanum > Solanum pinnatisectum. The sequence continues at coordinate 21,016,167 of CM069085.1, forward strand.
CTCAAACCCTGTAGCTCTATCAAATACAGCATTGATATGATCGCTACGACACTCCACCTCTTTCCCCAGGACCATGACTGACTTCACTGGTTTGAAGGCACTAGCCTTCTTCTTCCCCTGCGGCACTAGGTCACCATACGCAGTGTAGAACTCACGAATCCAAGAGGGAATATATGGGCCTTGGGGCCTAGTGAATATGTCAAATCTGTGGAATCAGAGAGTTTCCCACACCAGAGGGTACCTATCCACCACTCCATCTATAGACAGTCTCTTCTCCTCCAAAATTGTCCTCAATCCCTCGACCTTTAGCCTGTTGAGTAGCCGGGGAGGAGGACCCTAAACTGGTGGTGCTGGAACCACCATTTATGTCGAGGCTGGCACTATATCAGCAGCAGAGTGGGTAGACTCTAGGTCCTAGACGGACCTTGACGAACTCTGGAACGAATCTCACCACACCGGGATTGAAGAGGTTGGTCATCATCAGGCTTAGAGAATACAGCCTGGGAATCAAGGGACTCCCCATCACTGCCGGAGTAGTGCTCCGGTATCTAAGTTGTGGGCGCTTTGCCGTTCCCTTTGCCTCCTTTTGGAGGTGCTTGTTTTCCCTTTTTAGAGGGACTAATTGCTCCGTCATTGATCACGATGCCCCTTGCTCTTTTGCGGGGTATCATACCACTATCGTCCAAATTGTTCCTAGCCATATCTACAATATACAGTAAAAAGAGTTCAAATTAATCTAAGAAAAATTGCAGAAACATTCACCTAACTGATCACTGAGTCACCGAATCACTTTGGCAATCTAGATTGGGCTTGCTGAAAGGATTGGTTCAAAAATTTCCCAGAAAAAGACAGGTTGGTGATATGCAAGGCCTTTCAGCGAGCTCAGACTAGCCCACCAAAAGTTATCGTGTGTTTTAGGGGTTAGGGGCGCAGAAAGGGCGATCAAGGGATAGTTTCAGTGAGCTCAGGCTTCTCGCCGAAAGCTACAGAACCAACTCAACCAAAATAAGAAATCAAGGGTGATAAAGGGGGACTTTGGCGAACCACCGAGTGGTTCGACGAGCTCAACCCAGCTCGCCAAACTACTTAACGTGCCAATTTTCACCCCACTTCCCAAAATCAAGTCCACAGCCCTCGAAAACAAATCAAACAACACACTTAATCAATTAAGTCCAGACCCATACTACCCATGCCACTGGGGTACTCAGACTTCCCCCGATTTGGCTAAAATTGGCCATTTGAAGACTTTTGCCCTTAAGATTGACGTCAAATGCTCCATCATTGGGCAAAGCACGTCATTTAGCACAATTTGGTTACTCAGACTTCACCCGACTAGACCCAACAACAATTTTTCCATAACCCACAAATCTAAGATCAATTTTAAAGCACGAAATTCAGGGAATCAACATTTTAATCAATTAAGGAACGATATCGAAACTAAAATAGGAAAACTAGCACATCAAACATGATTTCAGTACAGGCCCAGCATACATCAATAAGATTTATACAATTGCATTTGAATTTAACCGCTAATTGAGAGTTTGGGATTCGGAAAACCAACCTTTAATGCCGAAATATGAGTTTGTAAAGCTAGGCGGCAATGAATTCCACTTCGAACACAAGATCAAAGCGCAACAAGCGACAAAAATGCAAGAATAGAAAAAATTTAAAGTACGGGTGTGATTGTATAAGGCTAAAAGTGAGGGAATGTGGAAGAGTTTGAAATTTTAAATCTTTGGCCTTTAAAAATCGTTCAGTTCACGGCCCTTTCGGTGATATTAGTCATCCTCGCAGAACCACTCGGCGACATGCCGAATGACTACCTACCTCGCCGAGTTTTACAAGACCTCCAGTTAATTTGGGGGTCCAAACGGTGGATAAAGTTGAGCTCGCCGACCTGTTCGGCAAGTCGCTGACTCGTCCATGGGACCGCCGAGTTTTACAGACTCTAACCTGATATTTTATTTAGTCCAACGGTGGTCCAAGTCCGGCTCATTGACCTCTTCGACGAGTCACTGATTGGACTTTTGGATCGCCAACCTGCACTTTTCAAACACATTCCACTTTTCACCTACACAATCAACACCCGTTATTCCAAAAACAAACATAAAGCAATAAAAACTTGGGTTGCCTCCCAAGAAGCACCTTAGTTAACATAGTGACACGACGCAAGTCCCCACTCAAGCTTCATTCTTGGGGTTTGTCATAGTATCACTAGGCAACCCCCCTTATTGTCTAGGGTTAAGATGCAAAGAAATCTGACTCATTTGGGTTTCCAACTGTTTGATAGAGACAGAATAAGAGGTCACCATCTGGTTTAGAGTCGATACATCTTCCTTCATTTCCTTTAAAACCTTATCGGACCATTCAACCTTATTGAGAATACGTGAGAGCATTTCCTCGTGGGGAGGAACATACCTATCCTTCTCCCCATCTCTTTCCTTCCATGTGGCATTACGATCACGCCACTCCCTATCACGATCTCTCCAGTCCTCATCTCTGTTCCAACCTTGGTTACCACCCGGCCTTGGGTAGTTTGCATGATAACCTCCTCATTGGTTGGCTAGGAAGTTCACTTTCTCATTGTACAGCGCTTCAAACTTGGCCTCATCAAGGTTTACACAACCAACAGCCATAACATTTATACTCCTAGCACCAGCACTCATGACATTTTTTTGGCTAAAATGTCAAGTTGGGTCATCATTTTTATCATGTTTTGGTCCCTCTCTTCTTTTTAAAGCTGCTCCTTTGTAAATTTAAAAGTGAGAGGGGAAACCTGATCTTCACGGGTGTATCATACACAGTTTATCTTGGTCATGCCATCAAGGAGTTGGGCTGCTATCACATAAGGTTGTTGCATTAAACCTCTCGGAGAAAGTTGATCAGCCACTCCCTTGTTCACCGAATCAAGGCTTTTATAAAAGTATTGCAGCAAGACATTATCAGGCAATCCATGAGTTGGGCATTACAGCACCAACTTCTTAAATCTTAGCCAAGTTTCATGGATTGACTCACCCTCCAAACGCTTGAAGCTTTAGATATTGTCCCTAAGTGTCATCATCTTCGAAGGAGGGAACAATCGCACTTAGAATGTGGTGACAAGTTCTTCCCACGAAGTGATAGAATCTCTTGGCAACTTAGCCAACCACTTACACGCTTCTCCCATTAGAGAAAATGGGAACAACCTCAGCTGGACCGACTCTTGGGATATGTTCTTAAAAGAGAACGGTCCACAAACAACAACAAAGTTCCTTATATGCTCATGGGGATCGTCATGAGCCAACCCACCAAACAACCCTTTCAATTGAAAGAGCTGCAACATGGTGCTTGTAATGTGGAACACAATGTTCCCTTCAGCTGGAGGCAGACGAATGGCACCAACTCCACCCACTAGATTTGGGTCATTGACATTTGGTTCATTGGCATCATTGAGGTTTCCGATGTCATCTTGGTGGCCCACTTGGCTACCATTGCTTCCGTTGACGCTCATTTCCTCTGTTTTAACAAGCAAACAAAAACCAAAACTAAAAATAAGTAGATTCAACTATGACTAAAAAGAATGCAATTCAACTTCACCAAATGAATTTCAAACAACACCACTCCTCGGCAGCGGCGCCATTTTGATTAATAATGTTTCAAAGACACTTCATCCAATTCTAAGCATCAACGATCATCAATCAGTATAAAACCCAACTAACTGAGTTGGGGTCGAATCCCACAGGGAGCGGTACGTGTTTCAGATTCAATTGGGAAGTATAAATGCGGTCAAATCAGTCAAAGGAATAAAAATTATCAAATAAAGACATCATTCAAATCAAGGGGTGACACAAATGTAAAATATGGGTTTTGGTTTTGATTATCAACTACAAACAGCAGTCATAACAATATGAATTAACTATAATGAGATGGGTTCTTGGGATGTGATCGATTATAGGCTAATATAGACATATGGGTAATTGCAACTATTAGAAAATAGCGAGATATTAGTAAGTAAGTTAGGCTATAGTGGAGGTAAATTTTTTAGAACAATTTACCCCGAATAAAGTGATTTCTCTCTAACATCAACAAACATGCAAAATAAGAAGCCCACACATTAATCCATTCACTCACTCAAGCTAAATGTGTGGGATTAGGTTTAGGATTCACTCTCTCGAGATGAACCCAGGTCAACCCAATACCCACAAACCATCAATCAATAATTTTAGTTCTAAAACTTCTCTCTCGAGCAAGCCAAGAACATAAACATAGAAATGCATTTGCAAGTACAATTCTTAAATTAAACCACAATTAATGATTAAACTCACTACTAAATAGCATTTAAACTAACAATTATCAATACCCATAAACGAAATCAGCCCATAATCACATAATCACACACCAAGAATTGAGGTTTTAGCTAGACATCATAAAAAGGTAAAAACCGTTACCAAATTGATTATCCATCAACTGGGTAAGACTAATTTCGTCCTTACAATGATCCAATTTGATGAACTTCAAAGACCTACTTCCAAATTCTCAAAAGTGAATTTTTTCAATCCTTCAAAGCTTAAGAAAGCCTAGAGAAAACTCCACAATAGATTGTTCTAAAGAGTATTTCCTAAAAGATAGATAAAAGCCGCTAATCTAAATGTTCAAAAATATATTTATAGTCGCCAAAAATAAGCTACGAAAGCTCATTCGGTGAAGTAAGTTGGGCTTGTTGAACCACTCGGTGAGCCGCCCTTCAATCTCTTCCATCACCCTTTTGCCTTGGCATTCAGCATCCTCAAGGTCTGTAACTTTGGGCGATCTGTCTTGGCTTCGTAGAATCACTCGGCAATCCACCGACTGCTTCTTTTCATCGCCAACTTGGTTCTTTCCTTCAGGGATTGGCAAACTAGAACTTTAGGCGGTCTGATAAGCCACTCAGTGACACGCCGAGTGCTCTTGATGATCCTCATGCTCGCCCATCTTCATTTCTTCAGTCTGTTTTGTTTCTTTTTTCCTGTTAGTGTCCTTGCTTTGTTCCTCAATCCATATTCCTGAAAATCAAGGATTTAACATCAGTTATTGGCACAAAATAAGCATTTGAGGACACTAAATCTATATAAACTAAGCCCTAAATGATTCCAAATCTCGAACTCATCACTCAACACTTGGAGCGAAGACTTCTTTGTATGCGGAAGACTTGTAGATCACCATTGAAGAGCAACGATTCTCTATGTGTTTCTCTGTGTGTGTCTTATTTTTCCTTCCTTCTCTTGGTCTTACGGGGACCCCTTTATATAGGGTTTTGTGAGTATCTCAGTCTTCAAGTGAATTTAAAGGACCTTGGGCTTGAAGAACATGAATTGGGCTCGTCATGTTAACTTAATAGACTGACGCAAATGTAATTTAGAATTTATTTAAGTCATATATTTTAACTTAAATAATAATCTGACTTTATTAACCAATAATTTGAGTTTGTCAATATATCATAAATTTATGGATTAATCCAAAATTTAATATGAATTTATCAATAAAATTTCACTGTCTACACTCATTATGTCAAAAATAAATTAAAGTTACTGATTTTCTCATTGTTTCTCTCTATGTTGATGATTTCTTGATGATAGAACATAGAATGTGTGGCTGATTAAAGAGTTTAATTAAGAAAAAAATAAAAAAATTAATTAAGAAAAAAAATGGTGCACATCGTTGAGATAACAAATTCTTGAACTATTAACATACTTTCTGTGAATGAAAATCATACAAAGTTGTGATGATGAAATTTTTATCTTCCAAAAAATTATGCATGGAAGTTACTTAAAAAAATTCATATGATAATTCAAGGCAACAAGCGTACTAATGATTGGATGCTTGATGTATCTCACTACTACAAAGTCGGATGTTCTATTTGTGGCAAGTATGGGGCATAGGTCCATCCACGTCTCGTGGGAGTAGCTCGTGGGTCAAGATACCAAATGGGGAGCTGCAGAGCACTACCTAAGGACCTGCAAGACGTCCTGTAGACCCACTCACGGATCGTGGGTCCTAGGTCATGGGTTATGCCATCATACTGTCCAAGTCTCGACCAAGGTAAAGGGTAGGTTAGGTAATTCCTAATTTTTTATAGTGTTGTAATAGATCTATATAAGAATTTTTAAGTCATTAACTAACCCTTATGCCTCATAAATCTCAAGACCCCAAGTTCATAACCAACTTTCCCCAAAAAATCTTCTCTCTAGAACTCCAAGGAAGAAGAAGAAGAAGATCAAGACAGGGTTTGAAGTAGAGGAGTTTTCCACTCAATTTCATGAGGATTCTTCAATAAGGTATGGTAGCTTTTCATCTATGGGTAGACTTCACCCACAGAGCCCTTCCAAAACCCCAATTTCAAAACTAGAAATCCCAAAAGTTAGGGTTTGACTTCAATTCATGGACTCCTTTCAAATTCATTTTTAACGGTTGAATTATGTTTGTTTATGAATGTATTGATGATTTTACATTATTTTAAGTTGAATTCCTCAAGAACCCATGAATTTCCCTATTTTCCCAATTTGGATCTTAAAGTGTGGGTATTATTATATGTTGATCCATTTGAGTGGATAATGGTTGATTATGGTGTATTGCATTATTTTAGTATGATTATACATGTATTCTTGATTAACCTAAGGTTTTAGGGTGAAATTGATATAGTTGGGTTTATGCCATGGAAGAGGCAATTGAGGGCTTAGATGTGATCTTCTAAAATTGATGAACTACTTTATGAATTACTTGAGATTAGAGTAAATAAAGATGAATTACTTAAAAGTAAAGCTTGTAGACTTTAATTGATTAGATTAGGGCTTATATGATGGATCATGGTTTAGTGATATTGATGTTATATGGCTATAATTAGTTAATAATGAAGCATGTGGTTAGATTATCTTGAGAATTAGGTATACATGATGATCATGTGAGGTATTTCTTGAGAGTGAGGCTTGTAGTATGATGATGATTTCTAGGGCTTTAAGGGTAAAAGCTAATATAAATGAGCTAATGATGTTAAGGCTTTAAGAGGGAAGCTATTATGTGTGTTGGATTGTATGTGGTTTTATTGTGGAAAGACTTCACAACCATAACACATATTATGATTATTTGAGATCATGCATTTAGTGACTTCATTACTTGAACTATGATTATATTCATGTCTAATATAATGAATTCTAGATATGTTGATTGAATATGGTCTTTGGTCCTTAAAGGGGAAATATATGATATTATACATGCTTTATGAAAGTGTGTTCATGCTTTAAGAACATCTTTTGAGAAAATAAAGTGATCATGACTTTGATGTAATTGTGGTGTTATTGAAAGTCTATTCGCACACACACACACACTCTTATGCATGACTATGAATGAAGAGACCATGATTACATTGATGTTGTTGTGTTGATTGAGAGTTCATTCTCATAAACACATAATGAACATAATGTGAAAGTGTTTCGCACATATTAAAGATTTTAGGTTGAAAGTCAGTTCTCACCTAATTGAATCTAACATGAAGACATAGATTGTGAAAGTTTATTCTCATGCATGATCTAATGAGCTATCCTAATGAAACAAGTTAGGATTCAATAAATACTTCATGGGAATTATGCTTAGCACCGGGTAGATATTGAAAATGAGATAAAGGCTCTCCCGTTAAGAAAGGTCGTGTTTCTAAAGTTAATCTCATGAGATGAAGCTCCCAGTTAAGTAAGGTTGGGTTTCTAGAAGCAATCTCCTTATCCTATAAACTACGTTCCCCCGTAGGTTATTTTGCTATTGTATCCACCTAAAAGCTAATACATTTTAGTTCTACCTTAGGCAAGTAGGACACCTCCTTTTGGTGTCGGGCATCACACCGGATTCCATGCAAGCTCACATGGTCTATGTCGGTTAAAGATAATTCCCACAAGGTCAAGTCTAGGATGAATTATGGCTTCTCAAGAAGTAATACTTAGTGTGGGTGGGGTTATGGGACTTCATACATGCATTGCACAAGTAGGCTTTGAGAGTAGTTATGGTAGGTTCCTCTATTGTCATGATGACTCATGTAATGAATGCGCTTGTGACTAAATGGAAATTACACTTGATGTGAAGGTTACTTGTAATGTTGTATGCTAACTTGGATTGTTGATATGAGTTGCTTTCCTTGATATGGTGGACTAAAAGTGAATGTTTCCTTGTCTATGAGAAATAGGCTAAGGGTGAGATCAAAAGATGGTAAACATGAATGAGGATCTAAAGTGACTTGCTTAGTATGGGTGGTATTATGGGATCTTACCCATACATTGCACAAGCTTGCCTTGAGGTGGCTCATGAAGTGTTTCTCTCATGTCATGCTAAAACTAGATTGTATTGACTATGTATATGTCCCTAATGGTATTTATTATGCTCACTAGTTGTGATTGTTGTCTACCGTCCTATAGTCTATGTCTTATCATGATGTCTCTTATGCTTATGACTTGTGTTTTCACATTATCTTTAAAATGATGGTTTAAACTACTAAAGTGTATGCATTCAACTAAAATGTCTCTTTTTCCATGACTTTTAAGGTTTTTATGCATGCCTATCATACTTAGTACATCTTTGTGCTAACCCATATTTCTTCTACATTTTTCACAAGGTGTAGTGTTTGGCTATATCAACATCCATCCTTGTGGCTAGGATCATAGTAGATCAAGAAGAAGAAGTTTGGTAAGTCCTCATAGTATTCGGGGGCTTGACCACTATGTCCTTTAAGCCTTTCTTTTATGATTTAGACTTTTGTATGGGTTGTGTCCCAAAGATTTATTCAAGAGTGTTATAGATGGTTTGAGACATAGTGTCATAGATTTCTGCTTGTTTTTATAAAAGACTTCGATTGTATGGATAAAGTTTTAAATTTCTATACCTTTTTGTATTATCTTATGTTATGATATGCTATGAGACTTTTATGAGGCTTTTTGGGAGTCTTGTACGCCGTATCAAATCTAGGGGGTACACCTGGGTCGTGAGAAACATGGTATCAGAGCCCAAGGTTTTGGGATGGTTCTAGATGTCTCAAACCACATCTAGTAGAGTGTTGTTCATAGTGTGAAGTGCATCACATTTATGAATAAGAGGATATTGGTTGTTAGGAAATCTCACTTCTTCATTCTCTAAGTCGTGCCATAGAGTTTAACTCTATAAGGTCTCTCTCCTATTCCTTATTCAATGGTCTTAGGGATATGTGTGTTTGTTGGTAGAACCCGACTTAGTCATGATGAATTTTAGGGTGTGTTAGAGGATTTGATGAATAAAGTGTTTAAGTGATGCCTAGAGATGTTGAGTGAGTAGACTCCTTTAAAAGAGGGTAGAAGTGTAATTCTCCATGGTTTAGAATCATCGTGTATGAAGGATTAGTGATAACTTGGGCCAACCTGAGAGTTGAAAGAAATGGTGCTTAGAAAAGACCGTATAGGTTTACTCCCAAGGGGGAGACGTTGAGTGTTCTAGATGTTCATGATTTGGATTGGCTTGACATTCTCACCTTGAGAGGTGTAGTAAGTTTGAGAAGTTTAGTCATCGCTTATCAGACTCATACGAGATCTTGAGTGGTGTTGTTAAGGTTGCTTGTGAGCTAGAGTGCTTTAATGAGAACCTCTTTAATTTAGAAGTACCAAATAGAGGTCTTAGACTGGCAAGTTAAGAAATAGAAGAATGATGAAGTTGCTTCCATGAAAGTGTAAAGGAGTGATCCTTGAGTGAGGGTTGTAGGTGAGGGTTCTACTTGGGAGGCCAAGGGCCAATGAGATGTCCCGATATCCTTATCTTTCCTTCTATTCCTCATTTAGCTTGAGATGATAAGTTTCCCTTGACTTGTTTCATGATTGTTGAGTCTTGGATGTTGTATGTGTTCCATAATTTCCTTGTATTGTGCATGTTCTTGACGAAATCCATGTTTAGTAAGAAAATGAGTTTTTATGATTGAAGTCCCTCATGTTGTTGTGTATTTAGTATAAGTTACCTATTTGACTTCATGATATGTGTTGATGAACATGCTTTAGTATGCTTTTGAGAGTAATCACATATTGGCTCCATGATATTGTGTTGAGCATTATTAAGATTGGAGAAGTTAATTCCTCCTATGATTATGAGAAATATTGAGTTTCATGCATATTTGGGTTGTTAGAAGGAGTTCTTACTCCCTTGTGTTGCATTGATTATATGTTGAGATGGAGTTGATGTTTCCTTCATTTAATGATGCATTATTTCAATGTTTCATGATGGGTTGCTAGTCTAGAGTTGTGACCTTAAGAAGTATTTAGAGTGTCATTTGAGGATGAGTTCCCAAGGGGGAAATATTGTAACACCTCGAAAACTAGTAGGTGAAACTAGAGCCTTACATGAGAGTTTTAGAGTTTGATGTGTGCGTTAGAATTGTAAAATGGCTTCTCGTACTTAGGATGAGGGGTTTAGGGGTTAAACGTCAAGGTACAACCCCCCAAGAACCAACCAAGTGCCCTTGAGGAGGACCATAAAGCCTAACCCCAAACTACCCCCAAAACGTCCCAAATCAAGTAAGCCACGGATGTGACCTACGGGGCGTAGGTCCATCCACGCCTCGTGGGAGTGGCTCGTGTGTCAAGACCCCAAATGGGGAGCTGCAGACCACCACCTACGGACTTGCAGGATGCCTTGTCAACCTGCTCACATACCGTGGGTCCTAGGTTGTGGGTCATGCCTGCACACTGTCCAAGTCTCGGCCAAGGTAAGAGGTAAGTTAGGTAATTCCTAATTTAATTATTTTAATGTGAGGTCGTTTTATAGTGTTTTAATAGACCTATATAAGACTTTTTAAGTCATTAACTAACCCTTATGCCTCATAAATCCCAAGACCCCAAGTTCATAACCAACTTTCCCCAAAAAATTTTCTCTCTAGAACTCCAAGGAAGAAGAAGAAGAAGATCAAGCTAGGGTTTGAAGTAGAGGCCTTTTCCACTCAATTTTGTGAGGATTCTTCAATAAGATATGGTAGATTTTCATCTATGGGTAGCCTTCACCCATAGAGTCCATCCAAAACCCCCAATTTCGAAACTAGAAAACCCAAAAGTTAGGGTTTGACTTCAATCTCATGAATTCCATTAAAATTCATTTTTAAAGATTGAATTATGTTTGTTTATGAATGTATTGATGATTTTACATTATTTTAAGTTGAATTCCTCAAGAACCCATGAACTTACCTATTTCCCCAATTTGGATCTTAAAGTGTGGGTATTATTATATGTTGATCCAATTGAGAGGATAATGGTTGTTTAGTGTGTAATTACATGGTTTTAGTATGATCATACATGTATTCTTGATTAACCTAATGTTTTAGGGTAAAATTGATATAGTTGGGTTTATGCCATGGAAGAGGCAATTGAGGGCTTAGATGTGATCTTCTAAGATTGATGAACTACTTTATGAATTACTTGAGATTAGAGTAACTAAAGATGAATTACTTAAAAGTAAAGCTTGTAGGCTTGAACTGATTAGATTAGGGCTTATATGATGGATCTTTGTTTAGTGCTATTGATGTTATATGACTATAATTTGTTAAGATTGAAACATATGGTTAGATTATATTGAGAATTAGGTATACATGATGATCATGTGAGGTATTGCTTGAGAGTAAGGCTTGTAGTATGAAGATGATTTCTAGGGCTTTATGGGTAAAAGCTAATATATATGAGCTAAAGATGTTAAGGCTTTAAGAGGGTAGCTATTATGTGTGTTGGATTGTATGTGGTTTTATTGTGGAAAGACTTCACCAACATGACCTATATTATGAGTATTTGAGATCATGCATTTAGTGACTTGATTACTTGAACTATTATTATATCCATGTCTAATATAATGAATTCTAGATGTATTGATTGAATATGGTCCTTGGTACTTAAAGGGGAAATATATGATATTATACATACTTTATGAAAGTGTGTTCATGCTTTAAGAAAATCCTTTGAGAAAATAAAGTGATCATGACTTTGATGTAATTGTGGTGTTGTTGAAAGTCTATCTCAAACACACACTTATGCATGACTATGAATGAAGAGACCATGATTATAATGATGTTTTCTTGTTGATTGAAAGTTCATTCTCATAAACACATAATAAATATAATGTGAAAGTGTTCCTCACATATTAAAGATTCTAGGTTGAAAGTCAGTTCTCACCTAATTGAATGTAACATGAAGACAAGGACTGTGAAAGTTTATTCTCACGCATGATCTAATGAGCTATCCTAATTAAACAAGTTGGGATTCAATAAATACTTCATGGGAATTATGCTTAGCACCGAGTGGATATTGAAAATGAGATAGAGGCTCTCCCGTTAAGAAAGGCCGGGTTTCTAAAGTTAATCTCATGAGATGGAAGCTCCCCCGTTAAGTAAGGTTGGGTTTCTAGAAGCAATCTCCTTATCCCATAAACTATGTGCCCCCGTAGGTTATTTAGCTATTGGATCCACCTAAAAGCTAATACATTTTAGTTCTACCTTAGGCAAGTAGGATACCTCTTTTCGGTGTAGGGCATGACACTGAATTCCATGCAAGCTCACATGATCTATATCGGTTAAAACTAATTCCCACAAGGACAAGTCTAGGATAAACTATGGCTATTCAAGACGTACTACTTAGTGTGGGTGGGGCCATGGGACTTCATCCATGCATTGCACAAGTAGGCTTTGAGAGTAGTTATGGTAGGTTCCTCTTTTGTCATGATGACTCATGTCATGAATGTGCTTGTGACTAAATGACAATTACACTTACTGTGAAGGCCACTTGTAATGTTGTATGCTAACTTTGATTGTTGTTATGAGTTGCTTTCCTTGAAATGGTGGACTAGAAGTGAATGTTTCCTTGTCTATGAGAAATAGGCTAAGGATGAGATCAAAAGATGGTAAACATGAATGAGGATCTAAAGTGACTTGCTTAGTATGGGTGGGATTATGGGATCTTACCCATGCATTGCTTAAGCTTGCCTTGAGGTGGCTCTTGAAGTGTTTCTCTCATGTCATGCTAAAACTAGATTGTATTGACTATGTATATGTCCCTAATGATATTTCTTATGCTCACTAGTTGTGATTGTTGTCTACCATGCTTTACTCTATGTCTTATCCTGATGTCTCTTATGCTTATGTCTTGTGTTTTCACATATCTTCAAAATGATGGTTTAAACTAGTAAAGTGCATGCATTCAACTAAAATGTCCCTTTTTGCATGATTTTAATGTTTTTATGCATGGATATCATACTTAGTACATCTTTGTGTTAACCCATATTTCTTCTACATTTTTCAAAAAGTGTTGGGTTTGGTGTTGCTAGGATCATAGTAGATAAAGAAGAAGAAGTTTGGTAAGTGCTCATAGCATTCGAGGGCTTGACCACTATGTCCTTTAAGTCTTTCTTTTATGATTTAGACTTTTGTATGGGCAGTGTCCCAATGATTTATTCAAGAGTGTTATAGATGGTTTGAGACATAGTGTCATAGATTGCTGCTTGTTTTTATAAAAGACTTCGATTTTATGGATAATATTTTAAATTTCCTCACTATTTTATGTTATCTTATGTTATGATATCCTATCAGGCTTGTATGAGGCTTTTTTGGAGTCTTGTACACCATGTCATATTTAGGGGGTACTCCTTTACATCAATTAAGAGCACTATTCAAGTCATCAGTGTTGATCACAACTGATACTCAAAGTCGCACAAGAACATCCACAATCACACACAATAGAGGTGGAAGAAATTATAAAATTAGGTTCAAAACCATTTCCATTGAAAACAAGGGACCACAAGCTAAAACATCCACAAGAATCAAGATCAAAACACATATATTGATCATAAAACCCAATATTCACAAACAAAACAGAATCATAAGAGGTAGGTATGGAAATACCTCACCCCACCCACAAAATAAAAGCAGTTGTCCTCAAACACAACTAAACAAAGATAATTAATAAAAACAATAGAGAGGTTGGTAAAAATGTTATCTTGCCAAGCTAAGCCTGGGGTGAAGTCTGCATCTCAGTCACTCCATCTGGGTATCAATGCCTGGGCCACACTCATGGGTTGGGCATCAGTGCTCTGTATCTCATCAACTGTAGCTGCAATAGCACATGCCACAGAAGTATCCCACAAGGAGGTCTAAACAGCCAAGTGAACAATAGCCTCTTCGACCTTAGTCAAGCCCTCATAGGTGGTCTTCTCCTGAATACCAAGTTGTTCCTCATCAGTCTCAGCCTCAGACTCTACAGCCGCGTTATCAGCTCTAACCTCATCTCCAGTTGTAGTCGGAGGCAATTAGAACAGGCCGGAATATCTGTGTCCAGGTCGTCAAGGATCTCCACAGTCCCAAAAATCAGAGACATATCAGTGGACTTCAGCTGGTCCAAGTCCTTCTTTAACTCTACATCGCGGCCTTTAAGGACGTCACCTCATGAGTGGCTCCCTGACCTCTCTCACACACCTCTATCCTCACTGTGAGGGCATCATTAGAATCTCTAATAGGTGTCAGTACAGTGGTGAGAGCTCTATCAATCATCCCAGGGACCGCAACCTCTAGCTTGGAGGCACATACTTAAGTAGAATGGGCAAGGTGCCCCATTCGTAATAGCATGGCCTGGGTAAGTGGAGGTCAGGATGCATCAGTGGCAGCATCAGACCTAGAAGGTGGGCGAGCATATAGAAGAACTCGAAGTCACAGAGGGGACAGAGCTAGAAATACCTGAAGGCCTAGTGGCTGGAATACGCAATACTACCTCTGCAGGTAATGACTCAATATCAATCACCGGGGATGTGTCCACCGGAGCTGTCTTCTCTCTCTCAGCCTCATATTTTAAGTACTCGACCTTAATATGCTGGATATCAGTAGAGGAGGTGGGAGTCACTTCCACATTCGTATTTTCATCTCGCGGTACACAAGCCAATCTACACAGCTCGGTGATCAACACCAGAAATGGGAGAGATGTATGTTTTTGCCTATCTCTCATAGCCATCTCCTGTCCAATAATTGCACCTAACTTTATTTTCTTCCTAGAGATAATAGAACCAAGACAGGCCGCCTTTATGTGGTGGAGGATATACTCGTTCTGGGATGGCATGATCATGCTACTGATGAAACTGAACCAATAGCTCGCTGCCACATTGAGGTCTTTCTTCTCTATTGGCACTCTAGCCTCAATCCACCTATGAGTAGTGTTAGAAAGAAGAGGGGCCAACTGGCATTTCATGTCCTCCAATGTCGTTCTCTTGATCATACTTTGGTGATCATATGCAAAGTTGTAAGTGCATTCCAATACGACCTTGATATCATCACTATCACATTTGACCTTTTTCCCCCAGACAACCACATGATCGATTGGTTTGAAGGTAGTAGCCTTCCTCTTTCCCTGTGGTATCAAAGCTCCATAGGCTGAGTAGAACTCTCCGACCCAATTAGGAATGTAGGGATCCCAGGGTTTAGTGAAGATCTGGAATTTGTGGGACTTTAGAGTGCTCCATATCTCCGGATATATGTCCACCACACCATCTGTGGACAACCTCTTCTCCTCAATGATAGTCCTCAGTCCTTCGGCCTTTATTCTGTTGAGAGACTGGGGAGGAGGACCCTATACAGGTAGTGCTGGGACCACAGTCTGATCTGAAGCTGGAGGATGAGGAGTCTGAGGCACAAATTCTAGACGGGCCATGCATCCTCTTGGAGCATATTTCTGCTCTCCGGGCCAGTAGAAGCTGGTCATCCGCAGGTTTAGAGATGGCAGCCTGAGAATTCTGGTGTTCTCCCTTGCTGTCTGATGTGGTAAGGTGAATCGCATAGGCTCCCTCATTGTCAGAGCTGACCTCCAGTGACTCAACCACGGGCGCCTTGCCCATTCCTTTGCCTTTCCTCCTGTTGGTACAGAGTTTGGTTGCCTTTGCTTTGGATGCCGCTGCATCCTCATTTATAATGATCCCTTTTGCCTGCTTGCGGGGCGGCATGTCTCTTCCTAGCACTTTAGGTATAGTCATATCTGTAAAACACATCGAAAGATGTTAGAAATCGTTCAAGAAATTACAGAAATCAAGTTGTAGAAAGACTCGCCGAACCAGTCACCGATTCACTTAGGCGAGCCAGATCGGGCTCGCTGAAAGGACCAGCTCTAAAAATATCAAGAATTAAGGCATGTCGGCGATGCTCAGGCCCTTCGGTGAATCACCGACACCAATTGGCGAGCTTAGACTAGCCTGCCGAATATTACAGTGTATTTTAAGGATCAGGGGCGCAGAAAGGGCGTTCAAAGGAACCTTTTGGCAAGTTGACAGGATTCCCACCAAAAGTTACAGAATCAATTTAGCCAAAAATTGAAATTAAGGGCGATTAAAGGGGAACGTTGGTGAACCGCCGAACCATTCGACGAGCTCGTCGCAGCTTGCCAAATAGCCCAATGTGCTAATTTTCAACCTTGTTTCCTAAAATCAAGCCCGTAGCCCCTGAATTCAAAATCAAACACATACACCAAGCAATTAGTACTAGACCCATATGACCCATGCCTTCAGGGTACTCAGATTTCCCCCGATTTGACCAAAATTGGCCATTTGATGAATTTTTCCCTTAAGAATGACGTCAAATGCTCCATCATTGGGCAAATTCTGTCATTTGCACAATTTGGAGTTACTCAGACTTCACCCAACTAGACCCAATACAAAATAACCGCAACCCAACAACATAGGACCAATTTTAACGCACAAATCATGGGAAATTATCAATTTAAGCATTTAGGCACAATTCAAACAAATTACAAGCAATCCAATTTATAAAATACGATTAAAGTAGTTACCCAACACGTATTGACATATATTTACCTATTGCATTTGAGTTTAATCACAAAATTAAAGTACGGGGTTTGAAAAACCAACTTGTAAGCGAAATTGAGAAATTGAAAAGCTAGGCGGCAAAGTATTCCAATTTCGAGCAAAAGATCACACAAAAATGCGAGGAAAAATAGTAAAAAATGAAAGATATAAAGATCAGGTGAGAGTGTACGGGGTTAGAAATAAGAGAATATACAATATTTTGTAATTTTAAATTGTTTAGCCTTTAAAACCTTTCTGTTTGTGGCACCTTCGGTGAAATAAGTCTTCCACATCGAACCACTCAGCAATGCGTTGAGTGGTACTTTACCTCGCCTAGTATTACAGGACCTCCAGGAAATTTGAGGGTTTAAACGCCGATAAAAATCAGGCTAGCCGATCTATTTGGTGAGTCGTTGATAGAGCAATTAGTCCACCGAGTTTTAGAGACTTCCTCTTCAGGCTTGGTGGGTCCAACGACGGTCTAAGTCGGGCTTGCCGGCCTCTTCGGTGAGTTGCCGACTGGACTTTTGGCTCGCCAAACTGCCCATTTTCCAACATTCTTCACTTTTCAACATGCATAATATTATTCAAAATCAAAACTAAGGCATTAAAAACTTGGGTTGCCTCCTAAGAAGCGCCTTAGTTAACGTCGTGGCATGACGAGGATACCGAATCAAGCTTCTTTTTTGGGGTTTGCCATTGTGTCACTAGGCAACCCCCTTTGTTGTCTTGGATTCAAATGTGAAGAAATTTGACACATTTGGGTCTCCAGCTGCTTAATAGAGACTGAGTTAGAGGTCACCGTCTGATTAAGAGTTGAGACATCCTCTTTCATCTCTTCCAACACTTTGTTGAGAATGTGTGAGAGCATATCTTCTGTCCAGCCACCTTCAGACTCCTTGGGCTTTTGACGTTCATGGGGAGGAACATACCTATCCTTCTCCTCATCTTTTTCCTTCCACATGGCATTACGATCACGCTATTCTCTGTCACGGTCTCTCTATCCCTCATCTCTATTCCACCTTGATTTCCACCCGGTCTTGGGTAGTTTACACGATAACTTCCTCCTTAATTGGCTAGAAAGTTCACTTCCTCATTGTACATAGCTTCAAACCTATCTTCATCGGGGTTTAATCTACAAACACCCACAACATTAAGACTCTTTACACCAGCACCCATGACATTTTTAGCCAAGATATCAGCTGGGTCATCATTTTGGCCATGTTTGGGTCTCTCTCTTGTTCTTTTTCGATCTGCTCTTTTGTCATTTTAAAAGTGAGAGGAGACACTTGGTCTTCATGAGTGTACCATGCCCTGTTAATCTTGGTCATGCAATCAAGAAGTTAGTATACCGCTGCATATGGCTGTTGCATTATAGCACCATGTGAGAGTTGATCAACCACTCCTTTGTTTACAGAATCAAGGCTCCTATAGAAATGTTGCAGCAGCACATTATCGGGTGGTCCATGAGTTGGACATTAAAGCACCAACTTCTTAAACCTGAGCCATGTCTCATGGATTGGCTCACCTTCCAAGCGCTTGAAACCTTAGATGCCATCCCTTAGAGTCATCATCTTTGATGGGGGAAAGAATCGCACTTGAAATGATGTGGTCAACTCTTTGGAAGAGGTGATAGAGTCCCTCGGTAACTCAGCCAACCATTAGTAGCTTCACCCATCAAAGAGAATGGAAACAACATGAGATGGACTGATTCTTGCGATAGGTTCTTAATGAGAACGGTCCAGAGACATCCACAAAATTCTTTATATGATCATGGGGATCCTCATGAGCTAGCCCCCCAAATAATCCTTTCAATTGTAGGAGCTAAAGCATTCCTTCAGCCGGAGGTAAACGAATTGCTCCAACACCACCCACTTGAACTGGGTCATTGACGTTTGGGTCATTTACATCATTGGGTTCGCAACATCATCTTGGTGGCCCACTTGCTACCATTACTTCCGTAAATGCTCATCTCCTCATTTGTTTTAACACAAGCAACACAAAACCAAAAACAAAAATAAGTAGATTCAACTATAACTAAACAGATCACAATTCAACTTCAATAAAAGAATTTCAAACAACACCACTCCCCGGCAGCGACTCCATTTTGATAAATAACGTTTCAAGCACACCTCATCCAATTTTAGGTGTAAACGATTATTAAGCAATATATAAACCAAGAAATGAGTTGGGGTCGAATCCCACAGGGAATGATACGTGTTCAAATTCAATCAAGAAGTATGAATGAGATCTAACTAGATATAGGAATAGAAATTATCGGAAAAAGACATGAAAAAAATAAAAAAGGTTGACACGAATGTCATATGGGGGTTTTTCGTTTGCAATTATCAACTACAACGTAGTCACTAACAACTTGATATAATAATAAGGAGAGGAATTCTCAGGATGTGCTCGATTATAGGCAAATTTTGATATATGGGTAATTGAAACTACTAGTAAATAGCTAAAAATTAGTGGGTAGGGTAGACTATAAGGGAGATAGCTTTCTCTCGAACAACTATCCCGAATTAGGTGATTTCTTTCAAACATCAACATCATAGCAATAAAGAGAGACCACACCTTAATTTATCCACTCTCTCGAGCTAGGTAGGTAGGATTGGGTTTAGGATCCACTCTCTCGAGCTGAACCCAAATCAACCCAATACCTACAAATCATTAATCAATAATCTTAATTCTATCACCTCTCTCTCGAGCAAGCTAAGATCGCAAGGTTAGAATTGCATTTGCAACTACAATTCTTAAATTAAACCACAATTAATTATTAAACCCACTTCAATATAGCATTTAAACTAGTAATTAACAATACCCATAAACTAATTCAACCCATAATCACATAAACACACCCCAAGAATTGGGGTCTTAGCCAAACATTGTAAAAGAGTAAAAAACGGTTACCAAATCGATTAGCCATCAACTAGGTAAGAGTAATTTAGCCTTTACAATGCTCAAAATTGAAAAAAATCAGTAACCCACTTGCAAAATCTCCGAATTGAATCTCCAAAATCCTTCAAGTCTACTGACAAACTATGAAAAACTCAAGAGAAAAATGTTCTAGACTAATTCAGCATACTAAATTAATTGTTCAAAATCTAATTTATAGTCACCAAAAATAAGCCACGAAGGGCCATTAGGGGAAGTAAGTGGGGTTCGCTAAACCACTCAGCGAACTGCCCATTGCTCTCTTCTATCGCCTTTCTACCTTGGCTCTCAGCATCCTCAAGTCCTTTAACTTTGGGCGATTTCTCTTTGCATAGCAGAATTGCTTGGTGATTCACTGATTGCCCCTTTTCTATCAGCAACTTGGTTTCTTCCCTCAAGGCTGGCACACTAGAACTTTAGGCGGTCAAAGTAGCCACTCGGCGACGTGCCAAGTGCTCTTGGCGATCATCAAGCTTGCCTTTCTTCACTCCTTCAGTTTGTTTTGTTCTTTTTTTCCTATTAGTGTCCTTGCTTTGCTCCTCAATCCATATACGTGAAAATCAAGGATTTAACATTAGTTTATGGCACAAATTATGCATTTGAGGACACTAAGTCTATATAAACAAAGCCCCAAATCAGTCCAAATCTCGGACTCATCACCACGCATAGGGCCAAAGAAAGTATTGAAAAGGCATTCAATTATGATGACTGGAAATGTATGAGTGTTTTTAAAATCATTGATGCAATGTGGACGGATCAACTTCATCAGCCTTTGCATGCATCGAGACATATCTTGAACCCAGGGCTCTATTATAAAAATAATGACATGAAGACTTTAGCCGAAGAAGTGTGGCAGGGATATCATAAATGTTTTGAGACGATGATCCTATATAAAAGCTTGCAAGAAAAAATAGGGGAGGAGCTTGGTGTGTACACGAAAGTTGATGGGCTATTTGAAATTGAATCAACCATTAGAGCTAGAACCTTAAGGTCACCTGGTGAGCATTTCATCTTTTAATTGTGTTTAAAGCTTCAACTTTTAAGTTGTTACACATTAACTTTTAAAATAACTCTTTTATAGTTGAATGGTGGATGCAATATGGTCAAAATGTCCCAAACTTGTAACAATTTTCTATTAGAGTGCAAAGTTTAACTTGTAGCTCATCCGGTTGTGAGAGATATTGGAGCATGTATGAACATCTGAGAAACTATATTACATTATTACTAACTAAAATGGTATCTTAGTTATCCTAAGTCCTTCTATTAATTACTTTTTACAACTTATGTGCAAATTCATACTAAAAAGAGAAATAGGCTTGAGTTGAAACGCCTGAATGATCCAGTGCTCATCAAGTATAATAGAACATTGGTGTGTCGTTACAATGCTCGCAATACCATTTATCCAATTTTGTTGGATAGTATTGTCACGACCCAGGGGTACCCCCTAGATGTAACAAGGCCTATAAGACCCCGAGAGGCGTCATACAAGCCACTTAGCATATCATAACATAAAGTAGTAGAAAAGGTGCGGGAATTTAAATCTTTTCAATACAATCAAAGTCTTTTACAAAACTAGCGGAAGTCTAACAATATTGTCTCAAACCATCTAAACAGCATGAATAAAGTCTTGAGTCAAAGCCCATACAATAGTCCAAGACATAAAGGAAAAACATAAAATAAAGTGGTGATCACATCCTCGAATACAATGAGGACTCACCAAATTTTCATTCCTTGATCAACAATGAAGATAGCCACGAGTGTCATAATCTATATCGCCGAAACCTACATTGGATAAGAATGTAGGCAAAAGTGTGCGTTAGTATAAAAATGTACTAAATATGATGGCTAGCATAAACAACATAACATAAGAATTAGTCAACATATGACATAAGGAATAAACATAATCAAGAGATAATCAACATCATAATAAAAGATGAATAATTCCTTAAGTAACTCACTTATCCTTAGCCAAGACATAGGTCATCTGCCTCTAGTCAAGCTCACATCATGGAAGGCATATCTAGCAACACTCCAATCACATCATCTTCATAACATAATCATATCATGAATACTTACTTTTATAGACATGGGGATTCGCCTTAGTGCCTAGCTTATAAAGGCTAATGGTTATTCACCTCTTGCCTTACTTTTAGATCATGGGTACTCGCTTCCACAATCTCATCATATGACACGGGTACTCACGTCCACATCATTTCATAAGGAGCATGGGTACTCGCATCCATGTCCATTCATCATAGTAAGAACGTGGGGACTCATCTCTTGTTCAATTCTAAGGAGTATGGGAATCACCTCATATCCTTACATATAGAGGTCAAGGGTAATCGCCTCTAGCCACATCAATTACATAAGCTTTTAGTCTAGATTCATTTTAGGTGAGCAATCCTTTCAACCTAGAATTATTCATGTGAGTAAAACTTTCACATTCATACAATCATGCTTAGCAATTAATTAAAGGAAGTATCCTTCCCATACTACAACATCAACAATCAATGATTCCTAGTCTAGGCTTTACTTTCAAAACACTACATCTCATGATCATCATTTATGCATTACTTTCAAGCAATTAACATCATGTTAATCATATATGCTTCAATCTTAAGAAATTCTAGTCATAATTCATCAATCATACAAGTAGATATCAAGATCCATAAAGTTTCCCTTCAAGACATCAAACCCAATTATATAAATTCTAGGTCAAATCATGAAATAGGCTTGGGTACATGTAATTTCATCCTAAAAACATGTAATCCTATTAATTCAATCCTAAAGAATCATAATCCACTCAATTGGATCAACATATAATTATAATTGCCAACTCTCGACACAAGAAACCTCGACCGATGGATCGTTGACTAGCCTACGACTCATCCTGGTTAGTCTTGGTCCATGGTTAGAGCGTTTTGGGCCAAGGAGGTCCACTGGACAACAGAGTGTGGACCCACCTACTGTCTGTAGGTCCCACCGTGGTCCATGGCTAGACTAATTTCTGAACTGCCTATCCACGGCCCCATCTATAGCCCGTTGGTCAACTCACGAGCTGTGGTTGGCTCTTGTGGATGGACATGAAATTCCCAAACAACTGCTATTTTGCCTCGTTTTGAATATGGGGTGTTACATTATGTCCCCCTTGGGATCAGTCATCCTCGAATGAGATTCTAAGCACGTTTTGAAACTACAAAACTCAAGACTAGTAGCCCATCATGCATGCAACTCATTTAAATGCACATAACTAAGGGAACTTCATCTCCAAGCTAAACATACTCAATGCACCATATGGGAGTAGGAACTAAATATAACAACCCAGTATGCATTAAATCTTAACATTTCTCATGTTCAAGGAGGAACTATCATCTCGAACTCAAAAGCAATGCTGTACACAATCACATGGAGCTCTTATGCAATTCAATCTCAAAAAGAACAAATTCAAGGAGGGGATCTCCACTCCGAGTCAAGGCATGTTCTACAACTCATCTCATGAAGTCTATAAGCAACTTATACTCAATACACAACCACATGAGGAAAATCCAGCACATAAGTCATTTCTTTTAAAACTTAAGCTTTTTTATTGAACATGCAAAATCTAAGGAAATCATGGAAACACATAAAACACACATGACTACAAACATAAACAAACCAAGAGGAACTCATTACCTCAACCTAGAATAGGAGGAAAAAGATGAGGATACCAGGACATCATATCGTCTTCGGCCTCCCAAGCAACACCCTCAACTAGATGGTTTCTCCACAACACTTTCACGGAAGCAACTTGTTTGTTTCTTAATCTCTTAACTTACCGGTCTAGAATCTCAACCAGAACTTCTTCATAAGAAAGGTTCTCTTTCACTTCTAACCCTTCTAGGGGAATTATGGATGTCGGATCCCAACACACTTTTTTCAACATAGAGACATGGAAAACCGGATACACCGACTCCAGCTCATTTGGCAAATTAAGCTCATATGCAACCTTACCAACATGCCTCAAAATTTGATATAGGCCTAAAAAATAGGGACTAAGTTTCCCTTTCTTTCCAAAGTTCATTACACCCTTCATAGGTGATATTTTCAAATAAACCCAATCAAGCGCATCAAATTCAAGGTCTCTCCTTCTAACATCGGCATAAGACTTTTGTCTACTTTGGGCGGTTCTAAACCTTTCTGTAATGAGTCGAACTTTCTCAATAGCCTCATGAACCAACTTAAGACCTATCAAGGCAACTTCACCCTCCTCAAACCATCCTATAGGAGATCTACAACTTCTACCATAAAGAGCCTCAAATAGAGCTATACCAATACAAGAATGGTAGATATTGTTATAGGAAAAGTAAATCAAAGGCAAATGGTCATCCCAATTTCCCTTGAAATCAATTACGCAAGCCCACAACATGTCTTCCAATGTTTGGATTGTTCGTTCCGCTTGCCCATCAATTTGGAGGTGAAAAGCGGTACTAAGCTTGACCTTAGTGCCAAGACCCTTTTGTAAGGACTTCCCAAACTGTGAAGTAAACTGAGTACCTCTATTAGAGATAATGGACAAGGGCACTCAATTCAACCTCACCATCTCACGCAAATATAGCTTAGCATAATCTTTCATCGTTTATGACACCTTGACGGGAATTAAATGGGTCGACTTTGTCATCCGGTCTACTATAACCCAAATCGAATCATACTGGTGCCGGTTCGTGACAACCCTAATATGAAGTCCATATTCAAATCTTCCCACTTCTAAGTAGGAATTCTTATGTCTTGGGATAAGCCTCCCAATTTTTGATGCTCAACCTTCACTTGTTGGCAATTTGAACATTTGGCCATAAATCCCGCAATATCCTTCTTCATTCGATTCCACCAATAGACCTCCCCGTATGTCATGGTACATCTTGGTGGTCCCGGATGAATAGAATACCAAGAACTATGGGCTTCAGTCAAAATCTTCTCCCTTAAGTCATCCATATTTGGAAAACATAACCGACCTTGATATCTAAGGACACCATCTTTCCCTTGGGAGAAAGCCTCAACGGACTTTCTAAGTACCGCTTCTTTAAATTCTACCAAAGTCAGAACAAGACATTGCTTTGCTTTAACATCAGCTACAAAAGACGATTCTGACCCTTTATGAACCATAACCCCACCTTTAGCGGAGTCTACCAATCGAACACCCAATCGGGCCAACCTATGGACATCTCAGACCAACTCTTTTCTCTCATCATCTACATGTACAACACTACCCATTGATATTCGACTAAAAGCATCCGCTACAACATTCGCCTTTCTAGGGTGATATAGGACATACATATCACAGTACTTCAACAATTCGAGCCACCTTCTTTGGTGAAGATTCAAGTCCTTTTAGGTAAACACATATTGTAAACTCTTTTGATCGGTGAAAACATCAACATGGACCCCATACAAATAA
Source organism: Solanum pinnatisectum (assembly GCA_035578085.1). Lineage (NCBI taxonomy): Eukaryota > Viridiplantae > Streptophyta > Magnoliopsida > Solanales > Solanaceae > Solanum > Solanum pinnatisectum. Next base: position 21,041,359 of record CM069085.1, read on the forward strand.
TACCTCCAAATCTTTAAGGCAAACACCACCGTTGCTAATTCAAGTTCATGGGTAGGATAGTTCTTCTCATGAACTTTTAGTTTCCTTGAAGCATAGGCAATCACCTTACCATTTTGCATAAGTACACATCTCAATCCCACTATAGAGGCGTCACAATTTACCACAAAGCCATCCGTACCTTCGAATAAGGTCAAAATCAGAGCAGAAGTAAGTCTATCCTTCAACTCTTGGAAACTTTTCTCGCAAGCATCCGACCATATAAACTTGGCCTTCTTTTGAGTCAAATCCATCAAAGGAGAAGTAATGGAGGAAAACCCCTCAACAAATCTTCTATAGTAACCAGCCAAACCCAAGAAACTTCTAATGTTTGTTGGTGATAGAGGTCTAGGCCAACTCTTGACCGCATCCGTCTTAATTGGATCTACCTCAATACCCGTGCTTGAAACAATATGGCCTAAGAAAGCCACAGACCTCAACTAAAGTTCACATTTGCTAAACTTTGCATAAAGTTGTTGGGCCTTGAGGATTTATAATACGATCCTCAAATGATCAATATGCTCATTCTGACTTCTTGAATATATTAGAATATCATCTATGAACACAATTACGAACATATCAAGGTATTGTCTAAACACCCTTTTCATCAAATCCATAAACGTCACCAAAGCATTAGTAGACCTAAACGACATTACCAAAAACTCATAATGACCATATCGAGTTCTATAAGCCATTTTTTAAATATCTTCCTTCTTCACCCTCAAGTGGTGATAACCTGATCGGAGATCAATTTTAGAGCAATAACTTGCCCCTTGAAGTTGATCAAATAAGTCATCTATTCTCGGAAGAGGATACTTGTTCTTGATGGTCACCCTATTCAATTGTCGATAATCAATACACATATGGAGTAAACCATCTTTCTTTCAAACAAACAACACTGGAGCACCCTATGTAGAGATACTCAGTCGGATGAAACCTTTATCCAATAGATCCTTCAATTGTTCTTTCAACTTCTTAAGTTCCATCGGAGACATTCTATAAGTAGGAATAGAGATATGTTGGTTATCGAGGAGTAGGTCAATCCCAAAGTCTATTTCACTTTCGGGAGGAATACCGGGTAAACATTCGGGGAAAACTTCCAAAAACCCTTTTACAACTAGGACCACTCATAAGTAGGAGTTTCAAACTCTACATCCCTCACCCTCACTATATGGCAAACATAAGCTTTGAAATCATTTTCCTAGCTTTTAGGTAAGAAACAAATTGACCTCTAGGCATAGAATTTCCCCCCTTCTACTCCAGGATAGGCTCATTTCGGAATTGAAATTTGACTACCTGAGTTCTACAATCGATAGAGGCATAACACGAATGCAACCAATCCATGCCTAAAATAACATCAGATTCAATCATGTCAAGTTCCACCAAATCTATTAGAGTGACTCTATGTGACAAGGAAATGAGACATCTGCTATAGAATCTCTTAGCCATCACAGAATAACAAACATGGATAGAGACAGAAAAAGGTTCTATCAACACTTTGGGAAGCATATCACATCTCATAGCTACATAAAGAGTCACTGATACACTCAAGTTACACCTCCCTATAGAAGTATAAGTGATCGTTGTCAAATAAACAACCCAACTTGTAGGTTGGGTTTGATCCCACGATGAATATAGTTTAGATATAAACTTAACTCACTATTATCTCCGTTTAGTCAAAATATTTCTGAGAAAAGTAAACTAGGGGATTTTGTAAATAAGTAACAGATTTGAATGCTTAAGTAACTAGTAAAAAAAATTCAGACTTCGGTTTATCAATATGAGAAGGAAACTAGGGTATATGTGTTCTCCACAAGTCCTTCACACAACAATCCTAATAATAGTAATCCTTTCCTAGTGTTTAACATGAAAAGTTGGTAAGTTAGGCATCGCTAAGTGATTGGTCCTCCAAGTAGGTAATTTCACCACGCAACTTGGTTCGTCTACGAGTGTGTGCTTTACTAACCCTACCTTTACCTCAGATTAGTTGTCATATCAATGTAGTTTAGTTTCCCCCTCCCTCCAATTGACATCAAACTATTAGATAGCATCCACTAAATCTATGATGTTTAATCCTCTTCTCATTCATTACTTCCTTGGTCCGGCAAGTAGGAACAAGGAGAGTTCTAATGTGTGCACCCGTTAAAAAGACTTCTAAACGAAAGGATTAACAATACATGTGTAAACACTATTTAAAAATTACTTAATTATTATTCATACTTTGTTAATTGTTCATGGTTCCCACAACCCTAGTTGTGGATTTAGCTACTCATGCTTGAGAGTTCAAAATTCATAATTAGGTAGAATTCATGAACTTATAGTTAGAGAAGATGAAACCCGAAATCTTGAATTGATTTTCAAAGTGAGAATTGTAGAAAAAGAAATCCAGAAATCTATTTGCTAAAAGTTTGCTAATTAATTCTCAAAGAACAAAACCTAGAAGTTTACAACAATGTCTAACCCCCAAAAATGAGGATTACAACTCCTATTTATAGAAAACAAATCCCAAACTAAATAGGAAACAAAATAAGGAAATAAATTGCTCAGATGCGGTTTCTTTTGATGCCTCGACCTACGGACTGTAAGTCGACCTACAGTCCATAGCTCACCCTCCTTGGTCCAACACTTGGAAACTAAAATCAGGTAATGGAACTTCAATTTTCTAATCTTCAATCGACGAATGCGCAGGATAGACCGTGGCTTGGCCTACGGTCCGTCGATGCCTCCGTCGTTCCATATTTTGTTAGACTTCCCTAATATTCCACCTACGCTTACCCACCTATGGTCCATGGATTGGACTATGGTCTGTCCGATCAGTCCATGGTCTTGAGTACTGAAACCCAACTGTAACACCCCGAAAACTAGTAGACTTAACTAGTGCCATAATTTAGGGTTCTAAGTCTTAGTATGTGAGGTTGTCAAGCCTAGAAAGTAGACAAGGGCCTAAGCTATCAAGGTAAAGTGAAGGAAAATTTATTCTTCTTTGGACCTTGTTGGCAATGGGGCAGCATGATCACCCAAGTGACTTGGCGAGGCGCCAAAGTGCACTTGGGATCTCCTAGTGGGCTGTCGCCTTGGCCTAGGTTTTGGAAATTTGTGAGAGCTAAGCTGGGGCTCGCTGGTTTGATTGGCGATTCGCCCAATAAACCCCTCCATTGCCTAGTGAGCTGCCCTTTTCGGGAGCCTATTGGAAATTTAGGCGAGCCAAGGGTCCATTAGGCGAGTCGTCTAGTGCCCTTGGCGAGCCAAGAGGTGCAAAGGGCGAGGTAAGTCATGAAGGCTTGTATTTTTTTAGTAGAAACTTTAAGGGGCCTTAGTTCTTTTCCAACGTTGACCCTACATTATTTTATTCCCTTTCTAGCAAGTATATAAACTTTATAGACCTAAGTTTCCCTCAATTAAGTCATTCTCCCTAAAATCCAAAAAAAACCCAACGTCATCTCCTCTAAAGAATATTTCTCTCTCTAAAAAACCCCCATTGAAGAAGGAGATATAGCTTGAAGCTTGGACCAAGAACAAACCTTGTGCTAGGGCTTTGATTAAAGGTATGTTTATATTTTCATCTATGGGTTCTTCAACACATAGAGTCCCCTAGAAATTCCCTAAATTTGTGAAGAAGAACCCCAATCTAAGCTAGGGTTTCTTCCAATGTGTGTGTATAGTTAGGTATGACCCCAATTGGTTGGATAATACATATTTATGATTAATTTAGTGTTAATTCATGATATTATGATGAATTTATGTGATTTCAATGATTACCCTAGTCTAATTGATGAAAATGAGTTATGTGGGTTATTTGCATGGATGGTCAAATTGAACGTCAAGGTGATCTTCTAGAATAAATGGTTTGACTAATAATTGTCTAGGGCTAGAATCAATATGCATGAATTGATTTAGAATAATGATAGTATGATGGTTTTTGACCAGTAATTCTTGCAATTGACCTTATATGATGAATTATGAAAAGAGTCTCTTGATAAGGAAGAATATGACTAGAATTGCTTAAAGATGAATCTTATGACTTGAATGTATTGTAACCTAGATATGAATGATCATAGAGTGAAGTAATTCTTGGAGAGTAAGGCCTGTAGTCCTGAATATTGAATCTCAAGGGCTTTGAGAATAGAGTCAATGTGATGAATAGAAGTCTAATAGGTGGATTTGTGGTTAAAGGCCTATACTCACCTAATATACTTTATGAATGCTTGAAAGTATGAAGTAATAGAGCCACTTGAAAATGGAATGGTGGTCAAGGACATACTTCCATGAGAGATGAGTGTTAACCAAGGCTTAACAAGTGAACCTTGGGGTGTATGATTGGCTCCAAGTGGATATTGAAGATGAGATGGAGTGTCAAACAAGATAGGGTCCAGGCTCCAACTAGAAAGGAGAACTACACCTAGATGATGTGAGGACTTTCCAAGTTAAAAGGGGAACTTCTACGTAGTAGAGTGTGGGTTTTCCCAAAGTTAGGTCTCATGAGTTGGAAGCATTCACATAGTTGAGTTAAGGTTTTTAGTAGCAATATCCATATCCAATGAACTAAGGCATGCTTGAAGAAGCATCTCATAGTCTTCTAAAGCATAACTGAACTAAGAGTTACTTAATGAAGTACCTCATAGTGTTCAAGAGTATAGATGGACTTAGACATGCTTAATGTAGCATCTCATAGGGTCCATGTTATTGATGAACCTAGACATGCTAAAAGTAGTAACTCATAGGGTTCAATCTAATAATGAACTAAGATGTGCTTAAGAGAGAAGCTCATAGTGTTCTAAAGTTAAAGGGAGGAACTAGGTTCCAAATCAAGAAGTATTAGTACGAGGACCTAAAAGGTGTACTTAGCATGCGTAGTATTATGGGGTGCTATTCGTGCATTTCACAAGTATGAGTTAGGGTCATTCAAGAAAGAGTTCTTACGTGTGATGTATTTTAAGATAGGGTTGTGCTATAGTGACCTTCCATGATATGTTTGACTAAAGGTGATAGTTCCCTTGTCCAAATGTAGTAAGCATATAGTAAGACTAATGTAGGGTGAATATGACTAAGATGACTTCAAGGTTATGCTTAGTCTGAATGGTAGTATGGGATGTCTTTCCTGTATTGCACAAGTGTGCTTTGAAGTCACTTAGAAGTATGGTGCCCTTATAGTAGAAAATCTTAAGACTTGTACCATGTATATAGACTATGATTAAGATGACCAAAAAGGGATACTAGACTTAGGTGATATTATGGGATGCTATTCTTGCTTTGCACTTGTATGCTTTTGAGGTTATTTGAGAATGGTGCTATTATGGTATAGATGACTAAGAGTCAATTATGCTTATATGATTATGATTTATCTCCTATGCTCATTAACTATGTGCTATGTTGACTTATGTTTATATGATGCTTATGTTGGAGATCATGCTATGACTATGATGATTATGTATGACCATGTTATTATCTCTTATGCTTATGTCTTATGTTGACTAACCATTTTGAGATTGTGATAGCTATCATACTTGGTACATTTTGTACTAACGCATATTGCATACATTCTAATCAAATGTAGGCTATTGGAGATCGAGTTCCTTTAAAGGCTAGGTTTCTAAGACGTAAGAAAAGTTGAAGATTTTTGTAAGTCCTCATAGATTCGAGGACAAATCGATTATTCCTTTATGTCACTTCTTTATGTTTTAGACATTGTATGGGCTGCATCCCAAGAATTTTGTTCTAGAAGTTTAATAGATGGTTTGAGACGAAGTTGTAGTAAAGCCTTTCGCTTGCTTATGAAAATGTTTTTGATTGTATGGTTTAATGAAGTTTTAAATTTTCCCGTACTTTCTGTTATCTTATGTTATGATTATGCTAAGGGCTTGTATGAGACCCCTTCAGGGTCAAGTACGACATGTTACGTCTAGGGGTACCCTTGGGTCGTGACAAAGTTGGTAATCAAAGCACAAGGTTTAGAAGGGTTCTTGGATTGTCTCAAACCACGTCTAGTAGAGTCTTGTTCATAAAAGTGAAGCGCGACACTTTTATGAATATGAAGCTATTGGATGTTTAGGAAATGTCATTTCTTCATTCTCTAAGTCGTGCTATAGAGTTTAGATCTAGTAGGTCTTTCTCCTAACCTTTGCCCTATAGTTTTTCAGGTTATGGCTAATACTAGGGCTAATGCTAGGAGGGATGAGGAAGACAATGAAGAACATGAGGTTCCTCTTCAAGTTCCAAACCAAGTTCCTTCTCAAGCTCCAAATGACCCTCCAATTGAGAATGTCACTCTTGTGGAGTTTAGGGATTCTATGTAATTGTTGGCTAAAGCCTTGACGGCGCAAGCCAATAGAGAGATGGTGATTCCAGCAAACCCAATAAGGGGGATGGGTGCTTCTAGGGTAAGGGAGTTTTTGAGGATGAACCCTCTGGAGTTTTATGGCTTTGAGGTGGAGGAAGATCCTCAAGGTTTTATAGATGAGGTGTATAAGGAGCTTGCTATCATGGGCTTGACTACGGTACAGAAAGCGAAACTAGCCGCTTATCAATTAAGGGATGTAGCATAAATTTAGTATGAGCAATGGAAAGATAGTAGATTGGTAGAAGAAGGCCCAATAGAGTGGGAAGGGTTTAAAGAGTCATTCCTTGGTAGGTTCTTTCCCCTAGAGGTGAGGGAGCTAAAGATGCAAGAGTTCATAAATCTTAAGCAAGGGGGTATGAGTGTGAAGGAGTATTCCCTTAAGTTCAACCAACTATCCAAATATGCTCCAACCATAGAAGGGGATTCAAGGGCCAAGATGAATAAGTTTGTGATGGGAGTATCCGAATTAGTGGTCAATGCATGTCGTTCGGCAATGCTTATCCCTAGTATGAATATTTACCATCTCATGGTGCATGCTCAACAAATTGAGGAGCAAACTCTTAAGAAAATAAATAGGGAGGGGGAAAAGAGCTAGAACTGATGAGGGGAAACTTTCCCAATGCTAAGTCTGATGAGCAAGGCAGGTCTAAGTCTAGACAAAAGTATTCCTGCCAAGACTCTCCATTTCCTAAATCTACATGCACTAAGTGTGGAAGGAGTCACTATGGTTAGTGACTAGCCAGCATGGATGGTTGCTATGGGTGTGGAAAGGATGGGCACAAAATGAGAGATTGCCCAATTTTTAAGGCTAAAGGAAGAAAGGGTAAGAAAGTTGACTCTAGTAGTTTATGCTCTCCAATCTAGAGAAGATCAAGAGTGATCTCCTCATGTCCCTTCCAGTATGTGTTTTTATAGTTTAGTAACTTTCCGGATTTCTTGTCTTTTGTGACTTGTTATGATGGACTTGAAGTTGTCTTTAATATGAATGATGCTTCATTGTTAACTTATGTTATGAATTATGTTTAGAAGAGTTTGTGTAGGCTTACTCCCAAGGGGGGAGATAGTGTGCCTATCTAATGAGGTTATTGTGTGATTGTGTGTTGCCTATGCATTGTTTTCCTCATGTTGTAGTGCATTGAATAAAGTTGCATATAGACTTCATGAGATGAATATATGAGCATGCCCTAGTTTTTGGAGTTGAGAGATTCCTTCTTGAATAAATGCTTTTTGAGAGTAAATTGCATTTAGGCTCCATAAGCGTATGTTGAATATGTTATAGTTCGGAGATGGTAGTTCCTCCTTAAGAATGAGTTAAGAAAAGAATTGCATGCAGTTTGGGTTGGTGGAAGTTTTTCCTACTCCCTTGTGTTGCATTCAATATGTTTAGCTTGGAATTGAAGTTTTCCTCTTTAGTTGTGTGCATTTAGATGTAGTGCATGCATGATGGGTTGCTAGTCTAGAGTCGTTTCCTTTAAGAAGTATTTAGAATCGTCATTCGAGGACGAATGTTCCCAGGGGGGAGATATTGTAACACCCCAGAAACTAGTAGACTAAACTAGGGCCATAAGTTAGGGTTCTAAGTCTTAGTATGTGGGGTTGTCAAGCCTAGGAAGCAGACAAGGGCCTAAGCTATAAAGGTAGAGTGAACGAGAAATTATTCTTCTTTGGACCTTGTTGGCGATGGGCAGCATGATCGCCCAAGTGACTTGGCGAGGCGCCAAAGTGCACTTGGGATCTCCTAGTGGGATATCCCCTTGGCCTAGTTTCTGCAAATTTGTGCGAGCTAAGTCAGGGCTCGCTGTTTGGATTGGAGATTCGCCCAATAGACCCCTCCATCGCCTAGTGAGCTCCCCTTTTTGGAAGCCTACTAGAAATTTAGGCGAGCCAAGGGCCCATTAGGCGAGTTGCCTAGTTTCCTTGGTGAGCCAAGGGGTGCAAAGGGCGAGGTAAGTCGTCAAGGCTTGTATATTTTTAGTTGAAACTTTAATGGGCCTTATTTCTTTTCCAAAGTTGACCCTCCATTATTTTATTCCTTTCCTAGCACGTATATAAGCTTATTAGACCTAAGTTTCCCTCAATTAAGTCATTCTCCCAAGAATCCAAAGAAAACCCAACTTCATCTCCTCCAAATAATATTTCTCTCTCTAGAAAACCCCCATTGAAGGAGGAGATAGAGCTTGAAGCTTGGACCAAGAACAAACCTCCATTGTTGAGAGATTGTGCTAGGGATTTGATTAAAGGTATGTTTAGGTTTTTATCTATGGGTTCTTCCACCCATAGAGTCCCCTAGAAATTTCCCAAATTTGTGAAGAAGAACCCCAATCTAAGCTAGGGTTTCTTCCAATGTGTGGGTATAGTTGGGTATGACTCCAATTGGTTGGATAATACTAATATATGATTAATTTAGTGTTAATTCATGATATTATGATGAATTTATGTGATTTCAATGATTACCCTAGTCTAATTGATGAAGATGAGTTAAATGGGTTATTGCCATGGATGGTCAAATTGATGGTCAAGGTGATCTTCTAGAATAAATGCTTTGACTAATAATTGTCTAGGGCTAGAATCTATATGCATGAATTGATTTAGAATAATGAGAATATGATGGTTCTTGAGTAGTAATGCTTGAGATTGACCTTATATGATGAATTATGACAAGAGTCTCTTGATAAGGAAGAATATGACTAGAATTGCTTAAATATGAATCTTATGACTTAAATGTGTTGTAACCTAGATATGAATGATGATAGAATGAAGTAAAGCTTTGAGAGTAAGGCTTGTAGTCATGAATGTTGAATCTCTAGGGCTTTGAGAGTAGAGTCAATGTGATGAATAAAAGTCTAATAGGTGGATTTGTGGTGAAAGGCCTATACTCACCTAATCTACTTTATGAATGCTTGAAAGTATGAATTGATCAAATCACTTGAACATGGAATGGTGGTCAAGGACATCCTTCCATGAGAGATGAGTGTTAAGTAAGGCTTAACAAGTAAACCTTGGAGTGTATGCTTCGCTCCAAATGGATATTGAAGATGAGATGGAGCGTCACACAAGATAGTGTCCAAGCTCCAACTAGAAAGGAGAACCACACCTAATTGATGTGAGGACTATCCAAGTTAAAGGGGGAACTATTACGTAGTAGAGTGTGGGTTTTCCCAAAGTCAGGTCTCATGAGATGGAAGCCTTCACATAGTTGAGTTAAGGTTTTTAGTAGCAATCTCCATATCCAATTAACTAAGACATGCTTGACGAAACATCTCATAGTGTTCTAAAGTATAATTGAACTAAGAGTTACTTAATGAAGTACCTCATAGTGTTCAAGAGTATGGATGGACTTAGAAATGCTTAAAGTAGTATCTCATAGGGTCCATGTTCATGATGAACCTAGACATGCTAAAAGTAGAATCTCATAAGGTTCAATCTAATAATGAACTAAGATATGCTTAAGAGAGTACCTCATAGTGTTCTATAGTTAAAGGGAGGAACTAGGTTCCAAATCAAGGAGTATTAGTATGAGGACCAAAAGTTGCACTTAGCATGGGTAGTATTATGGGGTGCTATTCGTGCATTGCACAAGTATGAGTTAGGGTCATTCAAGAAAGAGTTCTTACGAGTGATGTATTTTAAGATAGGGTTGTGCTATAGTGGCATTCCATGATATGTTTGACTAATGGTGATAGTTCCCTTGTCCATATGTAGTAAGCCAATAGTAAGACCAAAGTAGGGTGAATATGACTAAGATGACTTCAAGGTTATGCTTAGTGTGAATGGTAATATCGGATGTCTTTCGTGCATTACACAAGTGTGCTTTGAAGTCACTTAGAAGTATGGTGCCCTTATAGTAGAAAAGCTCAAGACTTAGACCATGTATATAGACTATGATTAAGATGACCAAAAAGGGATACTTGACTTGGGTGGTATTATGGGATGCTATTCTTGCTTTGCACTTGTATGCTTTTGAAGTTACTTGAGAATGGTTCTGTTATGGTATAGATGACTAAGAGTCAATTATGCTTATATGAATATGATTTATCTCCTATGATCATTAACTATGCCTTATGTTGACTTATATTTATATGATGCTTATGTTGGAGATCATGATATGACTATGATGATTATGTGTGACCATGTTATTATCTCTTATGCTTATGTCTTATGTTGACTAACCATTTTGAGATGCTCTTATGATGTTGTGCTAGCTATCATACTTGGTACATTTTGTGCTAACACATATTGCCTACATTCTAATCAAATGTAGGGTATTGAAGATTGAGTTCCTTTGAAGGCTAGGTTTCTAAGGAGCAAGAAGAGTTGAAGATTTTGGTGAGTCCTTATAGCTTCGATGACAAATCCATTATTCCTTTATGTCACTTCTTTATGTTTTATACATTGTATGGGCTATGTCCCAAGACTTTTATTCTAGAAGTTTAATAGGTGGTTTGAGACAAAGTTGTAGTAAAGACTTCCGCTTGCTTATGTAAATGTTTTCGATTGCATGGTTTAAAGAAGTTTTAAATTTTCCCATAATTTCTATTATCTTTTGTTATTATTATGCTAAGGGCTTGTATGAGACCCCTTTGGGGTCATGTATGCCATGTTACGTCTAGGGGGTACGCCTAGGTTGTGACACCAACTTCCAGACCAAGACCTACGACTGCCCATCTATGGCTAGTCATTGGACCTACGGTCCGTGGTTGGCTCCGTTGGTGGCTACTTCTACACTTTTTTAGCTCTCTTCTCCATCAACTGCATCCAAGCCTATTTCCTGCAATAATTACACACAAAACATTATTTCTAATACAGAATAGCCCAAGACAAACACAAACTTTAACTGAAATGTGTCAAAATTATCGTAAACTCATGGTATATCAACACCCTCAACTTAAACTTGTTGTTTGTCCTCAAGCGACACACTAAAACTCTAAACGACACTTATGTAGAAACAAACATACAAACTCTAGCAATCACATGGCTTTCTCAATCAATTCCATCTCTTAGTACAATTCGTTTCATCTAGACTCAACAAGCTAACTCACGCAGATCAAAACATGACATAGATCGACCAATAGATATCACCACATGCATTTTTCACAATCACCAAGGTACCAACTCTCCAACAATGTAACTAGTGCCCTCACTTCAAAAGAAATCCTGTTTCACACAATAGATATGAACTTTAATTTTAAATATTCATTCAACACTCACATTCAGAAGTGACTTCAAGTACAGTTAGTGCTCAATACCATAGGCTTGCCCTTATTTTCACTGCATTGACTCTCCAAACTAGTCACTAGGATCACTATAGGACTTTCTTAGCTTGTAACGTAGTCTCAGGGTCAGGTAGAGTATATTTGGGAAATTTTTAGTGACTTGTCTACCCTCCTTGACATTACATTGGCTTTTTACCTCTTTTCTCAACCAATTCTTGACAACTTTTTATTTTCTGCTCTTTCCCTTGGCTTTCTTCAACACAGACGTGACTTTTGATTTTATCGCTCTTATTTTTTGTTTTACCTTCTTCTTTTTATTTTACTTCATCTTTCTTTGTTTTTTCAGCACTTTTTTCATTCATCTTTTTGCTTGACTTAAGTCACATCTTTTTCTTTCTTCTACCCAAAACTCTTTTCATACCCTTTTTCTTTCGGTTTCCTTTTTCATAGCCACTCTCAACTTATGTATTTTGCATGAGTTGAGGTGCACAATATCCGATGTCGGACCATGGCCAAGATTAAGGTAACTTTTGAATTAGCCACCCTCAACTTAGGCTTTTGGCCTAAGTTAAGGTGAACATGTCCAAGGACGGACTGGTGCCAAAACAATATTTTAGGGAAGGTGAATTAGGTGTATTAAAAGAAACAGTCTTTATTAGGTTCAAACATTTGGATCAAAGGGAGAATTTATTGCTTTTGGTTGACTTTTAGGCTTGAGTGCACTTATTTGAACAAGGTCCTATGATCATTTCCCAACTTCTAGCCTAGATTATCTTAGTAGGACCAATGTGGCAAGTTATAGATTGGCACATACTGTATAAACATTCAAACTTTTCGCACACACACTGAGGACATTGTTTCATTATCGGATTATTGAATTACCCAGTTCAAGTTTTAGCTTAAGTCATGTTATCATACCGGTCCCTTATCATGCCATATGAAGATCCAACACATTCAACTCATTCAACCAATAGATCTAGCACATTTCAAAATTTCAAAATTTTTTGACAGGTATCAATTTCATGCTTTTTGTGCCACCATGATTCCATTTTTTTGCTTACTTCTACACATACAATCCTAAACATGCCGGTTCAACAAAAAGTAAAATAGTCCGTTGAGGGAAAAGAACACATGCAAGAAAACCCCAAGGGAGGATTATGAGTTGGGTTACTCAGACTTCACCCTATCACTCATAATCCATTTACTCCACCCCTAAAAAATTAAGCTACAATTGCTCGCGAGCAAAATAAAAAGTAAACAATAAGGTAAAGCAAACCTGTGGCGCAAATGCGCTGAAGACCCATCAAGAAGCGAGTGGATCCAGTTTCCCAGAACCCGCTAGATCAACACTAGAGACTCAATAAGTAGCACCCTCATCAAAAATGGGAACACCATCAGTAGTGCTCCTCGAACCAGAAGGACCAACATCTAGATCTCGGGCCCGATACTTCTTTCTCTCCTCATCAATGATGGACTGCCTTTAGGCTGGCTCCAACTTTTGGCACTCCTTCTTTTTCAATCATTGAGCCAGTGTGATCGAAGCGGTGACGCTTCCCAGCAATACGAGAAGGATTGGGTGGTCGCATAGTGTCTCCAGATAGGGCAATCATCACCACCTCGTCCTCCTCCACCGCAGGTCCAGACTCTGGTACCTCTTCATTAAGGGCTAGCAGGGCATTAACATCAGCCTAGAGCCTAGACAACTCCTTCTGGAAAGTGGTCACATCAATAGTAAGGGCAGACGTGTCCAAAACGCGTAACTCAAATGCATCAAGGCGCTTATGAATGACCTGAATCTTCCTATCCATCATCTACTCAATCCTAGCCTTAGACTCCTCAATAGAACGCCGCATCCACAGCCTTATATGCTACAACAAGGTAGCCATCTGGGACTCCAACTTCTGGACTCTAGCCAGAGGAACGACAGTGACCCTTAAGAGGGATTGGCTCGGGATGAGCTTTGGGCCTGGCTAGTTGCAGTAGAAGGTGGAGCCTATGCATCAGTAGTGGTGGGAGGAACTGTAGTATAATCAACCTAGATCTGCTCCACATAAAATATAAGCTCAACACCCAAGGGCGGTAGGTCAACTTGTGGCTCCCTCAGTGGTGCAGAAAGATTGGCATCATCTCGAATGAGGCCAATATCTACAGTCTTGGTCGCCTCGAACAACCTGTCGCAATGTTAAATAGGCACTGAAGCCTCCCTACAGAGATTGAATATCAGACATGGGAAGGGCAGAGTGGTGCTGGTCAGGAAGGCCCTCTCGTGGATCTCACCGATCAGGATGCATGAGAAATCAAGCTCCAGTCCCGCCATAATAGAAGCAATCATCACGGCCCAGTCCTAAGTGACAACATTGTCCGCTTGAGTAGGGGACAGTCTAGTACGAACCACATGCCAGAAGAACTTCAGTGCGAAGCTTAGAGTTGCCTTTCTGATAGGCAATGTAATGTTCCTCACCCACTCTGTATCCTTTCTATCTTCGGCTTTGTGATAGGCCATCCTCCTCAGAAGTGTCTTTTTGTGCTCAGCATCCCTCTGAAATGACCTGCTCTGAACAATTCCTATCCTGTAGTCATACTCTGCTATATTAATATGTAGAGTGTGGGTTGGGCCATAGATGAACCAGCAAATGGTGGCCTCTGAGATGTCAACAGGGATATTCCTCACCAATCTAGGCTGAAGTAGAGGCTAGGCCATTAGCTTAGCCCTCTTGGTTATGGCATTGCGTACCGTGGTGGCATAGGAAGAATAAAACTCCTGAGTCATCTCCTCACTATAATTACCTAGGCCCAGTGCCATCCACTCACATGTGCCTTTGAAATAGCTCCTCAATAACGGGCATGGTGTAGAGGTTGCCTATTAGAACCCTGCGCTCCTCAGTAACGGTCCTGACCATCTTTCGGTGCTCATTGAGCATGGTGCCATTTTCATATAATTAGTATTGACTCTCCACGCACCATCTGTTCGACTTAGTGGCATTAGGGGCGGGGTCAACTCTTGGAGGTACCAAGATGTCTCTTGAGCTATCGACATCAAATGAAGAAGCAGGACTATCGCCAGAACTAGAGCTAGACTGCGACTTTCCAGATTGTGTAGCCCCCTCCTCAGACTGGGGGCGGTGACCTCGACCTCATCACTCGTAGAACTAATCTACTAGGCCCTGTTCCAAGTAACTTGGGGTGTAGTGGGGGAACCTTGTGTAATGCCCGGGACAGACTCAGTATCGCTGTCCTCATTTATCAGAAATTGGGAAGGGGCGACTGATTTAGACTTTCCCCCTCTCGCGTAGGTTGGAGCTTGTTTCAGAGCCATGGTACCTGTGGTAGACTAGTTAGTACCAAAACAAGGCAGTAGGACTCATGGAATAATTTTAGAACAAGATTTGGACCCAGAAAAAAACTCAAAAAAATTTTAGGGAGTAGTTGAACTTGTGATCCACGGTGGGTACCTATGGTCCATCGATGGAACGACGGCCCGTGGGTCGCCTCCATAGGTCAGGTGGTGATTTTTTTGCATGTCAGCATATTTTTCGGTAGTACATCATTCTTAGGGTTTTTATTACACACAGTTTAACTTGCAAAACAAAGAAAACACCAAAACCCCAAGTCAAAACTTTTGATTAGACCTAGTGACCCATTTATTCGATTTAGATTAATTACACACTCACATACCGTCATTCCAAGGGTTTTTCTAAACTAAAAACCAACATTTTAACAAGTAATATAACAACCCAAGGTCATGTTCATCGTTGTGAATTCAATTTGAAACAATGAACTATTCAAAGTTTGGGAGAAATTGATTTACCTTACAAGTAAGCAACGATGGTGAGTGTGTGACGTAGTAACAATGCTCCTAAGACCAAACTTGACACCGAATCCGGACCTTGAAAGCTTTTTAAGAGACAATGGAAGGGTTTTGGGAGAGAAAATGGAAGAAATGAGAGTAGAGGGAATTAAAAGTGAAAGGGGAGGAGTATATGGAGGTTATGGGGGAGTAGAGTGGGTGAAATTTGGGAATTTAATCAGTTTGTAACGGTTGGGGAGAATGAGGGAAGTTGGGAAATGATTTAAAATGAAGGGGTTTTATTTTAATAGAGGTCCAGGTCGGGTCAATAGAAACCATAACTTGGACCCACGAGACCCCGTCGACGGTCTGTAGGTCTACCTACGGTCTGTTATGGGTTTCGTAGGTCACTCCAACACTTAGAAAAATTTAGAAACTTACCTAGGATCTACGGATGCCATCCACTGTCTGTGGATTGACCAACGGACCATCGATGGGACCCATAGACCACGACAACAACTTATTTTCTGTAGAGTGTGCCTTTTCGTCCCTGCACACGGAGCAACTATTAGGACTTTCTTTTTACATTTTCTGGACACTTTTTAGACACGGACCCTATTCTACCTAATCTAGCCAATACTAAAATTAAAAATTAATAAGCACATATCTAAAAAAAACATTTTAAGAAATTCTACCTATATCTAGCCAACACTAAAATTAAAAATTAATAAGCACACATCTAAAAAAAACATTTTAAGAAAACTCCTATATCGAAAAGAAAATCCTATAGTTGGCTATATTTTAAATCTTGGGTTGCCTCCCAAGCAGTTCTTGATTTAACGTCGCGGCATGACGCAGACACCTTGATTACTTAAACTTCATCAAGATAATAAGCTTCTATCACTTCATGCACACTCTCAGATTTTCCCAAGTAGACTTTTATCCTCTGTTCGTTCACATTGAACCTCGTCCCTTCCATGTTCTCAAGCTCAACCGCTCCATGTGGAAATACTTGAGTTACTCTGAATGGCCCGGTCCACTTGGACTTAAGCTTGCCAAGAAACAAGCGCAACCTTGAATTGAATAAGGGAACCAGATCACCTACAACAAATTCACGCTTTTCAAACTTCTAATCATGGTACTTTTTCATCTTCTCCTTGTACAAGGATGAATTTTCATATGCTTTTAGCGAAACTCATCAAGCTCATTCATATCATTTAGTATTTGACTCGATGCGGTGCCTCAATCTATATTCAACTTCTTAGCGCCTATATTGCCTTTTGCTCTAGCTCTACAAGCAAATGACATGACTTCCCATATATAAGTTGGTAGGCGGACATACCTATGGGAGTCTTGAATGCGGTGCGATAGGCCTATAGAGCATCATCAAGCCTTCTTGACCAATAAGTTCTGTTGGTGTTCACAGTGTTTGCAAGTATTTGCTTTATCTCTCTATTCGACACCTTAACTTGCCCACTACACTGCGGATGATAAGGAATGACTACATTGTGACGAACACCATATTTCTCTAGCAATGCCTTGAACAACTTGTTACAAAAGTAAGAACCTCCATTGCTGATAATTACCCCAGCTGTACCAAATCTATAGAAGATACTCTTTTTCAGGAATGCGGTGACACTCTTTCCCTCATTGATTGAAAGCACAATTGCCTCCACCCATTTCGATACATAGTCAACTGCAACAAGAATATACTTAATCCCATGCGAACTCACGAACGGACCTATGAAGTCAAGACCCCAGACATCAAATAGCTCAATCACCAACACTAGGTTCATAAGTAGTTCTTTCTTCTTTGAAATTTCTGCTTCTCGTTGGCAACAATCACAAGACTTGGCGAAATCATGAGCATCTTGGTGGATTGTAGGCCAGTAATACCCGTACTACAAGATTTTATGAGCAATTCGAATACCACTATGGTGCCCACCAACAGGCGATGAATGATACACTTGAGTATACTCATCATCTCAACCTTGGGTACATAACGACGAATAATCCCATCAGCACAAACACGAAACAAATAAGGCTCATCCCAAAAGAACTTCGTCACATCAGGCATAAACTTTTCCTTTGGTGAAATGACAAATCCGATGGAATCCAATCGCTTGCCAAGTAGTTAGCAAAATCTGTGAACCAAGGGATAAGATCATAAGAAGTAGCCAATACCTGTTCATCTAGAAATGCATCATTAATCTCATCCCCATCTCCTAACTTCAGTATAGCTTCCTTCTCCAATCTGGACAAATGGTCGGCAACCTGATTTTCTATTCCCTTTCTATCCATAACCTCAAAATCAAACTATTGCAGCAACAATACCTATCTAATCAACCTCAATTTTGAATCCTTTTTAACCATCAGATACCTCAATGTAGAATGGTCAGTATGCACTATGACCTTAGTACCAAGCAAGTAGGATCAAAATTTCTCGAATGCGAAAAACACAGCAAGGAGTTCCTGTTCAGTCACAGTATAGTTCTTTTGAGCCACATTTAGAGCTTTGCTGGCATAGTAAATCAGATGAAGAATCTTCTCTCGCCTCTGTCCCAATACAATACCAAGTGCCACCCCACTCGCATCACATATCACTTCAAAAGGCTGCCCCCAATCCAGTGAAATACTGATAGGTGCTTATACTAACTTTTCTTTCAACTCTCCAAATGCTCTCAGACAAGCATCATCAAAATCAAACTTACACTCCTTTTCGAGTAGCTTGCACAATGGGTGTGCAATTTTTGAGAAATATTTTATGAACCTCTGGTAGAAACTTACATGCCCAAGATAACTCCGAACACCTTTTATAGAGACGGGTGGTGGAATATTCTCTATTAGCTCAACTTTGGCTCTATCAACATCAATACCTCTCTGGGAAATTCGATGACCCAGAACTATCCCCTCTTTGACCATGAAGTGGCACTTTTTCCAATTGAGCACAAGATTGCACTCTTCACATCTTTTTATTACCTCGGCAAGATACATCAAAAAATTATCAAATGAGTCACCTAACACAGAGAAATCATCCATAAATATCTTAATCGTGTCCACCACCATATTTGAAAATATCGACATCATACACCGCTGAAAGTTGCTGGAGAATTACACAACCCAAATGGTATCCTTTTGAAGGCAAAAGTCCCATATGGACAAGTGAAGGTGTTCTTCTCTTGATCTTCCGGAGATATGAAGATTTGATTGAAGCCCGAATACCCATCTAGAAAACAATACCAACCCTTACCAGCAAGACGATCCAGCATCTGGTCCATGAACGACATCAGAAAGTGATATTTTTCTATTCAGGCATTTAGCTTGCAGTAGTCCATGCATACTCTCCATCCAGTCACTAGCCTCATTGGAACCAACTCGTTTTTTGCATTAGGAACCACAGTAATCCCACCTTTCTTAGGTACACACGAAACAGGATAGACCCAACTACTATCTTCAATGAGGTATATGACTCCAACATCTAACTATTTAATAATTTCCTTTTTTACTACCTTTTGCATAGGTGGATTAAGTCTCATTAAGTGCATCCGCTACAACATTAGCTTTGTCGGGGTGATAAAGGACACTCATATCATAATCCTTCAAGAGTTCTAACCACCTTCCTTGACGAAGATTCAAGTCCTTTTGACTAAACACATATTGAAGACTCTTGTGATTGGTGAAAACATCAACATGGATCCCATACAATTAATGTCTCCGTATTTTCAAGGCAAATACCACCGCCGCTAATTCAAGATCACGGGTAAGATAATTCTTCTCATGGACTTTAAGTTTCCTAGAAGCATAGGCAATCACTTTAATGTTTTGATTGAGGACACATCCCAACCCCACTCTAGAGGCATCACAATATACCATGAAACCATCTGTACCTTCCAGTAAGGTCAACACCGGAGCGGAAGTAAGTATATCTTTCAACTCTTGGAAGGTTTTCTCACAAGCCTTCGACCACTCAAACTTAGCCTTCTTTTGAGTCAAAGCCGTCAACGAAGAAGCAATGGAGGAAAACCCCTCAACAAACCTCCTACAGTAACCGGCCAAACCCAAAAAACTTCTAATGTCGGAAGGAGTTGGAGGTCCAGGTCAACTCTTGACCGCATCCGTCTTCTAAGAATCTACCTCAATACCCTTGCTTGAAACATTATGACCAAGGAAAGCTATGGACCTTAACCAAAACTAGCACTTGCTAAACTTTGCAAAAAGTTGTTGGTCCTTAAGAACTTGCAACACATTTCTCAAATGGTCCACATGTTCACTCTCACTTCTTGAATAGATTAAAATATCATCGATAAACAAAATCACAAACATGTCTAGATATTGCCTAAGCACTCTACTCATCAAGTACATAAACGCGTTCGGAGCATTAGTTAACCCAAACGACATTACCACAAACTCATAGTGACCATACCGGGTTCTAAAAGTTGTCTTTTGAATATCAACCCCTCTCACCCTTAATTGGTGATAAACCGAACGAAGATCAATCTTAGAGAAATAACTAGCCCTTTGAAGTTGGTCAAACAAATCATCAATTCTCGGAAGAGGATATTTATTATTGATGGTCACTTTATTCAATTGACGATAATCAATGCACATTCTAAGAGACCCATCATTCTTTCTAACAAACAACATCGGAGCACCCCATGGAGAGATACTCGATCGGATCAAACCATTGTCTAAAAAATTCCTTAGTTGCTCTTTTAACTCTTTCAACTCGATTGGAGCCATTCTATAAGGAGGAATGGAGATAGGTTGCATATCTGGTAAAAGGTTAATACCAAAATCTATTTCCCGCTCAGGAGGAATACCGAGCAAATCATCAGGGAAAATTTCCGGGAACTCATTCACTACCGAAACAGACTCTATGGAAGGGCTTTCAGACTCAACATCCATCACCCTAACAAGATGGTAAATACACCCTTTGGAGATCCTTTTCCTAGCTTTAAGACAAGAGACAAATTGACTTCTAGGGATAGAATTTCTCCCCTTCCACTCTAAGATAGGCACATTTGGAAATTGGAACCTAACCACCCGAGCCCTACAATCGATAGAGGCAAAACATGCATGCAACCAATCCATACCCAAAATCACATCAAAGTATAACATGTCTAACTCCACCAAATCCACCAAAGTAACTCTACGGGACAAGGAAATGGGACAACTTCTATAAACCCTCTTAGCCACCATCGAGTCACCAACTGGGGTAGAGATTGAAAAAGCTCCTACTAACAACTCGGGGAGTATTTCAAACTTCATGGCCACAAAAGGTGTCACAAATGACAAAGTAGCACTGGGATCTAACAAGGAATATACTGGTAACGTCCAAATATACTTCTTGAAAGGAAATATAAATGGTCGTATGCAATATATTTACCTAACTATGAGTCGGGGTCAATCCCATAGAGAATATGGAAGAATATTGTCTATAACAAATATTTAACTCAATAGTCGTTATTTAAATTAAGGGGGATTTAAATTGAAATAAAAATAAAAAGAATAAAAATAGCTTTGAAGTAAGTATTTATTTATATTCATATTATTAGAAATAACTAGGAATGTGTTCCCCCATGATTTCATAAAATAGCAAGAGTATCGTACTAGTGATCTATTTCAATTTTTAGCATGCAAGGTTGGTAAGTTAGGTATCCCTAAGTGATTGGTCCTCCAAATAGGGAATTTCACCCTGCACCTTGGTCTGGCTATGTTTGTATACTTTACTAACTCTTACCTTTACCTCAGATTAGACATCACATCAATGTATGACTTAGTTTTCACCCTCGCACCAATAGACATTAGACTATTAGATAGCATCCACTAAATCTGTGTGGTTAATTCTTTTCTCATTAACTACCTCCTTGGTCCGGCAAGTAGCAACAAGACGAGTTCTAATGTTTGCAACTGTTACAATGACTTCTGAACGAAAGAATTAACAATACATGCATCAAAATCATTCAAAAATCACTTTGTACATAAACTTACTTTAATAATTCATCATGGTTCCCACAATCCTAGTTATGAAATTTAGCTACTCAATATCTCAAAAACACAATCAACATTTATTAAAATAAATATGCTTGTGTTAATCATAAAAATTTAAGAACAATAGCTAAACTATCTTTTATTAATCACGAATACAAATAAATAATAAAGGAGAAGAAAGAATAAACCACAATTCTCCGACCTCCACGGCGGCTCTTCCAAAGTTCCTAAGCTAGAAGAAAATATATATTGTGTATTGTTTCTTGGTTCTTTGCTCCCCCCTAAATAATTATTTCTATGGACTATTTATAGATATAGAAAACCCTAAATAAAATAATTGAGTTAAAGACGAATGAGCAAATCAAAACACAAAAGAATTTCATTTCACACGGTACGCGTGAACACTAAACCGCCTTATTTTTTAGTTGCTGCCGCTGATGCATGGTCTTTGTGACACGTGTCAGCTGCAATTCGCTGTTCTGCCTTCAATTTATTCCATATGCTTATATAAATAAATATTAATATTATATTACAATCCTTCTATTAAGTTGGATGCTTGATTTCCTTCTTCAACCTTCCATTTTTAATTTGTTTTAGCTTCAAACTTCGTTATTTTTCCACCAATTTAATCCTACAAATAAAATATACTATTTAGCACAATTCATAAAATTTATGCTCGAAAAGGACAAATATAAATAATAATTAAAAATATATATTTTTGGCCTCACATCAACACCCCACACTTTAAACTTTTGTTCGTACTCAAGCAAACATTAAAGTTCAT
The DNA here is from genome assembly GCA_035578085.1 of Solanum pinnatisectum. Lineage (NCBI taxonomy): Eukaryota > Viridiplantae > Streptophyta > Magnoliopsida > Solanales > Solanaceae > Solanum > Solanum pinnatisectum. The sequence goes on from CM069085.1 coordinate 21,063,507, forward strand.
CTCAAGAAAATCATACTAGAAATGTCATCACTTTGGTTAATACAAACAATTAGGCCATATACCAATTTCATGACGTTAAGTACAATTTTCGCTCATTATGCAAGACATTCAAATAAACAACAACCTCTAACCTCCTAACCTCAAGGAAGGACCTTGAACTCATCAAATTTAAGCTTGCTTCCCTGCTCTCATCAAAGAATGTTAATAAAATCACCTATCTATCATGAAACAAGTGTCCTCACAAGAAGAAATAGTACACACGCTCAATTCAAAAGAATGAATATAAATTAGGGACTAAGCATCAAATAACAACTCACTCACTCACAAAAGAATTCACATGTATGCACAAAGAACCATAGGCTTGTCCATTATGTACATCTCCACTAATTAAGCATGTTTGAATATAATCAAATAGGACTTTAATGGGTTGTAATGTAGGCTAAGGGATGGGTAGGAAACTATATAATAGTGACTTACACTTCCTTAAGCACTTTGCAATTTTAGACTTCATCGCCCATTATTTTCTTTTCTTTAATTTCAACCTTCTCTTCAACATTATTTCACAAGTAATTCTCATCATCTCAAAAATGCTTCAATCCATTTTTCTTTTTTTTTTTTTTTAAGTTTTCCTTCATAATAGCCACCCTCAACTTACGTATTTTACGTGTGTTAAGATGCAAGATGTCCTTGGAAGGACCAGGGCCGTTTTTAAGCTTGGTTGAGGTGCACAATATCCACAAGGGACCAGGGCCAAAACAGAGTTTTCACACTTTTCTTCATTCTTTACACATCAAGCATTTTCACCCTTTTTTTTCACTTCTACCAATGTTTTCAACTTTTCTTCTCAACATAGTGTATTATGAATTTCTTTTTGGATCAAATAGAATTATGGTATCAATAAAAAGGAATTCGGCTCGATCATGTGGTAACAAGAAAAATATAGGCTAAACGGCTCAAAAGGGTTAACTAGTGATATAATATCTGAAAAAGCTAAAATTTACCAGATAAATCAAAGAAAGCCTATTTTCATCTCCTAAACAAGGCAACACTTTTTATTTCGCTTCAATAACATGCAGGGCAAGTTCTAGACTAAGATGCAAAACATGGAATAAATAAATTCTCACCACACAGGACACAAGTATCAATCAAGATGGATCAATTCCACTTCTAAGAGAGACATGATCATAACAAACTACAAAATAAAATAAGCTATATACAAACTCACAACCATGAGCTTAGGTGTCAAAGAGTCTGCAATTTCCTTATCAATCAAGCATTCACAAGAAAGTACTACTAAAAATTTAGGCATAAATAGCAAGTATCACACCACTCAAAAGGGTCTTTTTCTTTTGTTCCATCTGAATTTTGTATGTGCATGTGTGATTTTTTTTAGTTGACTTTTTCTTTGTAGGTTTTATAAAGTGGAATTCTCAAAGCAATAAGTGTTTAAAGCATTGTAAAGGTAATTCTTTGTCTTATATATATTATTGGAAAATAAATATGTACTTTGTAAGTTGTTAAGCTTAATATATATATATATATATATATATATATATATATATATATATTATTGGAAAATAAATATGTACTTTGTAAGTAGTTAAACTTAATGTTGCCATACTTCTATATATTTCAGGATATTTTTTGAATTTTCGGCACATTATAAAGAAAATTATATTTGACCTTCAATTGAATGAAGTGAAGCCTCAATTTTATTTTTACATAGATAAACTAGTGTTTTATTAAATATTGGATTTGTTTGATTCTTATTGACCTATCAAATTTGTTTTTTCTCATTTGAGAATTGAGTTCTAATGTATGTTTATTTTCTAACAAAATAAAGTAACTTAGACAATAATATTTTGCAGAATATTGCTCTATGAAATATTAGTGCCTTCAGCCTTGTAATAGTTTAATACTTGATAGTTCAATGGGTAGCAAGATAGGATAGAAATTAACCACATCAGTTTACTCCTTTTTGGGTGAGAGCTTAAAAATATTTACATTGTCTTTGAATTGATGAGTATGACCTCACTAATAGGTTATTAAGGCCAAATGTTCGTACGAATTTATGTTTTCAATGAATTAAATTTTGAATTTTCTTTTTGTATGAAGGTGTACAAGGATATGTATATATCAATATTTTTTATTTGATTACGTATACAATTTTTATTGTTTCAGGCTTTCAGCCTAGTGATGATGAAGATCAAGCTTACTTCACCTTGACAAAAAAAGGAATGGCACCAATTCAAGTCACCAAATAATTGCATAGTACTTCTTTTTAATATTTATTTGATATGGAGCTAGTTTAGATTTTAAGTTGTAACACTCAAGTTGTTGTACATGAGTTTTTATTACAGATTTGTATAATGTAATATGATTTGCAGTATATATTTAGAAAGTATTTATATGTATTATTACAAAGGCTTGATGTAAATTTTTTTTTTTAATATAAATATAACAATTTGTGGCGGTCACAAACATCCACAAATTAGATTTTGTGAATATTCAAATCATTTCGTGGCAATTTTAAACCCATGCAAACATACTTTTTAAAAATATTAAAAAGAATATGGTGAAGGTTGCAAACCATCACAAATTGACTTGAAAAAAACCTCCACAAATTAAAAAGTAATTTTGTGGCGGTCGTCATGGAGGTTTCTTAAAACCGCCACAAATATGCTCGTGGCACAAGTAATTGTAGAATTTTTAAAAACCACCACAATTGTCATTGAGAGTTAAAAACTGCATCAAATTGACAAAATAACCCCCATAAATTGAGCATTTTTTGTAGTGTGGACCAAGTTTTTGAGGCCTTCTTGGCGTGATTTATCCCTCGTGGCATTCGAGATCGCCTCCGGGATCAGTTCTCAAGGTTGGAGTTGCGCTCCATGATAGTGTCAGAGTTTGAGGTGAGGTTTCATAAGCGCTCCCATCATGCCACCATGATCATACCTACTGAGGAGGAGAGAGTTCTATGTTTTTTTGGTGGGTTGAGGCTTCAACATCGTATTGAGACTCAGTCCATGGTCTCTGTGCGCCATTCTTTTCTAGATGTTGTTGATCGCACCCACACTATTGATGAGCCCTATCGTGAGGTCCAAGAGGGCAGCAAACAAGAGAGCTAAATATGAGGGTAGCTACAAAGGGTCTCGTTCTTGGCATAGGAGCTCTTGTGACAGGCCAGGTAGTAGTATCAATAGGGCTAGTACACTCGGTTAATGCTGGCCTCATTGAAGGCTTTAGAGGGAGACCAATATAGTCGGAGTGAGATTGGCTCCAATCAGAGCCATGTGTCCCAGTTTTGTGCTTTTAGTAGTGGTCGTCGTTCTTCTAGGGGCAGATCATCATCAATTTACTTTGATTGATGTGAGTTGGGTCATTGATCTAGTGATTGTCCTATGTGTATGAGTATTGCTCCTGCTTCAGAGACTGCTCTACCAGCTCCACTAGTAGCACCTCTAGCTAGGGGCTGAGGTTAGGCTGTTGTAACACCCGAAAAATTGATAGGTGAAACTAGAGCCTAATGTATGAATCTTAAAAGTCTATGCATAAATTGGAGTTACGAAATAGTCCTAAAATTTGACTAAGTAAAAGTTTAAGGGAGGGTTCAAGGAAGGCAAAAGGCTTCACTACCCTTTGAAGCACTTTTGAACTTTGCCTTAGCCGTGTGGGCAAAAGGCATTGTTCAAGGGAGGCTTCAAGGAAGGTGAAAGCCTACACTACCCTTAGAAGCCTCCTTGAACCAATGCCTTAGCAGTATAGACAAGGAGGCAAGTTCATGTGAGGCTTCAATGCCCGTGAAAGGCCTCCACTGTCCATACAAGTCCCTCGTGGACTTTGCCTTAGCCAATTTTCGCATGAGGTCAGTCCACGTGAGGGTCCAAGGACTGTAGAGGACCCCACTACACGTGGAACACCTCACGTGGGGGCTGCCTTAGAGCACCTGGGTAGTGCACGTGTGCAAGTGAGGGTCCACTGCCCGTCTACACCCTTGTGGACATTCCTTAGCTTTAAAAAGCTTAAGGCACAAGTCCAAGGGAGGGTCCACGGCTAGAAGACCACTTCAAGGACCTTAAAAGCTCCCTTGGTACTTGCCTTAGTATTTTTAGGGCTGTCCACGTGGGGGGCATTAAGGGTAGTTTCGTAATTTTCATTTTTAGCCCAAATTAAAAGGGTATATTCTATATTACCTTTAATTAAAAATATATAAGGTACTTGAAGTTATTAAACACCCTTATGGACATGCCTTTGCTTTAAAAGGCTAAAGGCACAAGTCCAAGGGAGGGTCCAAGGCTAGTGGACCACTTCAAGGACCTTAAAAGCTCCCTTGGACTTTGCCTTAGTATTATTTGGCAAGTCCATTTGGGCAAGGGGCGTTTTTGTAAATATTATTTTTAACTTAAATTAAGAAGTGGGTATATTTTATATTATTTCTAAAAAACTATATAAGGTATTTTATATTAAAATACTTCCATAATAAATCACTTTCACAAACACGCACTTCAAAATAAAAAGTTCATCTTCCTCTCCTCTCCAATATTTCTCTCTCTAGAGTTCCTCCATTGAAAAAGCTCAAGAACTTGAAGAATAGGGCTCAAGAATCCATCTTCTCAACTCCAATTCATGGGTAAAGCTTCAATCAAGGTATGTGAGTCTTGATTTATGGAACGTTTCCTTCCATAAAGCTCTTCAACTCTTAATTTCGAAATTGTTAAATCATTCAAAAACTAGAGTTTTCAATCTATTCATGGGTTCTTCCTAAAAATGATTTCATTATGTTAATTGTCTCATATTATGGATGATTTGATGTTTAATGGTGATTTTTGTAGTAAAACTCCCGATGAACCCATGAATCACCCCATGACACCAATTTCATGAATTGTGATGGGTGTATTGATGCAAGATGAATATTATGAATTGTATCTATGATGTTTTAGTTATTTAATCTTGTTTTATTCATGCTTAGTGTAGTATTTCTAGGTGTAATTAAGGAACATGATTCTTGACCCTTGAAGGGGTAAGTTGCAAGGGTTTGTACATGTTGATGAAAGTTGTGTATGAACTTATGATTCACATAGAAAGTGAAGATCCTATGACTATTGTGCAAATTGAGGTATTGTTGAAAGGCCATTCTTCCCTTACCCTTACACTTGATTATGTATGAATTGTCTAGGATGATGATAATGTTGTTTTATTGATTGAAAGGCTATTCTCATGAAACACTATGAACAATAATGTGAAAGGCTTACTCACATGTTAATGTTGATTCTAAGGTTGAAAGTACATTCTCACTTTATTGAATCAATGAGCTATTTTATGAATTGTATTGAATGAAGGTCAAAGTATTCCTTCACACATGTAAATGCAATTCAAGACTAATTATGTATAATTGGGAAATAACGCTTAGCACCGAGAGGATATGATCAATGAGGTAGAGGCCCTCCCGTCAATACAATAGGCCGGGTCATCTAGATTATTCTCATGAGATGGAAGCTCCTCCGCCAATATAATCGGTCGGGGGTTTCTAGAAGAAATCCCCTATCCCATAACTATGTACCAACATAGGTCTTTAGCTAGTGGATCCACCTAAAAACTAATACATTTAGTTCTACCTTAGGCAAGTAAGACACCTTCTTTCGGTGTGGGACTGGGGTATGGGACTTCACTTTTACATTGCACAAATAGACTTAGTAGGATGTTATGGGATGGTTTCTTTATGTTATGATGAGACATGAATATATGCTTGTATGTTGAATGGATAGTTGCTATGAATGACTTTCCTTATGTTCAAGTAATGTACATGACCATTTCCTTATTTATGACTATTGATTATGATGAGGTCTAAAGATGATATGTATAGTATGACTAAGGTAGATTCAAAGGAGTACTTAGTATGGTTGGTATTATGGGATGCCAACCATACATTGCACAAGTGTTCTTTAGGGGTTGCTAAGGTAATGGCTTTACTATGGTATGAGCATAAATGTGATTATGTCTTGTATGGTACATTGAAAGTGCATGTTGATTTCTAAACTTGGCAAATGCATACTTTTCAACTAAAATATTCTTTTTATCATATTTCAAGGATTTTGTGCACGCTTCCATACTTAGTACTTTATGTGCTAACCCATTTCTTCTACATTTACTATGAGTGTAGGTTCCGATCGTTGAGAGTTACTTCTTCTTTCAAGAGAGGCTTGGGTTGACTATTCCCTAGGCTTGGTGAGTCTTGAAGTTCGAGGACAAGATGTTATTGTTTCTAGTTTCTATTGTACTTTCTATATTCAAGACTATTGATGTAAAGGGTTATGTCCCTAAGATTGTATTCCTATGTTTTAGATGGTGATTGAGACAAGTCTAGATTCTTATTTTTATTTATGAAAAAGAAGTTTGACTTTGATTGTAAAAGTTTTAAATTTTTCTGCATCATTCTTATGGCTTTATGTGTATGATTATGCTAAGGTCTTGTATGCGACCCCTTCGGGGTCAAGTACGTCGTGTTACATCTAGGGGGTACCCCTGGGTCGTGATAGCTGTAGGACTGATCACCAGGGTAGAGGAGGACTGAGGCATTTCTATGCAACTCCAGCGAGGGGAGAGGCTGAGGCATTTGACCATGTGATCACAGGTACGACTCTATTACGCCATCAGCCCACATAGGTTTTATTTAATCCTGGTTCTACTTATTCTTATGTGTCTATGTATTATATTTCTCGTTTGGATATGACTTCTAAGCCTACGATAGTGTCGTTCCGTGTGTCGACCCCTATGGTTTAGTCTTTAGTAATGGATCAAGTGTTACGATCTTGTACAGTTACTATCATGGGGCGTGACACCCAGCTGACCTTATTGTGCTAGATATGCTTGAGTTTGATGTGATTATTTGCATGGGCTGCTATCCCCCGATCGGACAAATTATGATTGTTTCTCTCTATTAGTAGCAGGATGAGTCAGGGATTTTGACTCATTAATATTCAGTGATCCAGTGTCCTTAGTGCCTATTTTATGCTCATAACTGATGTTTAAAAGTTAATATGCAGCAATGAAGCCAAAAGAGTAAGGCAAGGACATTTCAAGGCAAATAGGAGCAAAAAAAAACTGAAAAAGTTGAAGGAAAGCAAAGTTGGTACTGGCCAAAGCCACTCGGCGAGTCGCCAAGTGGACAGTCTGCTCACCTAAAGATCCAGCATGCTATCTAATGGGCAAAACCAATTTGGCGATTAAACAAGTAATTCAGCGACTCACCAAAGAAATCGGCAATGTCGATTTCACTCGCCTAATGTTACTGAATGAGGTGATAACAAGCCATGCCAAGAGGTGAGAAGAGGAGCACTCGGTGCGTCGGCGATATACCAACTGGTTCGGTGAACTTGACTCACTTCGTCGAAAGTTATAGAACAATTTGGTGAAAAAGACACGTCAAGAGGGCAAAGAGGAGCACTCAGCGCGTCGCCGACCAGTTCAGCGAGCCCTACTTACTTTATTGAGTGGACTTCGTGCTGAAATTCTAGGAACGTATAATACAATTTTCAAAAGAAGAGAGGGAGTTCCCACATTTTTCACTTTTGGGTTTTTGATCTTTTACATTCTAGAACATTGTTTTTACATTTTTGAGTAGAGATTTAAGGATTGTGAGACTTTTAGCCTAAATTCTAGCATTTTGAGACTTGCTGATCATTGTAAAACATGATGGTAAACTTTGTTGGTGACGATTTCTTATTCTTTACTATGTTTGGCTATAAAGCCTCATTCTTGGGAGTGTGATTATGTAGTTGAATGCATTAATTAGCTAGTGGGTGTTGTTAGTTACTGATTTTATTGTTGTTTTGAAGTGGGTTCAATTAATAGTTTGTGTTTTAATTCAGAAATTGTCTTTGCAAATGCAATTCTAGCTTAATACTCAATACTTGCTTGAGAAAGAGGTGTTAGAGTTGAATTATTAGTTGAGGACTGTATCGATTGTATCATTACGGATCTAGCATGAGAAAGTGGGTTTGAATGAAATCTTACAAATCTAGCTTGAAAAAGTGGACTAATTCAGGTAAAGGGTTGTTAAATTGTGTAGTGCCTATTGAGGTTCGAAAGAACTCACTTGATTCGCAATAGTTGATTGAGAAATGGCTATTGCACTCAAAACCTATCCTACCCACCGAGATTTAAAATCTTTGAGTAACTAATAATCACCCATTACGCGAAATTAGCATTCAATTTATCACACTCCCATAAAACCTTTTCTATTTGTTTACTTCCGGTTTTATTAGTCATAAATTGGTTACCTGAAACCCCCCCCCCCCTTTTATTTGACATTAATTGTCAAAACTTTGTGACTTATTTTAAAGTTGTGCAACTTCTACCTCTATAAACGATGAGGACACAATTTCACTTTTTAATCAAATTTTTAACTGTATCACTCCCTGTGGGATCGACCCCAACTCTTAGTTAGGTTTATACTTATTAGCGATTGCCTATACTTTGAATCAGATGAACTGTAGTTAAGTGTTATAAAAAATGGCAGGCTGTCAAGGAGTGGTGTTTAGAATTATTTTATTGAAGTTTAGTTGTGAACTGATTTTGTTGTAATTGAATTATCTTATTTGTGTTCTTTGTTGGATGCTCTTAAACATGTGAAGAGATGAATGTCAATGGGAGCAATGCCAGCCAACTTGGGAACAACGATGACATAGGGTGTGGGTACTATTCGATTGCCTCCGACTGTAGGCAATGCAGCTGTTGCAAATGAAGGGTCTCTTTGGAGGATTAGCTTATGAAGACCCTTATGACCACATCCGAAACTTTGTGGATATGTGTGGGCCATTTTCTTTCATGATCATCACCCAAGAGTCAGTCCGACTTCGTTTGTTTTTGTTTTTTCGCTAATGGGAGAAGCAACAAAGTGGTTGACTAAGTTACCAAGAGAGTCAATTACTTCCTGGGAGGAACTCACTGATGCATTTTATGAAAGATTTCCCCTCCTTCGAAGATGGTTAAGTTGAGGGATAGCATTCAGAACTTCAAGCGTGTTGATGGCGAGCCTATCTACAAGACATGGTTAAGGTTCCAAAAGTTGCTTCTCCAATGTCCAACTCACGGACTACCGGACAATGTGTTATTGCAATATTTTTACTGCAACCTTGATATAGTAAACAAAGGTGTTGCAGACCAGCTTATTCGAGGTGGAATCGTGAGACAACCGTTTGACATAGCATTAACCCTCCTTGGTGAGATGACAAAAATCAATCATGCATGGTACACAAGAAAAGATCCGGTGTCTTGTTTGAATTTTGGGACGACAAAGGAACAATTGGAAAAGAATCAAGAGCGAGATGAATACATGGCTAAAATGATGACCCAAATGGACTTATTGACGAAACATGTCATGGGGAGTGGTTCCAAGATTGTGAATGCGGTCAGAATTAGTGGAATAAATCCTTATGAAGAACACTTTAAGGCCATGTAGAATGAAAAAGTGCATTTCTTGGCGAATTGGCAGGGAGTTCACGTCCAAACAATCCAAGGTCGGGTGGGAATCAAGGTAGATACAGAGACCACGATGATGGTTGGAGAGACCGAGATAGGGAATGGCGTGGTTGTGGTACAAATTGGAGGGAGCAGGATGGCGACAAAGATCGCTATGTGCCTTTTCATGAGCGTCAAAAGCCAAAAGAGCCAAGTGCTGATCCTGAAAAATTCTACACCGAAGATATGCTTGTTCGCATTCTCAAGAAAGTGAAAGGACCAGACAAAGTGTGGAAGGAAATGAAAGATGACGTCTCTTCTCTAAACCAAACGGTTACTTCAATCGGTGTCTATTAAACAGTTGAAAACACAGATGGGTCAAATCTCGACTCATTTGAACCCAAGGCCAAAAGGAGGTTTATCGAGTGATACCATGGTTAACCCAAAGAATGCAGCTTGAAAGCATGTCTTCATCGTACCATGATGATAAATAGGGCACTTTTTGGGAGGCAACCAAGTTTTAATTTTTTTATTTGAATAACAGTTGTTGGATGTGCAGGTTGAAAATTTTGATTTTTTGAGAAATAGGCAATTGGGTGAGCTCAAGACCTATTCGGTGACTTTTCGAGTGGGTCAGCGAGCCTGATGTGGGTAAAGTGCCAATCGATGCTTCACTGAATGGGTCGACGACATTATTAATCATTGCCAATGGAGGCGCGAACTGAAGAGTCAAGAGGCTTCCAACTATTTTAAATTCAAAACTTCTCTTTATTTTGCATTTTTCGACCATTGTACTAATTCAACTTCATATTAGATCATAGTTTTGGTTAGCTTTTTATGTGGGTGTCGTTGTGTTATTCGAATTTATTGCTTTACTCGCTTTCACCTTTGCCTGCGTTATTTATTAATCTACTTCTGAAGTTGGTGTCTTCAATTTGAATTAATTTCTTGCCGTATCCTAAGCAAGTTCGTGTAGTTGTTCGATCTATTGTATGCCCTTGTGTGATTAATTGATTAGTTAAATATTATTGGGTAAATCGAGCATGTTTGATTTTTGGCCGGTTTAAATTTATATTTTGGGTCTAAATTGTTTGAATTGCAGTTGTGCATATTGGGTTTGTTGTGGGTGAATTCTAAGTAACCCAAATTGCACTGAACAACTTAATTTTCCCAATGATAGATCTGGTGACGTCGTTCTTAAGGGAAAAGACTTTGAGTGGTCGATTCTAGATAAATTGGGGGAAGTCTGAGTACCACGGAGTTGGCAATGATATGGGCTAAGTTTTAATTGCATAAATTAGGGGTTTAATTTGGTTTTGTAGATTGTGCGTTGAAAAATAGGGGTCGGGGTAAAAATCTGGCACGAGAGGCCAGTCAGCGAGCTTAGTCGAGCTCGCCAAATGACTCGGCGGTTCGCCAACTAACTCCTTGCATCGCCCTTTTTCCCTAAAATATAGTTGTTGGATTCTATAAATTTCCGTGATAGGCCTGTGCTCACCGAATTCCTTTGCCCTTGCCCTTTTGAAGCCCAGTTTTTAAGGATTCTTTCTTTAAAATTCGACAAGCCATTTTTGCCTTACCGAATGTGCTTTGACCTCGCCGATTTGTTTGAGATTTTGTAATTTTTATTCTGTTACTTTCGGCGAGCTACCTGAATCTTGCTCATAGATTTCGGAGACTCGCCGAATTGATCTACAAGTCTCTCTACAGTTTTACATCTTGATACTTCACTAACCCTTTCCAACCGCATTTGTTTGTTTTGTGTTGTTTTGAAGATATGCCTAGATCTAAGGTTCTTGGAAGGGGCCCACCACCCAAAAAAGGAGAAAGAGGGGCAATCATTGCTGCGGAGGTTGCCCCTCCAAGATCAACGAGACCCAAACTTCCTCCAACAGGGGGAAAGGGTGCAGACAAAGGCAAAAGACCTGCAGAGCCAAGTTCGAGTAATTCCAGCTCAGACAGCATGGGTGTCTACTCCACCCACCTCACTACATCTGCGTCTGATAGTGAGAAAGAGCTTGGGTCTAGAACTCCGGTATATGAGTCGAAACAAGAAGATGATCAGACCTTTCAGCAGAGATAGGCTGAGTTGTGCTCCAAAGCGCTACATGATCCGGTGAGACTCGCTATTCTTCTGACACCTACTCCACCTCTAGCATAAGCAGCTGAGCAGGCACCACAAGTGCCCCCATCCTAGGCACCATCGTCGTACTCGATGAATAGGTTAAAAGTGGCTGAGTTGAGAATCATTTTGGAACAAAAGAGGTTGTCCACTAATAGGGCAGTGGATATATATCCAGTTGTATGGGACATGATTTGTCTCCATAAATTTGAGAGATTTTACACAACCTCGAGGTCCACATGTACCTTCTTGGGTCTGGGAGTTCTATGAGGGGTAGAGGAAACTAATCCCGATAGGTAAGAAGAAGGCTAGTTCATTCGCACCAATTGATTGTGTTATGGTGTGGGGTAAGAAAGTAAAGTTCAGCAGCACGAGGATAAATGAAGTGTTGAGGTGCATAGTTTAGATAATCCATTTCTTAGCGAACAAGATTCAGAAGAAGACTCTCGATGATCTTAAGGGGTGGTTGGCCCCTTTGATTTCTAATACTATGCCTCCGTGGATTGAGCCAGGGGTCCAAATTGAGAAGAAGGACTTGAACGTCACTGCTAGATACTCGTTCGGGTTCATTAGCAGCACATTCTTGCCATCACAAAATGAGTCCATCCTCCAGTACCCGACGGTAGCCCTATTGGGATCTATTATTGACTGGGATAGACTAAATCTAGGGATGATTATTGAGCAGAAGATGGCCATGTTGGCCAATCAAAGCCATACATCGCTACTATTATTGATGCTTATCACGAAGTTGTGTCGGCCAGCTAGAGTGCCCTTTGTGGAAAAAAAGGACTTGGAAGTGACTCCCACTTCCTCTACTGACATCCGGAGGATCGACGTAGAGTACACCAGAGATGAGGCTGAGTAGAGGAAGACAACCCCGGTGGACACATCCCCGGTTGACGATGTAGATACTTTGCAGGCAGATACTACTCCTCTCACTCAGGCCGGTGAGCTGTCAGGTACACACAGTCTTCTGCTCCTACTATGTCTACTGCTGCTGCTATTTCAAGACCTCTATTGACACAGTCCATGCTGTATAAAATGGGCCATCTAGCCAATTTAGCCGATGTGCGTGCTTTCCAAATTAAGGCGGTTATTCCAGGGTTGATTAAGTGAGCCATTATTTCTACACATGCCCCCACCTAGGTTGAATTACGAGAGAAGAGAGAGTTGATTACTTCTCATGGTCTATCATTAGACGCCCTCGTTGTGTGAATCAAGGAGTTTGAGCAGGGAGGTTGACAGTCAGAGGATGTGACGGCCTTGAAGGCCGATGTTGCAGGATTGAGGCGTGATGTGTATAAGCTCAAATCCACTGATATATCTATGTTATGGAGTGGATTTGAAATTCCTAAGGGCCCCAGTTCAGATGTTCCAGTTATTTCTGAGGTCCCTCTGGCTAATGTGACTGGAGATGTTGTTTTAGCTGATGATGATGAGAAGTCGGACACTCCTGAGATGAATGGGGAGGATCTTGGGACCCGTGATGCTGCATTTTATGATGAGCTTGAGGACTTGGAGGGTGTAATGGTATAGATGGCGACAGAGGCTTCACTTCATAACACTTGGATGATTAGTTCCAGTGGAGCGTAGCCAACTATTGGAGGAGAGCCAGACAGTGATGCCCCAATTAAGAGAGCTCCAGATGCACAATGTTCACCTCAGGCTGACAAGGGGATCTTGACTCTCTTCATGTTTTATTTTTGAGACATTTACTTTACGTTACATTAAGGACACTTTTTGTTTGGTGGTGTGAGGGTATCTTCATACCTATCCCCTTGGTTTGTATTTATTTTGTTTTGGATGATTGTTTTCCTACTTTTGGTTGTGTCCGAAACTTCTCATTATTATGGTGAAGGGCTAGCTCTAAGGCTGCATAACGGACCGCAATGGAACCACCGGACCGGAATGGGACGATTTGACTGGTTTGTTGACCGATACCGGGATGAACCAGACCAAAATTATCGGGACGGATACTCGGTTCCGTCCCGTCCCACTATTTATCGGATGGAACCGGAACCGACCGGAATGGAACGGGATGGGATAAACTGGATGACACATCTAGCTATTTCAAAAAATGACAAAAATTCTTTTAGCTATTTTGTTTTTTTGAATTACAAAAATATGAATGTTTTTTTTTATTTTTCGTAAGTTTAAACTTTAAATTAATAGTTTTGAAATTTATAATGTAATTTTACTTAAGTTTATTTTAAAGATATTTTTTTTTAATTTTTACCTATTAAGTTTACAAGTTAAGTTTAATAAAGTTTTTTTAAAAAGTTTTTTAGCTTAGTTTTCAAATTTCAAGATTTGAATCTTTTGAAGTTTATAAGTTATTACTAAATATATATTTCAAGATTTGAATATTTTTTATTTTTTTATATATAAATTATAATATAAAATATAAATTAATTAATAAAAATTAATTAACCAAAACTGGACCGGACAGGAACGGAATCGAATAAACTGGGATAAACCGGTACTGGTACACCGGTATCAAATTGTGATACCATTCCATCCCGTGTACCGGTTCACGGTGTCCCGTTCCGTCCCAAAGACTACCGGACCGAAACGAATCGAAATGGTACTGGAATAGTACTAGACCAGTACCGGTACAACCCGGTCTGGTGCCCAGCCTTAGCTGGCTCTTCTTGACATTCATGTGGTCAAGGGATCCTCATGAACCAGTCTTCCAAAGATGCCCTTCATTTGCAATAGGAGCAACATGGTGTTGGTCATATGAAACACCGCATTGCCCATAGTTGGATAGCACCCGCACTTCCCAATTGATCCTCATTGACATCATGCAAGTTCCCGATGTCATCATTATTCCCAAGTTGGCTGGCTTTGCTTCCATTTACACGTATTTCTTCACCTATTTTAGAGCATCCAACAAAGAACACAAATATGATAATTCAACTACGACAAAATCAGTTCATGACTAAACTTCAATAAAAGAATTCTAAACACCACTCCCCGGCAGCAGTGCCATTTTTGATAACACTCAGCTACACTTCATCCAATTTTGGAAATCATTAAAATGCTTGAATCTTCATTGATAATAATTTGAGGATCGATTGTGTTCAATATCGATGTCTTGAATAATACTCATGATGAACATTTTTTTTAGTGTTTGTGTTCAAAGAAGAAATCAATGCGGTTGCACTTTTGAATCTTGTGTTGACTAGGTGTGTTTTGATGTGACTCTTGAAATGAACATCAAACGTAAGCTTTAAATCTTATCAGGATGTGCTAAATAAATGTGTTTCAAGTGTCATGTGTGGTAAGGTTTTACTTGGAAGCATGCTTGTGAGTCCTACAATTTGTCTAGTTAGTCCAATTGTCTAGCCTTAGTAAATGTAAGAAATGATCTTGGGCAGAAATTTTGAGAGGAAACCCAAATGTCATATCCTTTTTGTGACTACCTTGTGAGGGTGTGCAACCATTTGAGCCTAATCCATTTTCTGACAACCGTATTAAAACCTCTTGAGCCAAATTTCCCCTACCTTCCCACCTAAAAATCCTTTTTAAATCATTGGTTTGTGTGAATAGATAACTTAGGATAAAACCCTAAGTTGGGGTGGGGAAAGGAAGGAGGAAGAAGAGCTAAATGAAAGATGAAGAAAAATGAAATGAGATTCAACTTTGATGTGTGTTACAAAAAGAAGAAACCCCTCCTTATAAAAAAAAAAAAAGAGATTGTGATGAAAAACCTTTTGAAAATTGAAATGAAAAAGAAAGTTTAGGGGTTTCAAATAAAATGATTGACAAGTCAAAGTTTGAGTTCTCGAGTAAAAAAGGATTAAAAGAACTTGAGAAGAGGTGAAGATAATTGCAATAATGCTTCGGAAAGGTGAAGTCAATGAGCCAAATTGAACATACTTTAACCCTCCACCCAATTACAAGCCTAAAATACCCTTGAGATTTTGGATGAACTAGGTTGTGTGATGATTAAAAAAATATGAGCAAACCTATGGATGAAGCTTGCATATATTCCTCTTTTGGGAAAGTGACAGTTGTATTGATTCCTAACTTCTTTATTGATTTGCTTTGTGAGAGAATGGAATTGTTCTTGATTTGAGGACACTTGAATGCATTTGTTGAAACATGGTCTTGCATTAGAAAAAGAAGCTATAGTGAGTTTGATCTTGGTTTGATACCGGCTAGTCATCATTTGAAGTTTTTTTAATCATGATTGCGTGTCGCATGTTATTGAGAGTAGTCTTATGATGGCACTTGCATGTTAGCTCTCATTGTGAACTATTGTAGAACCCTTTGTTGAACTAATTGTGTTCTTGATTTACCTAAGGACAAACAAAACTTTAAGTTGGGAGTGTTGATGATGTAACACCCGAAAAACTAGTAGGTGAAACTAGAGCCTTACGTAGGAGTTTTAGAGTTTGATGTATGGTATGATATGGTAAAATGGTTTCTCGAACTTGGGTTGAGGGGTTTATGGGTTAAACGTCAAGGTATGAACCCCCCCCCAAGGACCAACCAAGGTTCCTTGAGGAAGACCCTAAAGTCTAAAACCCCAAAGTTGCCCCAAATCTACCAAAGCTGCCAAAATGTTGTGACCTACAGATATAACCTACTGGGAGTAGGTCCATCCATGCCCCATAGCTCGTGGTCGTAGGTCAAGAACCAAAAATATGAGTTGTAGACCACCCACCCACGGACTTGCAGGACAGGGCGTAGACCCACCTACGGTCCGTAGGTCATGGGCGTAGGTGGTGCCTCCAAATCTGTCCAAACTCGACCAAGGCAAGGGTCTTTAGGTAAATTCCTAGGTTATTTATTATGAAGTGAGGTCATTTTATATTGGTTATTTAGACCTATATAAGGGTTTTTAAGCTAATAATTAACCCTTACACATCATAAATCTCAACTACCCAAAATCATAACCATCTTTACCCCCAAAGTCTTCTCCCAAAAAACTCCATTGAAGAAGAAGAAGAAGAAGAAGATCAAGTTAGGGATTGAAGTAGGGGGCTTTCTCACATGATTTTGGTTGTATTTGTTCATCTAAGGTATGGTAGTCTTGATTCATGGAAATATTTCTTCCATGGAGCCTTCAAACTTTCAATATCAAAGAAGCAAATTCTCCAAAACCTAGGGTTTTCACTCCAAGTCATGGATTCTTCCTAAAAAAGTTTTCAATGACATAATTATCATATATTATGAATGAATTGTTGTTTTATGGTGGTTTTATGATAAAATCTCCCATGAATCGATAAATTCCCCATAACCCTAATGTATGAATTTGTGGGTGAATTGTAGTAAGATGGATGTTATGGAATTGTTCTTGTAGTAGTTTAATTACTTGAATCATGTCATTATCCATGCCTAATTGTAGTAATTCTAGGTGTGTTGGTGAATTATGATTCATGGTCCTTTAAGAGCAAATTGTGAGATCTTGTATAATCATGGTGCTTATGTACATGCTTTGTGAATATATTGAAAGTAATGTGTTCATGCCTATAATGCAATTGTGTTGTTATTGAAAGGCTATTATCAATTATACACTTGTGAATGATGATTACATGTTGTGAAGGTTTCCTCAATGTTCAATTTAACTTGAATTGGTAGGCTTAGGGCATCCTCTTCTTGTGTAACTAAAACTATCTTGACTTAATAAACTTTGAATCGGTAGGCCAATGGCATCCCTTTCATAAATGATTAATGAAGTATTCTAGGCTTTGTCTTGAATCGGTAAACAATTGGTAGCCCTTACATGATGAGTCTATGAACTACTATAATGATGAACCCTGAATCGGTAGACCAAATGGTAGTCGTTTCATGAGGATTCAATGAGCTATCCTAATAATGTACCTTCAATCGGTAGGCTTATGGCACCCATTCATGTGTTCAATAATGTACCTTGGATCGGTAGGCTAATGGCACCCTTTCATGTGTGTAATAATGTACCTTGGATCGGTAGGCCAATAGCATCCCTCTCATCTGTAATAATGTTAAAAGAGAATGAACTACACAATAGGAATTTAATGCTTAGTACCGAGTGGATATTGTAAGGTGGAAGCTCTCCCCGTGTTAGGCTAGGTTTCAAGTAACACCTTCCTTATCCCATAACTATGTGCCCACATAGGTTATAGCTAGTAGATCTACCTAAGCTAAATTACCGTTTCTACCTTAGGCAAGTAGACCAACCCTTTACGATGTGGGACAGACACTGGATTTCATGGTTAGCTCACATGGTCTATGTCAGTAAAGGCTTATTCCCATCATGTGAGTTATGTGCTATGGTTACTCAAGAGGTTCTATGAAGTGTGGGTGGTAGTATGGTATGCCATCCATGCATTGCATAAGTAGGCTTTGAGAGTGGCTATACTATTTTTCTCGAATGTCATAACGTCTAATGAAAGGAATGTGCTTATAATGATGCTAATGAGAATGTTGACTTAAAGACTAAATGTAATGATGAATGCTTAACTTGGATTGTCATTATGAGTTGCTTTCCTTGTCGTGTCTTATTGAATATGATTGTTCCTTGTCTTTGGTGGCCTCAAAGGGGTACTTAGTATGAATGGTATTATGGGATGCCATTCCTACATTGCACAAGTATAACTTAGGGTTACTTAAGATGATAGTTATATTATGTTATAATGATTTACATGTTGAATATGATTGTGTCCTATGCTTTTATACTAAAGTTCATAATGTTTCTCAAACTTGACATATAGCATTGTTTTCAACTAAAATGTCCTTTTTAGCATGATTTTTGCATGGCTATCATACTTGGTGCATTTTTGTTCAGTGTAGGTTTCAGATCTTAAGGTGATTTCTATGGTTCAAAGATTGGATTGACTATTCTCCAAAGCTAGTGATGAGTCGTCGTGGTTCAAGGATGAGAGAGTTGTATATTCCTAGTTTCTTTCATGTCATTTTATGTTTCGGACTATGTTGAAGGGTTGTGACACTATTATTGATTCAAAATTGTATTAGATGGCCATGTGAGACAAAGTTAGATTTCCGCTGCTGTTAAATAAAGACTTCGATTGTATGGATAAAAGTTTTTAAATTCTGTACCATTTTTTTATGTCTTATGTTATGAATGCTATGAGGCTTGTATGAGGCACTTTGGAGTCTTGTACTCTGTGTCACGTCCTGGGTGTAGGCTCGGGTCATGACAAACATGATATCAGAGCACCAGATGTTGGGATGGTTTTAGAATGATGTCACATAAGCCACATCTAGTAGAGTCTTGTTCATGAGTGTGAAGCGCGCCACATTTATGAATGAGAGGCTATAAGATGTTAGGAAATTACACTTCTTTCATTACTCTTAAGTCGTGCCATAGATTTTAACTCTATAAAGTCCATCTCCTAATCTGTCTTTTGTTTCTTTAGGATATGAATACATGAAGGGCTAATGCAAGGAGAATGGAGGGTAGCAATGTCAATGAAGAAGCTCCTCAAGATAATCAATCTCATCAAGCTCTAATTAACCCTCCGGCTATGTCGGATGAGGAAGTTAGGTCGGCTCTTCTAATGATGGCTCAAGCCATGACAACTCAAGCCCAAGCTATGACGGCCCAAGCCAATAAGGATGGTGGGACTCATGTGAACCTTAATGTGAGCACTATGGCTTCTAGGTTGAGGGATTTTGTTAGGATGAACCCTCCAGTGTTTCTTGGTTCCAAGGTGGAAGAGGATCCCTAAGAATTGTTTGATGAGGTATATAAGGTAGTTAATGTTATGGGGGTGACTTTGGTAGAAAAAATGGAGCTAGCCGCTTACCAATTGAAGGATGTAGCTAAAGTTTGGTTTACTCAATGGAAGAAAAATAGGCCGGTAAGAGAGGGTCCCATTGATTGGGAGGTGTTTAAGAAAGCGTTCATTGATAGGTTATTTCCCCGTGAGTTGAGGGAGGCTAAGGTAGAGGAATTAATAAGCATTAGGAAAGGTACCATGAGTGTCCAAGAGTATGCTTTGAAATTTACCCTATTGTCCAAGTATGCTCTATCTATGGTGGCGGAGCTGTGGGATGAGATGAGTAGATTTGTCACGGGTGTGTCCGACCTAGTTGAGAAAGAATGTCGTACGGCAATGATCCATGATAACATGAATATCTCTAGGCTTCTGGTGTTTGCTCAACAAATTAAGGAGTCTAAACTTAAGAGAAAGAATAGAGAGATGAAGAGAGTTAGGTTCGATGAACAAGGTCAACCAAGGTTCGAAAAGATATATCTAACTAAGATTCTTCAAACACTCATAGGTCTAAGCAAGAGAAAGGTAGTGGGTCTCCATTTCCTAAACCTACTTGCACTAATTGTGGAAAGAACCATCATGGGAAGTGCCTAGCCAGTACAAATGGGTGTTATGGTTGTGGAAATAGTGATCATCAAGTGAAAGATTGCCCTACACTCTCGGCAAAAGGAAGAGATGTCAAACAAGCTTCTCTTAGTGGCCCAGATCCTAATGCTCCAAAGTATGGTCGTTTCTATGTACTCCAGTTTAGAAAGGACAAAGGAGCCCTTCCGAATGAAGGCACCGATATGTTGATAACTCCTTATAGATGTAAATGTTTTATTAAGGTCCATATGCTATTTGTGAGAGTTTCATGTTAGCCTTAGTATGGGTTTACTCCCAAAGGGGGGGGGGGGAGATAGTATGCTTAGAAGGCAAGGTTGTTGAGAGTTCCGATATCCTTATCTCTTTCTTCTATCCCTATTCAAGCTTGAGATAAAGAGTTCCTTGTGGCTTGTTTCATGTTTTGGAGTCATGTGTGATTATGTGTTTCTATGGTCTCCTTATGTTATGTATGTTCTTGATGAATTCATGTTTAATGAGAAAATGAGTTTTTAAGATTTTTATTCCTCATCATTGATTTGCATTTAGTATGAGTTGCCTATATGCTTCATGAGATGAATTGTTGAACATGCTTAAATGTTCTTTTGAGAGTAATTGCATAATTTGCTTAATGATGTTATGATGAGAATGCCTTGAGTTGGAAAAGGTAATTCCTCTAATGGAATGATAAATGTTGAAGTTTTCATGCATAATGGGTTGTTAGATGTAGTTCTTACTGCCTTATGTTGCATTGAGTATGTTGAGATAGAGATGATGTTTCCTCCTTTGAATGGTGCATTTTTATGATGTTTCATGCATGATGGGCTCTTGAGTCTTTAATTCCTAGAAGTGTTTAGAGATGTCATTCGAGGACGAATGTTCCCAAGGGGGAGATAATGTAACACCCGAAAAACTAGTAGGTGAAACTAGAGCCTTACATGGGGGTTTTTGAGTTTGATGTGTGGTATGATGTGGTTAAATGGTTTCCCAAACTTATGTTGAGGGGTTTAGGGGTTAAACGTCAAGGTATGACCCCCTCCCCCAAAGACCAACCAAGGGTCCTTGAGGAGGACCCTAAAGTCTAACCCCAAAGGTGCCCCAAATCTGCCCAAGCTACCAAAATGTTGTGACCTACGGATAGGACCTACTAGGCGTAGTCCATCCACACCCTGTAGTTCTTCGTCGTAGGTCAAGAACCAAAAAATGAGTTGTAGACCACCCACCCACGGACCTGTAGGATGGGGCGTAGACCCACTTATGGTCCGTAGGTCATGGGCGTAGGTGGTGCCTGCAAATATGTTCAAACTTGGCCAAGGCAAGGGTCTTTAGGTAAATTCCTAGGTTAGTTATTATGAAGTTAGGTCGTTTTATATTGGTTATTTAGACCTATATAAGGGTTTTTAAGCTATTAATTAACCCTTACACTTCATAAATCTCAACTACCAAAATCATAACCACATTTACCCCCAACGTCCTCTACCAAAAAACTCCATTGAAGAAGAAGAAGAAGAATATCATGTTAGGGCTTGAAGTAGGTGGCTTTCTCACACAATTTTGGTTGGATTTATTCATCTAAGGTATGATAGTCTTGATCCATGGAAAGCTTTCTTCCATGGAGCCTTCAAACTTTCAATTTCAAAGAAGCAAATTCTCCAAAACCTAGGGTTTTCACTCCAAGTCATGGATTCTTCCTAAAAACATTTTTAATGATTTAATTATCATATATTATGAATGAATTGTTATTTTATGATAAAATTTCCTATGAATCCATGAATTCCCCATAACCCTAATTTATGACTTTGTGATGTAGGTGAATTGTAGTAAGATGGATGTTATGAAATTGTTCTTGTAGTAGTTTAATTACTTGAATCATGTCATTATTCAAGCCTAATTGTAGTAATTCTAGGTGTGTTGGTGAATTATGATTCATGGTCCTTTAAGGGCAAATTGTGAGATGTTGTATAATCATGATGCTTATGTACATGCTTTGTGAATATATTGAAAGTAATGTGATCATAACTATAATGCAATTGTGTTGTTATTGAAAGTCTATTCTCAATTATACACATATGAATGATAATTACACGTTGGGAAGGTTTCCTCAATGTCCAATTTACCTTGAATTGGTAGGCTTAGGGCATCCTCTTCTTTTGTAACTAAAAGTATCTTGACTTAATGAACTTTGAATCGGGAGGCCAATGCATCCCTTTCATAAATGATTAATGAAGTATTCTAGGCTTTTTCTTGAATCGGTAGACCAATGGTATCCCTTACATGATGAGTCTATGAACTACTATAATGATGAACCTTGAAATGGTAGACCTTTCATGAGGATTCAATGAGTTATCCTAATAATGTACCTTGAATTGGTAGGCATATGACACCCTTTTATGTGTTTAATAATGTACCTTGGATTGGTAGGCTAATGGAACCCTTTCATGTGTGTAATAATGTACTTTGGGTCGGTAGGCTAATGGCATCCCTCTCATGTGTAATAATGTTAAAAGAGAATGAACTACTCTATAGGAATTTAATGCTTAGAACCGAGTGGATATCGTAAGGTGGAAGCTATCCTGACGTTAGGCCGGGTTTCAAGTAACACCTTCCTTATCCCATAACTATGTGCCCACATAGGTTAAAGCTAGTGGATCCACCTAAGCTAAATTACCGGTTCTACCTTAGGCAAGTAAACCAACCCTTTACGGTGTGGGATAGACACAAGATTCCATGGTTTGCTCACATGGTCTATATCAGTTATTCCCATCATGTGAGTATGTGCTATGGTTACTCAAGAGGTTCTATGAAATGTGGGTGGTAGTATGGGATGTCATCCATGCATTGCACTAGTAGGCTTTGAGAGTGGCTATAGTGTGTTTCTCGAATGTCATAATGTCTAATGAAAGGAATGTGCTTATAATGATTCTAATGAGAATGTTGACTTAAAGGCTAAATGTAATGATGAATGCTTAACTTGGATTGTTATTATGAGTTGCTTTCCTTGTCATGACTTATTGAATATGAATGTTCCTTGTCTATGGTTGCCTCAAAGGGGTACTTAGTATGAATAATATTATGGGATGTCATTCCTACATTGCACAAGTATAACACTTAAGATGATGCTTTTATTATGTTATAATGATTTACATGTTGAATATGCTTGTGTCCTATGCTTTTATATTAAAGTTCATAATGTTTCTCAAACTTGACATATAGCATCGTTTTCAACTAAAATGTCCTTTTTAGCATGATTTTTGCAGGGCTATCATACTTAGTGCATTTTTGTGCTAATCCATATTTCTTCTACATTTTTTACAAAGTGTAGGTTCCCAATCTTAAGGTGATTTCTATGGTTCAAAGCTTGTATTGACTATTCTCCAAAGCTAGAGGTGAGTCTTCATGGTTCGAGGACGAGAGAGTTGGTCATTCCTAGTTTATTTCATGTCATTTTATATTTCGGACTACACTATTATTGATTCAAAGTTGTATTAGTTGGCCATTTGAGACAAATTTAGACTTCCGTTGCTTTTAAATAAAGACTTCGATTGTATGGATAAAAGATTTTAAATTTCATAACATTTTCTTATGTATTATGTTATGAATGATGTGAGGCTTGTATGAGGCTCTTGGTAGTCCTGTACGTCGTGTCACGTTCGGGGTGTAGGATCGGGTCTAGACAGAGTGGTAGATATATGATTAGTCCTTAAATTGGACTCATTTAGGGCTATGTTTTGATAGAATTAGTGTCCTCAAACACATATTTTGTCTCAATATTTGATGAAAACCCTTAAGTTTCAGGTATTTGGAGTTTGATGGAAAGCATGGACACTACTTAGCATATAGGAACAATGGCATCTGAAAGAACAAAGAAATGAAGATCTGAGAATTACCAAACCCATTCGGCGAGTCACCAATAGGTCTTATCCTCGCAGTGAAATGGAGCAGTCGGCGTGTCACCGAGCAGTTTCGTGAAGCAGTACTATACTGCCCAATGATCCAGGACGCGAAGATGCTAAAGGCAAAAGCTGTAAGGCGATGAAGCAGACCAAAGGGCGGATCGCTGAGTGTATCGGCGATCCCGACTAACTACGCCGAATGGCTCCTTCGCAGCACATTTTCTGAAAACTATAAATACTAGTTTAGTTTTTATTCTGAGTAGTTTTAGTTGTATTAAGTTTAGAATACAATTTTGAGAGACAATATTCTCTCTAAGTTTGGAGAGGGTTTTGAAGAACTTAAAGATTCAAAGGGTTCCAACTCCAAGATTTTGGACTTGGGTCATGTGGATTCTTCACTCATGACTTGTTTAAAGACTTAATCTTGCATACCCATAGATGGAAACTGAGATTGGTATAACTTTTTGTCTCTTTTACATGTCTAGCTAAAACCCCAATTCTTAGGGTGTGATTTTGTGAATATGGGTTAGATTATCTATTGGGACTTACTTGTTGATGGTTTATTTGTTATGTAAATGTGATTTCATTTAGAAGTCGTGGTGGAACTTACAGAAATTGTAGTTGCAAATACGATTTCACCTTTGTGTTTTTGACTTGCTCGAGAGAGTGGTCGTAAAACTAAGACTACTAAATTGATGGCCAGTGGGATTGGGTCGACATGAGGTTTAGCTCAAGAGAGTGAACCCTAGACCTTCTCCCACACACTCAGCTTGAGAGAGTGTGTGGGCTAAGGCGGAGGTTGTGCTTAAAGCGGCAACCCGGTGTTTGAGAGAAATCGGGTTGATTCGAGGTAAGTTGCTCGAGAGAGAATTTACCCCCACTATAGTCTAGCCTAGTCAAAAATATTCAACGAATTTACTATCAAAAGCATGTACCCAGTAGTCTAGTTCAGCCTGTATCCCTATCACAACCCAAGAATCTCATCTCCATATTGGTATCTCTCTTTATTTTTGTTGATTTTGCTCTTTACTTGTTTACAAACCCCTCATTGATAATTGACACTCATGTCAAACCCTTTAATTTGTCATGTATTCATACGATAAAGTCTTTAGCTATGGTTAGCTTTAGCTCTTTTGTGCTTAACCACTAATTTTCAGGAACCGCTCCCTTGGGACACTACCCCAACCCTTGGTTGGGTTACTTTACTAATGTACTATCGTAGACACTTGCATTGGAATTTGTGTCTTGATTACGCAAACATCAAAATGACGTCACTGGTGTTATTTGAGAATTTTTAGTTAAGTAAAATTTTTGTTTTTCTTAGTTGTAGTTTTACTTACTTAATTTGTAGTTTTGTTTTGTTGGTTATGTGACTATTTCAGGAAAAATGAGTGAGAACGAAACCTATGGGTATCAAATGGATCACCCTCTGCTGAAATTGTTGTATCTTAGGGATAATCTCCTAATGTTCAAGCAAGTAGGGGATGAGACCATTCAAGAAATGTGGCTGAAATTTCAAGCAGTGCTTCAACCATGCCCAACTTATGGGATGACCGATAAAGTGCTACTAGAGTGCTTCTATAGGGGTCTTGGACCCGAAAATAGAAGTACCTCTGACCAACATTTCATGGGTGGTTTGCTACACCAACTGTATGAAGAAGTGGCCAAACTCCTTGAGAGCATGGTTGAAACCAACAAGGAAATCAAAAAGAAACAAGAATGGGATGCACTAGTGACTCGAGTGGATTTCTTATCCAAAAGAGTCATGGAATTAGAGGCACAGTCCATGAAAAATGACAAGCACTTCTTCCTTTGTGAGTGTAAAAGGGGACGAAGTGAGGGGGGTGGACAAAAAGACGAATTCCACTCACTCATTCAACACAAGATCGAAGAACAAGATAAGGTGTTGAAAAAGATAAAAAAGAACATCAAAATGCTAAATCAAACAACAACCTCCAATTCCATGGTAATTCAGCTACAGGATGCCCAGATAAACCAATTAGTATCAGGTCTCTATCTACCATTTGCCGAGGAGTCACCTAGTTACACAATGGCTGACTCTGAAGAAGAGGACTAGGTGTTAACTTGCGTCGTGCCACTACGTTAACTAAGGAGTTGTTTGGGAGGCAACCCAAAACTGTTTATTGCTTTATGTTGCTTTGATAAGATAATGGTGTGTTGACTGTGCAGATAGAAGTGTGGAGAGTGAACGAAAAGTGCACATTGGCGAGCAACAGGTCCAATCAGTGAATCGTCGAATGGTTCGGTGACCCCAAACTAGACCACCGTTAGACTCAAGACCAACTTACATTGGAGTCTGTAAAACTTGGCGGGCATAGGAAATTATTGGCGAATTGCCAATCGACCATGTCAGCGATCCCGATAGAGACCGCCGTTTGGACTTCTAAAACAACTGGAAGTTTTGTAAAATTCGGCGAGGCAAATGGCTACTCGGTGAAATGCCAAGTAGTTTGGCGATCCTGACTAATGTCACTGAATGGGCGAAAACTGGATGGTTTTTCAGGCCAAAAGTTTAAAAGTTTCAAATTCATTCCCTTTCCCTCACCTTTCTGTCTTCCCAAACTCACACCCGCACTCTAGTTTTTATATTTCTTGCATTTTTGGGGTATTTTTAGTTGTTGATTTGTGCTTGGAACTTGGATTACATTGCTGCCTAGCGATTCAATTCCATTTTAGTCAGCACGAAAGGTTGGTCCCCAAACTCTAAGTTCTTTCTATCGATTTTGTACTCAATTCAATGATATTACCTTGTTGATGTATGTTGGGCCTCTATGGTAGGATTAAAATTTTTGTTTGCCTATTAGATTCACTAATTTCACCCGTATCAAGTTATATCGTTAAAATCTAAAAATTGTACCTTGAAGGAGATGAAAAATTGTGGGTTGTGCATGAGTGTCATTGGGTTTGCCTTGATTTTGTTTTTGGGGGTTGCAGGTTGAATTCGAGAAGGTGGGTTGCATGGCCGTTTGGCGAGCTAGGTAGAGCTCGCCGAACCACTCTGCTGCTCGCCTAATGACCCCATGCCTTTAATTTCATTCTATATGTTTTGATTGGTTTCTGAACCTTTCGGCGAGAAGCATGACTTCGCCAAAAGCACTCGATGAATCACTGAAAGTCTCCTTGTTCGCCCTTTGTCTGCACCCCTTGAACCCCCACTACACTGAAACCTTCGGTGGGCAACCCCTTGTTCATGAAAGTATTCAGCGACTCGCCAAAAGGATTGGCAAGTCTTCCTACAGCTAATTGTCCTTGTTTTGTTTGTCGAATATTTTCTAACTTTGCCTCAAAGCTTTGCAAACATGGCCAGACCTAAAGTTGCAGGGAGAAGCATGCCACCCCGACAGATAAGAGTGAAAAATTTCAGGAAAGATACAAATGAAGAGAATCCTCCCAAGACGGGAAGGGAGGGCAAAAAGCCTAGTTCCAGCAAGAGATTTGTCCCCTGAGATCCCACTGTCCCTTCGTGGACTCGTGGATTCTACACAACTATACATTCCTTATTGGTAGATCATGACTTGGATAATTTTAGCAAGTCAGTTGCCGCTAAACCTTCTAAAGTAGCTCCAGGGATTATTATCCAAGCCCAGGCTGACACATCGAGCACTGATGCCCCGACAAACCGAGTGACCACTTAGACAGGATCCCCTCTTTAACTCCCTCAATGTCTTTCTTTAATTTACATTCTGGATATTTTATTATTTGCATTTGAGGACAAATTGTTTTTAATTGTGGTGGGGTGTGACCCACCTTTGTGTGCTATTCATGAATCGTGTTTTGTTTATGTATTTATGTTGTAAGCTATAATTGTGTTAATACTGCTTTCATGGAAGGTTTGAGCTTATGGAATCTTTTGCTTTAAATTGCAAATGATTTTTGTAAATATTTTTTTACCCTTCCGAAACAATTTTAAATTTTCACCACCTCTTGTATGTGTTAAATGTGGCTGTTCTCTTGCAAATTTGAGTCTCAATTTTGATCAATATCGATGACTCAAATAGTGCTCATAATCGAACGAACATGAATGTGTAGCTACGATGAGACCAAGTGAAGTTACATAGACAATATGTGAACTCTTTGCATCTCGTTGTGACTAGCCAATTATCGAATTGATTCTCTTGTGATGAACGTTGCACACTAGCGAAAGTGTGAAGTCTTGTTTGACATATAGTGTCAATGCCTAGTGTGATGAGCTTACCTGTGAACTATGCATGATGGATCCTAGAATTTGCCCCTTTGGTTCGATCGACTAAGTAAGGCTATTTTTTTATATGATCTTAGGCAACTTTGAAGAGTGTGAGCCAATTTGACAGATACCTCTTTTGTGACCGACCTTATGAGTGTGTGAACCTCTTTTGAACACCTTTTGAACCTTACCTTCCTTTGGAAGAAACTTAATGAAAACTAGACCTTTCTTTATCCATTACCCATAATCCTCATGAAGTTGTGGTTAGTTGAATAGCCAACTTAGGACAAAAGCCTAAGTTGGGGTGTGGTGAAAAGAGAAGGCAAATCAAGAAGTGCAAGAAAGTCCCTCTTACCCATGGTTTTGAGAAAAATGGAACCCCTCCATACAAAAAAAAAAGAGAGAAAAGAGAAATAAAAAGAAAGTTGTGGAATAAAGTACAAAAGAAATGGGGTTCCCAAACAATCCATGGAAAGGGAATAATAGGATGACTTATGAGCACTAAAGAGAATGATGAAGGAAAAGGAAAGGAAGTGTTCTGAGCACCATATCTCATGAGGATGAAAGTCACTGAGGCTAAATGAACATACCTTTGCACTCAGCCCCATTACAAGCCTTGAAAAGACCTTTTTGATCTTGAGTAATCCGAAACAAATGTTGATTGGAAAATATGGGCAAACCTATGGGTGAAAGCATGCATTTGTGTTCTTCCTTGTGAGAGTGAGTGTTGCATTTGATTCCGAAGCTTTATATTGCAAACCATTGTGTGTGAATATGGAATCATTCCTTGTGTGAGGGTATTTGAACATTTTAGTTGAGCTTGAACTTTCATTTGAAGCAAGTATTGTGAGCATGAGATTCTTTGATTTTGGTGAATCACAACTTGAATCTTTGAATGCACATTTGATCTTTGCATGAGTAAATTGAGTCTTGTTGTGTGCATTAATGATTGAGTCTTGTGTAGTACTATTCGAGACACCCTTTTTGAATGGCTAAACTTGAGTTTACTTGAGGACAAGCAAAAGTTTAAGTTGGGGGTGTTGATGAGTCCACAAATTGGACTAATTTAGGGTTATGTTTTGATAGAATTAGTGTTCTCAAATGCATATTTTGTCTCAATATGTGATGAAAACCCTTAAGTTTCAGGTATTTGGAGGTTGAGGGAAAGCATGGACACTACTTAGCAAAAAGGAAGAAAGGCAGCTAAAAGAATAAAGAAATGAAGATCTGAGAATCATCGAACTCGTTCGGCGAGTCGGCAAAAGGTCTTATCCTTGCCTTTCGTTCCAGTGTGCTGAGCCCTGAAGGAAAGGATTAAATCGGCGGTGAAATAGAGCAGTCAATGTGTCGCCGAGTAGTTCTGCAAAGAACTACTATATCGCCCAATGATCCGACGCGAAGATGCTGAAGGCAAGAGCTGAAAGGCGATGAAGCAGACCAAAGGGTGGATCGCCGAGTGTATCGGCGATCCCTACTATCTGCACTGAATGGCTCCTTCGCAGCACATTTTCTGAAAACTATAAATACTAGTTTAGTTTTTATTCTTAGTAAGTTTTAGTTGTATTAAGTTTAGAATACAATTTTGAGAGACAATATTCTCTCTAAGTTTGGAGAGACTTTTGAAGAACTTGAAGATTCGAAGGGCTTCAACTCCAAGATTTTGGACTTAGGTCTTGTGGATTCTTCACTCTTGACTTGTTTTAAGACTTAATCTTGCATACCCATAGATGGAAACTGAGATTGGTATAACTTTTTATCTCTTTTACATGTCTAGCTAAAACCCCAATTCTTGGGGTGTGATTTTTTGAATATGGGTTAGATTATCAGTTGGGTCTTGCTTGTTGATGGTTTATTTGTTGTGTAAATGTGATTTCGTTTAGTAGTTGTGGTGGAACTTAATGAAATTGTAGTTGCAAATACGATGTCACCTTTCTGTTTTCGATTTGCTCGAGAGAGAGGTCGTAAAACTAAGACTACTAAATTGATGGCCAGTGGGATTGGGTCAACATGAGGTTCAGCTCAAGAGAGTGAACCCTAGTCCTTCTCCCATACACTCAGCTTGAGAGAGTGTGTGGGCTAAGGCAGAGATTGTGCTTAAATTGGCAACCCGATGTTCGAGAGAAATCGTGTTGATTCGGGATAAATTGCTCGAGAGATAATTTACCCCACTATAGTCTAGCCTAGTCACAAATATTCAACGAATTTACTATCTAAAGCATGTCCCCAATAGTCTAGTTTAGCCCGTATTCCTATCATATCCCAAGAATCCCGTCTTCATATTCATATCTCTCTTTAATTTTGTTGATTTTTCTCTTTACTTGTTTACAAACCCCCCATTGATAATTGACACTCGTGTCAAACCCTTTAAATTGTCATGTCTTCATTCAATAAAGTCTTTAGCTATGGTTAGCTTTAGCACTTTCACACTTAACCACTAATTTTCAGGAACCGCTCCCTTGGGACTCGACCCCAACCCTTGGTTGGGTTACTTTACTATTGTACGATCGTAGACACTTGCAATAGAAGTTGTGTCTTGATTACGTAAACATCAATATACACTCATTTGAGGCCTATTTAGTTCGACAATTAGGGTCCTCAATGCCTAATTATGTTATAATATAATTACATTTTAATGATTTGCAGCTATGAAGGCTAAGGGACAAGGCAAAGATGAATGTTTTGAAGAATAGGCAAAAACAAAAAAAAGAAGTGTAAACTCAACATCAATGATCGCCTATTAGGAAGGATGGATCGCCCAATTGGCACGACCTCACCCAAAGTGACAGTGCACAACACTTGAATTAATTGAGGCAGTTCAGAAGACTTGAAGAAAATAAAGGGCGAACATGTTGACAATCATCGAATGTGACAGGACTTGGAGAAAAATTGAAGGCTTAAAAGGTGAAAATGTGGTACTCGGTGATTCGTCGAATGTGAAAGGCAGACTCAAACGGGCTCACCAACTAAGGTTCAAACACCTGAAGGCTAAAGCAAAAGAAGGGTAAGCTAAGGAGAAAACGTCGATTCTCTAAATGTGTTTGGCGAGCTCGACTAACGTCACTGAAATGGTTGCATAGTGAATTTTGGGCCAAAATTTGGGAAATTATAAATAGCCCAAAGGAGAGAGAAAGAGGGGTTCAAAATATTTTAAAGAGACTAGTCTAAACAATTTTTCTCTAGAGTTTTAAAGAGAGAAACACTTTACTTTGTGAAGAACACTTTTAGTTTTGGGGTTTTTCAACTTTGCTCTTAATTTATACAATTTGAAGTTGAATTCAAAGTGGGTGTTGCTTATAATTGCTTAATTTCATGTCACTCATGGATGCTTTCATGCAAGGTATAATTTCTTTATACTTTTTGATGGGTCCCTAAAACCCCAAAGTCTAAGGGTGCAATTATGGGGCTGGGTGTTGATTTAATGTAGTGGGTATTGTGTTATGCTCTATTTTGTTGTTGTTCATCTATGGATTTGGGCTAATTAGCATGGAGTAAACTTATGGGTTAAGGTTGCAAACTTAATTCCTACTTTCGATCTCTAATTGATACTCGAAAGAGATTGATTGGAGTGGGTAATTAGTTCGATACTTGCAATTTAGGTTTGATGTCTGTAATTTGCTTGATAAAGAGATTATGGATCAGATAGATTTGCCCTATTTCTGTATTGGAAGAGAAAATAGTGTAAGGTATTGAGTTGTTTAGTTATGCACATAGATAAGACCGAAAGGAGATTCGATGAACTAATGCTATTAGATCGAAAAAAGATTAGTGTCATTGAAGATGACTCGGCCTATCCATGAGTGTTCATCACTATAGAGCAACACAATTACCTCTATGTGATATCAATTTCAAATCCCCACACCCTTAGATTACTTGTTACTTACTTAAATTTCTGATCTCTTAGTTTAATTGTGACGATTAATAACAAAAACTCTTTTTCATAAATTTGGTGGAATCATCAACCTATGTTCTTATTGCTAAAAATGAATTGATTTACATTCTGAATTTCATGATAGAATTTCTTGCCTTGTATCACTCTCTGTGGGATTCGACCCCAACTCTCAATTGGGTATTTATATTGACGATGATCACTTACTCTTTGGATTTATTTTAGAGAGTAGTTTGAGTGTTATCAATGACCTTCGAGCTTAGTCTCACATATGATTCAAAGAGGTAGATGATTTTCATACATCTGAGCATTATATAAATATATGTTATTTTGGAAGGATTATTTAACATCGAGAGGATAAGGGTTTAGAAAATTCAAGTCTCACAATTACTTGCCACCATATGATTAGGTTCACCCTTTTAACAGTTAACCATTTAGCCCTGAGAGACTCATATTAGTGGATCCACATAGATAAGATATGGTCCTATACTATGTCAATGTATAAGGCAGCCCTTCCAACTGGGTTAACTGTTGGACATCATGAGCTCACATGGTGTGTCTCGATTACAAGAACCTTCCCAGTTTATGCACCTTTTTATGATATGCTTTTAAGTTTATTGATTAACTTTTAGTATGTTCTTTATAACTATGATTATGCAAGACTACTGGAATAGATTCATCTCTATATATGCTTTTGAAAGAAGATTGTGAATGACATTTAGACATGAGCTCCTGCTGTTTTCTCTTCAGTTCTTTTACTATATATATGATTTTTAGAACCTTATTTTACTATCCTCGTTATTTTATTTTACGATTATGCTAGTGCCCGTTACTTACCCAGTACATTGCACGTACCAATGCATACTTTTCTCTACGCTAAATCCTTTTATGATGTAGATTCTGATGCATGTACTTAGACTCGTGGCTAGTGAGGTTGCAGCAGTTCCAGCCAACAGTTGGTGAGTCCTCCTTATTCAGGGACTTCCGAGAGTAGTTGTTAATCATATTTTAGTAGTTTCTTTGTTTATTCGGTTTGAGGTAACTGAAGGCCATGTCCCAGCAACCTTTTTTATTCAACAACTAAAATGAGTTTATTATTTGATGGTTAAATTTATTTCTCAGTCATTCTCTTGTTAAATTTATCATAGATGTCCCAACCTTTGTTTAACATATACAAAAAAATAAATTACAATATAATGCAAATAAATTAGTTTCAAAAAAAAATTCTTTCTTTTTTTCGGTTTTTCATTCACACTTCTTGCTTTTTATTTCTCATTTTACAATAAAGAGGTTGTTTGGACTCAATCATCAGTTCAGCGAATTTATGTGAATTTTTTGTATCGACACATATTATATAAATATATAAAATTTCCTTATTACCAAAAAAATGAAACAAGAATAAGAAACTCACATAATAATAAGCATATCGATATTTAAGATTCAAATTCGTGTTGAATCAAAAAAGTAAAAAACAATTCATGTGTGAAAACGATCAGATATACCCCTAATTTTGCTATAAGGATTATTTATACCTCTAAATGGATGTTTTTTTAAAAAACATTTAAACAATAGTTTTACTTCTTTTAGATAAAAAAGATATATGCAAGCCACTTTTATAGCAAAGGTATATCAAATTTAAATCGTAAAGTTAAGGGGTATATCAGATCTTTTATTCTTTATTTTATTTGGAAGTTAATTGAAGGTTATTTTCAATTGACAGTAGTTCCGGATATAAATTATCGAAAACTTAGTTACCTTACTGAATCAAAACTTTTGGTAATTTGGTATTCGGTATGGTATTTGGGAATAAAATTTTACAATTACAATATTCAGTTTTGGGTTTGGTATGAGACATTAGTTCAATTTGGTATTCGTTATTTCCAGAATACAAAATTATTTACATAATGAAGGTCATATGTCAACAAAGTTGTTATTTTTTTAGTACAAGTCGAAAGAAAAAAGTTAAAGACGAAACATAAACAAATCAAACACATATGTTTTTTAGTTGTGTCAATTTGTTTTTCTTGATATCTTCTTACTTGTTGATCTTCTACTATATTATCCCTCCACATAGAAAAATAGAAATAATTGGAGCAATAGTATTAACTTTATAATACAATCGACTACAACTTCAATATGGTATTCCTAAGTATCATATTGAACAGACACTACAACAAAAATATTTCTTAGCGGCAATAACTATACACACTAACAAAGATGATAAAGCTTTTAGCGGCATTAGTTAATTGTCATTAGATCCAATGTAGCTATAGGTTTTAGGGACATTTACAATGAGTGCAAATTGCCGCTAAAAATACATATATATTGCGTGAATTAAGCTATTCTCATAAATTAATTACCATTAGAGATCATTTTTGTAGTGTGAAGTTAATTTATCGATTACTGAATTACCAAACAGATAATTTAAAAACTTGATATTTGACATCTAATTTTAACTACCAATTACCGAATTACCAAATTAAAAAATTGGAAACTACTAATCGATTACCGAATGTTCACCCCAAATTGACAATAGATAAACGTGAGACAAATATTATACATTGTACCTTGATTACATGCTTTTTAGGTGGCTACAACAATAAAATAGTCAAGTGCTCAAATGTAGTCCGCGACATTCCAAAAATAAATAAATGAGAACAAGCTAATTATAAGGAATCCAAATCGAGGATCAAATAAATATTTGTCTATAATGATACTCCTAATCCGGTCTTTACAATTGATCAAATTTACAACTTACGAATTTTGAAGTAGGGGTAATTTGTAGATGTATAAAATTTATTAAATTACATTCATATAAAATATGAATTATGTTTATTTCGGTTAAAACATTAATTTGGCCTAAATAAATAAATAAATTTATTTTATTAACTTCCAGTTTGAAGACCATTTTATTATGAGGTTCAGACTCACGATATGTGTCAAGTGGCATAACATTCCAATCAAATACAAGACCAATAAGATGATTTCACCTGTTCGAATGATGTAACAATTTCATTCAAATTCAATGAATCAGCCAAAAGTTATCAAAGTGTCCATAATAATGTGCTTTGGTCAATCAAAAGAAATCTTATTACATTGAATTTGTGATAAGTTTGACGTGAACCAATCAAAAGAATCTATTGGATGATAACATATTTTTTTAGACAAATATTAGAGAAAGCCACAACATGAACAACATTCAAGAAATATGCTATCGACGGTCTCCTTGTCCAAAGCAGTAGTACCAAATCCAAGACATAACCACAAGGTACAATTTTGCAACTCTGTTTGATTTAGTGTGCATTGGTCGGTTCGGTCCGATTTTATGTATTTATTGGTTCTATTTATCGGTTTTTGGTTTTTAAATATGCCCAATAATAAACAAATATGATATTCTTTATTGGTTTTCGATTTGTCAGTTTTTGGTCGTTATCGATTCGGTTTTCGATTTACCCAATAAGAAAATGTTCATACACTACTAAAAA
Source organism: Solanum pinnatisectum (assembly GCA_035578085.1). Taxonomy (NCBI): domain Eukaryota; kingdom Viridiplantae; phylum Streptophyta; class Magnoliopsida; order Solanales; family Solanaceae; genus Solanum; species Solanum pinnatisectum. Next base: position 21,098,865 of record CM069085.1, read on the forward strand.
ACTGCTAAAAAATGACGGAAGTATAAGTGACAGACGGCATCGCTCCAAAAAGTGACGCCATTAGCCACACTGTCCGTCGTTTTTAATTAAAATATTTTTTTTTAAAAAGCGACGGACGGCATCGCTTAGTCCGTTGCTTTTTTTCGCGGATTTTTGCACCAAATATATATATAATGAATAATTAATTATTTTATATAGATAGCGACACAGTCTGTCGCTTTTTATTAAAAATAATTTTTTATTATTTTAATAAAAGTCAAGCCATCCGTCGCTTTTTATTAATTTTAATTGTTTTATTATTTTTTAAATAAGCGACGGACAACATCCTTATGTCCGTCACTTCTTGGTCAAAATATCTTATCAAATATTTTAACAAAACGACGGACAGTGTCTCTTAGTCCGTCGCTTTTTGGTCAAACATTCAAAAAAAAAAAGCAACGGACATAGAGACGTTGTCCGTCGCTTTCTTTAAAATATCTACACTAGCAGACACGATTTTCCCCATTTCTCCATCTCTCTTCTCTTCCTTCTCTCTTCCTCTCTCTCGATGCCGACGCTGACGCTGATTGTCGCCCCTGCCCACCGCCGACCCCGACCCCGACCCTGACCCACTGCCCTTCTCCTTTAATTCAAGGTTAGAGTTTTATAATATTATTTTTAATTTCTTTCAATTTGAGTATTGAATTTGTTAATTAGTGTATTGAATTAGTTTTTTATTGATTGTTGGATTGATTGATTGATTGTTAGTTAGTAAGTGAATGATTTAGGGTTTTTGATTGTTAGTTTGAATTAGGGATTATTTGACTGTTAGTTTGTGTTTGTTGATTGTGAATTGAAAATTTTAATGTTAGGGTTAGTTTGAATTAGAGTATCTTAGGATTTGTTTGAATTTCGGTATTTCTTGAGTTAATTAGTTTGATTTTGGAATTGTAAGATTAGTTTGAATTAGGGTATTTAAGGAGTTGTTTGAATTTGGGTATTATTTGAGTTAGTGTGAATTATTATTGAGATTTTAGGACTAATAGTTTGAATTTGGGATTAGGAATAGCTAGCTAGTTTGAATTTAGGATTTTAGCACTAGTTAGATTTTGAGATTTTAGGACTAGTTTGAATTTGTGATTTTAAGACTAATTTGAATTTTGAATTTAGGACTAATTTGAATTATTATTGAGATTTTAGGACTACTAATAGTTTGAATTTGGGATTTTAGCACTATAATTTGATTTTTGAATTCTAGGAGTACTTTCAATGTGTGATTTTAAGACTAGTCTGAATTTGAAATTTAGGACTAATAGTTTGAATTATATTTGATATTTTAGGACTAATTAATAATTTGAATTTGGGACACTAGCTAGCTAGTTTGAATTTGGAATTTTAGGGATTTGAATTATAACTTAGTTAGAACTTATAATTAATTATAACTTGAATTTACTATAAATTGAACTTAATTAGGAATATGAACTTGAAATTAGAACTTGAACTTGGAACTAATTAGCATGAATATATAACTAATTAAGTTTAGAAATTAGATATGAACTTGAATTGAAAACTCGAACTTATTAAAACTTGAATATATATATATATATATATATATATATATAACTAATATTCTTGGATTTGAAGTTTATATTTAACTAATTTAAGAACTTTTCATGCTAGGCAACTGAGGAAGCTCAACATCTAAAAAGGTTGATACAAGACTATATTGCTTCTTTCATCAAAGTTGGAGCTAAGGTTGGTGCTTCTAAATTTCTAAAGTTCAAGTACAATTCTTTTCAATAATGTGTTTGTGTCCATCTAGTATTGATACTTAGCTTTAATTTTGTGATAATTTTTTTGTGTCCAGCGAGTGTTTGTTAAGCATAAGTACCAACACTAGTTCATCCTATTGATGACAAAATTGATTTTCTTGCAAGATCGATTTGTGTCCATCTAGTGTTGATATTAATCTTTAATTTAAGAATAATGTGTTTGTTAAGCATAAGTACCAATACTAGTTGATCCTATTGATGACAAAATTGATTTTCTTGCAAGATCGATTTGTGTCCATCTAGTATTGACATTTAGCTTTAAATTTAGAAATAATATATTTGTTAAGCATAAGTACCAACACTAGTTGATCCTATTGATGACTAAATTGATTTCTTGCAAGATCGATTTGTGTGTTGACACTTATCTTTAAAAAGTTGTGAAGTTGTTTAAATAAGTTAAATTAAATAATGTGGTTTTGTTGATGGATTTAGTAGTTCGAATTAAGTCAAAACTAAACTAGTTCAAGTTAAAAAGTTGTTAAGTTGTTTAAATAAGTTAAAATAAATAATATGGTTTAGTTGGTGGATTTAGTTGTTGTATTAAGTCAAAACTAAACTAGTTAAAGTTGTTATGTTGTTTAAATAAGTTAAAACAAATAATGTGATTTAGTTTGTGGATTTAGTTGTTGGAATTAAGTCAATACTAAACTAGTTAAAGTTATAAAGTTGTTAAGTTGTTTAAATAAGTTAAATTAAATAATGTGGTTTTGTTGATGGATTTAGTTGTTGAAATTAAGTCAAAACTAAACTAGTTCAAGTTAAAAAGTTGTTAAGTTGTTTAAATAAGTTAAAATAAATAATGTGATTTTATTGATGGATTTAGTTGTTGGAATTAAGTCAAAACTAAACTAGTTCAAGTTAAAAAGTTGTTTAAATAAGTTGAAATAAATAATGTGGTTTTGTTGATGGATTTAGTTGTTGGAATTAAGTCAAAACTAAACCAGTTCAAGTTAAAAAGTTGTTAAGTTGTTTAAATAAGTTAAAATAAATAATGTGATTTTATTGATGGATTTAGTTGTTGGAATTAAGTCAAAACTAAACTAGTTCAAGTTAAAAAGTTGTTTAAATAAGTTGAAATAAATAATGTGGTTTTGTTGATGGATTTAGTTGTTGGATTTAAGTCAAAACTAAACTAGTTCAAGTTAAAAAGTTGTTAAAGTTGTTTAAATAAGTTAAAATAATTAATGTGGTTTAGTTGGTGGATTTAGTTGTTGTATTAAGTCAAAACTAAACTAGTTAAAGTTGTTAAGTTGTTTTAAATAAGTTAAAATAAATAATGTGATTTAGTTTGTGGATTTAGTTGTTGGAATTAAGTTAATACTAAACTAGTTAAAGTTATAAAGTTGTTAAGTTGTTTAAATATGTTAAATTAAATAATGTGGTTTTGTTGATGGATTTAGTTGTTGTATTAAGTCAAAACTAAACTAGTTCAAGTTAAAACGTTAAGTTGTTTAAATAAGTTAAAATAAATAATGTGGTCTAGTTGGTGGATTTAGTTGTTGTATTAAGTCAAAACTAAACTTGTTAAAGTTGTTAAGTTGTTTAAATAAGTTAAAATAAATAATGTGGTTAAGTCAATACTAAACTAGTTTTAGGACTACTACTAGTAAAATTATTATTAAATTTTATTTATAATATAATTGAATATCTATATTTTTGTAGATGGATCATCGTTTGTGGATGTATAATATGCATCTACAAACGAACTTTTGTAAGGAAGAAAGAAAATGAGTCGGATTTGGATGTGTGGGTGAAGGAAAGGGTTGAATGAATTTTTGTAAGTTATTTAACATGAATAATATATATTAATAGTGAATATATTTATGATATGCATATATATTGATGTCAATTTTTATATTTAATATGCAGAATGACTTTCATCAGTACGTCGCTGAGAATCTTGATAGTTCGGTCCAATTGACACCTGAACTTTCCATCCATATTTGGAAAGAAAAAGTTGTAGGGGGGACACACAAGGGTAGAGTCTGTGGTCTAGGCTCTCGAAACGATGTAAGATGACTCCAGTCGGGCTTAGAAGGTATTGGATCGTAACGTCAAACCGAGACACTTGACGGTGTTCAGATTGCTGCTATGTCGGATCAAATAGCTAAACTTACAGCGGCAATAGCAGAGTCGGAGCAGAGAAGAGTAGCTGAACAAGAAAGCATGTGTGAGACCGTTCAGCAAATTAAATAACAAGTGATGAACCTCGCTTGTCGACCAACTACTTTGGCTCCCGATGACACCGACGACGAGAGTGATGAGGATGATTATGTAGATCCCACTCCCTAGTTTAGATCTCAGGATATTTATGAACTTTTTGAAATTTTGGAACAAATTTTGAAAGACTTTATAAGTCTTTAATTTGTGATTTAGATACTTTTGAATGTTATTTTAAGTTTGTTGTTTTATGTTTTGTTTAGATTGTTTATAATTGCGTGTGTTTGATTGGGCTGAATAGTGTAGAATTGAATTGAATTGCATTTGCAGGTGGGCAATAGAAACTGATTTCTGTTGTCAAAAATAGTGCAGAAAAAGCGACGGACAGCAAGGTTTTGTCCATCGCTTTTTAGGGATTTTCAAAAATAAAATTTCTAGAAAAGCAACGGACTAAGTCGCCTTTTAGAAATAAAAAAAAAACAAAATTAAAATAAAGCAACGGAGTCCGTCGCTTTTGTTAAAAAAGTTCTAAAACAAAAAAATCAAAAAGCAACGCAATCCGTCGCTTTTTGAAAAGCGTCGAGCTAAAAAGCGACAGAGGTGACTGCATCGCTTTTCCATCGATTTTGACCAAAAAAGTGATGCAATCCGTCGCTTTTGGCCGTCGTTTTTTGACATTGTTTTAGTAGTGGTAAAATATTATATGACTTTCTCACTTCTATAAATGCTTTGATATAGTGAAACAAGAAAAATAATGAGAAATTGCATCAATAAGAGAAAATATAGTATGAAGGCTATAATTACATGTCACCGCCAAAATATAGTATGAAATTTTTTATGTTAATCAAATTACGGACCTTTACAAACTTGCAAATGCTACAACCTACAATTACAAACTAAAACTAAAATTAACTAGTCCAACAAAACTAAAACTAACACTAAAATCAAATAGCTACAATTGAGAACCCTTACTTTAGTCTTTAGGTTTTGAGTAAACAGTAAAGACTAGTAAAGTTGTCTAGTGTAAAGTGGGTAGAGTATTAATAGTTTGATATAGTTATAGTCTAGTTATGTATTAAATTATTAATATAGTAAATTATTACTGTCGTATTGGTTATCGGTTTACCTAATAACCCAATAGTAAAAATCGATACCGAACCAATAACCCAATAAATTTTTTTATAAACCCATTAAAAACCCAATAACCTAATAACAATAACCCAATAACATTTTTTCAGTTCAATTTATTGATCGGTTCAATTTTTACACACCTCTACTTACAATCCTTGTTTTCTTTCTTCTTTTTGTTTCATCCCATAATAGCTTTAATTGAAATTACTGATTGATCTTATATTGTTAATGCCTGTGTGTGTATTAGCTTATCTTTATATCATACTTATTTCTATTAAAAACTCGGAAGAATTTGAATTTGTGCGCAGCTTTGAAAAAGTGAGATGGTGATATATATGGTGTGTCTGCTTATACAATGTTTTTTTGAAATTTAAGGAAGAGTCTTCTCTACTTTTTGGATGAAGTTATAACTGATAATATTCGAAGAGATCGATATTGCCATCATGTGCAATTGAAGATCAAAAAAGAGACTAACAATGTATCGAAGGATAAAGAGATATTTATGGTAAAATGTGATAAATAACTTTGTAGTTTGTAGCTTAACTTTTTTGCTAAAACTTTAAACGTACTTAAAAGAAATTAACTAGAATAAGAAGAAAATGTCGCTTAATTTTTATAGGGTATTTTCGCAATTCAATTTTCAACTATAAGGATTTTGCAGCACATGTAACCCCATTTGACAATGTAAAATTTGTATCAAATAAATAATATCAAACACTTAATGCAGATAAAATTTTACCTATAATATTATGAGTTACCAAATATGAGGGGGGAATTAATCATGAAACACCATACACAAAAATATAAAGTAATATAATTATATTGATGAAAAATAAAATCTAATTCTAACCAACTCACTTTCTTGAAGCTTGCTTTAAGATTAATGGGAATTCATTCCCTGTTCGGCCACAATAATATCTCCTTAACTAAAATTTCATTACTACAATAATAAAAGTATCCAAAAAAATATTAGCAATGAGATATTATTATTTTAATAACCACCAGAAGAAAATTAACTACATAAATTAATAAACAATACTATTTGCAAATACAATTAATGGATAGACCTGAAATATAAATAGCAAGAGGAGGTATATACTTTTTTTGCTTATGGGATTCTTCTTTAATGGACAATAAATTAATGATGAAAAGACCAATATGATAGATTAGATGAATGTGAACGTTTGGATTAATATTTTTTCAACTCTTCAAATTCTCATTAAACATAACAATAAATGATTAATATGTGGTGACTTCACATATAGTTGTTTTTTTTTTTATCTTTTATTAGAAGGTGAGTTTATTTGGTATAAAAATATTATAGACTTAGTTTTCGATTAGGGGTAATAATGTTGTTTAACTTTTATTGTTATTTATACATTTGATAATTCATAAGAATAGTTAGAAAGGAGTTGAAGAGGCTTTTTGTTATTTATTGTTATTTAAGTAGAGAATATGAATAGATAGAGATTTCTTTGTAACTCGATATGATTAGAATAGTAAATATGATTAAATTTTTTATTTATTAAATAAAATATTTAATGAAAAGAATTAAGAAAAAAATCTCAAAAAAAGATAAATATAAATGGAGGTCATACAGAGGTGTCACATCACATTTTTCTATATTTCTCCTTTAAATTATATATAGATATAGATATAGATTTGGGTGATTTAATTTTATACTCAAGCCTTCCTACTTTTAGTATAATATGACATAATATTTAATTAATTATATATTTTACAATTTTTTGATTTAGTGTAGGCGTTATTTAATCCAAAAAATAAAAAAGATATTATAATCTAATATTTAATTAATTAGATGATTAATTTAGTTTAGGGGTATAGATCAATGCCATTAGATCCAATATAGCTATAGATTTTAGAGACATTTATAAAGAATACTAGCTAATTGCCGCTAAAATTACTATTTAGCAGGAATTAAGCTATTGTCGTTAATTAATTGTCATTAAAGATCATTTTTAATGTGGTGGAAGTTTGACTTACCGATTACCGAATTATCAAGAAGAAATTTAAAATTTGGTATTTGGTATTTGATATCTACTTTTAACTATCAATTATCAAATTATCAAATCTAAAAATTAAAATTACGAACCGAATACAGAATGCCCATCCCTAATTGACCGTAGATAAACGTGAGACAAATATTATACATTGTATCTTGATTACATGCTTTTTAGATAGCTACAGCAATAAAATAGCCAAGTGCTTAAATGTGGTCGGCGACATTCCAAAAATAAATAAATGAGAACAAGCTATATATAAGGAATCAAAATTGAGGATCAAATAAATATTTGTCTATAATGGAACTTCAAATCTAGTTTTTACAATTGATCAAATTTACAACTTACGAATTTTGAAGTAGGGATAATTTATAGATTTTATAAAATTCATTAAATATAATCCATATAAAATTTGAATTATATTTATTTGGCTTAAAAAAATATTTGAGCTAAATAAATAAATTTAACTTATTAAATTCAAGTTTGAAGACCATTTTATCACGAGGTTCAGATTCGTGAATCGTGATACGTGTCAAGTGACATAATATTTCAATCAAATACATGACCAATAAAATGATTGCACTTATTCAAATGACGTAACAATTCCAATCAAATTCAAGAATCAGTCAAAAAATGTCAAGTATCCATAATCATGTATTTTGGTCCAATCAAAAACAATCTTATTACATTGAATTTGTGATAAGTTTGACGTGAACCAATTAAAAGAAGACAAAAAAATTTATTGCATGGTTATATATTTTCTGAGACAAATATTAGAGAAAGACAACAGAAACTACATTCAAGAAACACACTATTGACGGCCTCCTCGTCCAAAGCACTAGCAACAAATTCAAGACTTAACTAGAAGGTAAAATTTTGCAACTCAATTTGATTTATCTTCTTTTAAAATGTCAAATCCAACTCTGTTTGGGCATAAAATTGAAACTTTAAACAAGGTTTTAATTTATTTAAATAATATTAGAATATTTGTTAGAAATATTTACTTAAATTTAAATGAGGAAAAACTTTTGCAGAGGTGGCGCTAAAAAGTCACATCATGTTGTGCAACTCAAAAAAGTCACTTCATATTCCTCTCCCCTTTTCTACTGTGTTTCGGAAATAGCTATGGTGTTGGAGTATCCATCCCCTAATCAGATTTCAGGTTCCAATCAATTAGCCATCCCTGAAGGTTTGATGGAGCCCTGAGTCACTGAACCGTAGTAGCAATGTGGTTGAGGCAATGAGGAATGAGATTGAGAAGGATCGTATGAGGAAATAGATCATTGCAGAAGAGGTTGCTCGAAGGCGGATGTTGGAGTTGGAAGTAAGGAGAGAGCTTATGATGGAAAGAGAAATAGCAATTTCATGAGGGAGTAAGAATAGATTTGCTGAGCCCATGTTGTTTAAGGAGAAGATGGGAATGGGCGTCTCTGCTGTGTCTAAACATGACAAGGATTTGATCTCTGTGGTGCCTTTTCGCTACCGTGCTGTCGAACCAAATATTTCAACATTGAAACAAAGTCCAAAGGCGGAGATTTTACAACTGCTGCCCCCTTGCGTTAACGAAATCTTGTTGGTTCGTGTTCTTCTTTATTGTTTGCCCTGTTTATTGTAACTCTTAAATTGCAATGATTTTTATTTTTTTTTATCTGAGGGAATTATGTGCATAGCCTTTTTCAAGTTTTTCTGTAATTTGAATAATAACAACATAGTCCGTGTAATTCCACAAGTGAGGTTTGGGGAAAGTTATGTATATGCACACCTTACCCTACCTGGGAGATAAATAGGTTGTTTTTGATAGATGCTCGGTTCAAGTAAAAACAGTTCAAAAATCTTTAGGATGACGACTATTTTAGTTTTGAACTTTAAAATCTTTAGAATAGTTTGAAACCAGTGATACTAAATAAGGTTTTTAAGTAACTTTTTTCTTTTGTTTCACTCTGTTTTTGTGCATCGATTGAGTGGTTAGAATGTTTAAATCTGTTATTTATACAATCCAAAGTAGGTTGCAAGCTAAGTTGGTGATGCATATTCTGCCGTTCAAGAGAGACCCTGAAGGCTCGAAGTTTTTGAGTTGCTGTTGAGTCATGGCTGGAATTATCCCTTGACCTCTTAGAATCTTCAGTGATGGACACGTTGAACGACTTTGAAATCTTCTCTTTCTCTGTATGTATGTCAGACAAGGGGCCATTAAGCTACTGAATCCTGAAACATAGACCAATATCTAGTTGGTGAATAGGCCCTGGCAGTTGTGACATGGGAAGACAGCTATTGTCCTGCAAGAGTCAAAGATTATTTGTTTGGGTTGTCAATCCATGCGATGGTTTGCAACTTTTTCTGATTGGTCTTACCAACATCGGAAAAATTACATAACTGACATCTGCATCTATCTTCAGTCCTTGATTTTCATGTGTGGATTCATCTTGTTTGCGTTATCTACGTTGGAACATTTCCGCTTTGTCTGCTTTAGTGGTTGAAGCATTAAGCTTTTTATGCACATCTAATATAACTAGTCTGTCTTTAGAAAAGTACACACATTTTATCACATTAAAATAGTTGTGAAAGCTCTTCAAATTCTTCTTTAGCTCTTCGAGTGACGTCTTTCCAACACTTTAGTAGTATTTATTAGCTCAAGCTTTCTGATAAACTTCTCTTCTATGTGGTTTTGTACTTAAAAGATTTCTCTAGTGTAATTTTTTCTGCTGAATGTAAATTCTTGGAAAGCAGTACACTCAATCTCCGCTTTCTTAACACTGTTACTTACGGGAGGTAGCCTATGCAGAGGCTAATATAGCTATACTGCAGAAAGTATATCTGTTTCGATTCTTGAAAAAATGCCTAGATTCCCTGATTTTCTCCGTCCGCATTAGTCATGTTCTTGGTTTTCTGGTGACTAGTATATATAATAAGAATGCTATTTACACCTCAATGTATCATTACAAGGTAAGTCATCTTTAAATAGAGCAACCAAACCTAGGGAATAATTTCCTAGGCTATGTAACAGTAAGAAATGAAGCGTTATCAATGGCAACGACATTCATTCTTATACAACTGAGTATTGGCTTGGTTGAGCCGAATCAAGAGAGATGATGCTTTGAGTTTAACAAGTATAGGTTCCTTTCCCCAGGCTGTTGTTCCTTGCTTTAGTACAAGCTACTATTGCTTTAGTACATTCATTTAATGTTTTAAACACCCCGAATATGGTTTACGATCTGAAAGCATATTGACGATTGTCAATATGCTTTCAGATCCGTAAACCATATCTGGGGTGTTTAAATTTCTGAGAAGTGCTTCTTTTGGTCTTTGATAATACAGGCTAAGCCTGACATTATTTTCTCTGGAGCAAAACGGAAAGCTATAACACTGACTGAAGCGGTTGCTGACAAGCCTTCATTAAGCAGTGCTCCAGTGAAAAATGTTAAGGAGTGGAGTTGTGCACTTTGTCAGGTATGTACTACCAATCAAGATGGCCTGAATGTCCACTTCCAAGGAAAAAAACACAAACGCAAGGAGGCTGCTTTTAGAGAACAGAAGGACAACAAAAACTGCAGCATTGCTCTTTCACCAAAGAAACAAAAATTCATCCAACTTGTGGAACATGATCTGATATCAGGGAATCAATTTGAGGAAGGATCATCAGGTACAAACGATAACGATCCTCCATCTTTGTTGATAGATGACAGTACGAATGACATGAGAAAGAATACAATTCATGAAAAACAAAACAATGGGGAGTTCAAGTTTTGGTGTGAGACCTGCAAAATAGGGACCTTCTTTGAAAAGGTGATGGAGACACATAAGGTAGGAAAGAAGCACGTTCGACATCTTCAACAACTTATGGAGACGCAAAAGGATAAGAAGTGTCAGGGCCGACTCAACAAGTTTGATGTCAAAGACGCAACCAACTAGTAGCTTATTTTTGTAAAGTAAATCTGGTGTTACCAGTATTGCCTTTGGATCCATGTTGTGTGATTGTCTCTATACTACCTTTTGATATATGTGGTGTGATTTGTCTCTATATCTATTTATGCAAAATGTTTGAGTCTACTCGTAAATCTAAGTAAATTTTGTTAGTATTACTATTAGTTATCCAAGATGTGAATATCTATATACTTCTATGATCCTGGTTAGATGTGTCACCTCTCTTATGCCAGGATTTCCGTTTATCTATTTCTTCAATTGTTTTAATTATCAAATCTGCAGGAATTTAAATAATCTTTTCTTTGTCATCAGACATTGTGGATTGTAACAGAACTGTGTGTATAATCATTCAGTTCTTTGCTTTTTAATTCTACTCACCATTGATTTTAAGAATTCTTCACATCATGATACTTAATTGGGAAGCCAATATATTTCTAAGAACAAATGTTACTACTGGATAGAAGATAAAGTAAACAAAGAGTAAAACTTTTGTAATAATTAATAATAGGTTCATGAGCTATGTAAAGAATTCAAGTATTCAAGTTCAAGAACGATCAAGACCAAGACCATCGGATTCAAGAACAAGCTCTAAGCCCTTAAATTCAAGTAAAAGTCAAGATCAAGATAAAGTTCAAGTTCATCGAAAATTCAAGAATAAGCTTTAAATCCCTTGAATCCAAAATCAAGTTCAACACAAATTTAAGATCAAGCTCAAGAGCCCTTGAATCTATATTGGAAAAGGTGAATTCAGAGAAATCATAGAGATTGTAACACACGCACTTTGAAATAATAAATAATATTGTTGCAATACTTTTCTGTTCTGGATTATTGTTTTCTGGACGCGGATTTTATTGTCTACAAATTGTGGCACACCCAGTGGGACAATTTTTACCTCTTATCTCAACTTTTCAAGCATCAAAGAATATAGAGATGACTTCCATGGAGATCAACTCTCAATCAACTGCCTCTAAGGCCACTAGCTCCAAGGTGTCTACTGAAGTCGGAATACACTGGTGGTGCTACAGGGTAACACAGCAAGCACTAGCAATGTTCTCAAACACATGGTTATCAAGTGTGTCCAGCAAAGGAACTTGTCCATTTGGATTTAGCTTGAAAAACTCAGGTCTCTTGTTTGAGACACATTGCTAAATTCCTATTGAGCTCAACATGTACCCTAGCATATGCTACAACAAAAAGTTCCGTGAAGGTATTGCTATGTGCATCTGATGCGTGTGATATAATAGCCTAGGCTTTAGACTTGGGAATACAGTGATATGCTAGTGCGGAACGGTTATAAGCTATGAATATAGAGAAAATCAGATTGAAAGCCTCATCAAACTCCAATGTAAAAACAAGAGACTTGTCTGCAATAGTCATAACTTGATTCTCTCCAAACTTTATTGTTGGCAATGCATGAAAAGCATTAAATGAGAGACACCACTGAAGACTGCTGCTATCACACATAAGCGTGACACCTTCGAAAATTGATGGTATAAAATAAGAAGCTATTACCGAATTCCCCGTTGTTGATCTCACCAAGTCATATTGGCATTGCATACCAATTGCATCTCCTTGGAGAGTTTCAGAAAACACCTTGGAACAGTCTCATGCTTGGGACATATTATCATATAGTTGTTGAGAGGATCGATTCCTCAAGCAAAGATACCTGCTTAATTTGTTATAAAACTGATGAGCTGTCTTGGCCAAATTTGAGTTGGTCGAAATCTTTCTCCATGTATCTCAGAATATTCTATATCTGGGAAACTCTAATATCAAAATTTGAGATGGATCTAAAACATTTCGGAGAATAAATGATGGATTGTTATCTTAGATTTGGTTACGACTTGTGAATATAGAGTATTTTCTCAGTTTTAGATATGGTTAAGTTGGATTGACAGATTGTATATATTTGTTTCCTCTGGCTTACGTTGGTTCCATATCATTGATTAATGGCTTTGAACTATTGTTGTCTTTATGGTCATCTTAATTTTTGCGTAATCTTGATAATTTAAGTGTTGCATAGATACTACTATTGAAAAATTATATGCACAGTGAAAACATAACATAATCATACAACTTACATGAATAATAGACAACACATAGCTTATGCTAGAACAAGTACAATCATGTTACATCACATAAACTTTTTGAAATTTAATTCAAGATTTACTTCTTGAAGCGTGACTAGATACCTTCCAGTGAATCCACAAGCTAGTCGACAAGCTAGAACCTTCAAGCGAATCCACAAACTGAACCACAGTTCTGCGGTCTTTTACAGTGATCCCAAGTTTACTTCCGAACTCTCAATACTTGGGTGGACAAGTATAGTATAAAAAAGTTATATTTTTTCAAGGGTTAGAAGAATCTCTATTTATACAGATTTGTTCCTAGTCCAAGGAGAATGAATACCATGTCTTTTCTTAGAATAGAAAGACATGTACATCTCCCTTTTCTTAGAAAAGAAAATGTCATGTCCTTCTCCCCTTCCTTAGAATAGAAACTGTTATATACTTCTCCCTTGCCTTAGAATAGAGAAAGATACATACTTCTCCCTTTCCTTAGAATAGAGAAAGACACATACTTCTCCCTTTTTCATTTAGAATAAATTCTGAGTTCTAGTTAAATACGGGCACGGTAGGGACCACAAAATTAATTATTGAGGCTTTCTATTGTGGAAATAATTCCAAATAATTAATTTGAATTATTCTTACCATAGTAAATTACAAATCATTCCACTAGAAATTTGTAATTGCACTCCTCTATTTATATTTTGAAATTCCCCATTAAACACATATGTAATTCCCCATGTTAAGATTAGAGATACTAATCAATAAATTAAATTACTGACGAACTTAATTCAACAATCAAATTCCTTTAGAGCACTGCTTTAACTTATTTCATGTGCCAGATTCATAAATCCACTTGCAAGGTTTGATACGATGAAAACTTTTAAGCTTCTCAAAAAGGCATATCATTAATCTCAATATCGAGACATGGATTTCATTAACTAACTTATTATTTCACCAATATATATTATCATCATCTAATCTACCAGGAATATTGATCCATCTTAGAATCTCACCTTTTAATAAATCAAAACGATAATTAACATATACAGATCATAATAGTTATATCAGGATTAAGAATATAAGTACATTTAATAGTTTAGAGAATATGCTTTTGTCAGTTAGTCTAAAGCAACTATCTCTACTTGGTCTCGTTTAATACATGCAAAATGCACTAGCACAAGAAGTTGGAACTATACCATTCCCATAATCAAGATAAACTACATATAATCTTGTGCTATAATCGTACCGATGGCATGTCCAATTCCCATCTTAGATTGTGAACAAAAAAATTTTATACTTATAAGAATCGATGATTTAATCCTCTGTGTATAAGCTTAAACTCTATACACTAAATCATCTACTATATAAGCAAACAGACACCGTAACGAATATATGATCTATTAAAAATTAATAAATAATTATTCTATCATAAATGCTATATCTAAACACTTGGTTAATAGTATATATCCCAACAATCTCCCACTTAGACTTTTAACCATTACGATTGTTATAATGTACTATATCTAAATGCATGGTTAATAGTATATACCCTAACAATCTCCCACTAAGATATTTAATCTTGAAAATTGTTAGAATACTATTTCTTAACACATGATTAATAGTATATATACCCTAACAATCTCCCACAGACTGTTAACAATGCATTTACATAAAGATATTCCTTTTATATTTCTTATCAAAAGAATCTTACCAAGTTATTTTCTTATGCAACTTCGTCTACTAGTGCTGAGTCGTAACTTACCGATTTTTATTAGATCTTCAGAGGCCCTATCATGAAACCCTTCAAAACTTTACTTCTTTATAGGATTTCTATCGTAAAAGTCCTCTTAAATATACAAAACCAATCAATCTTCATTATGATTCTCCCACTACGACTAAGTACTACTACAATAGTCCCACTTTCATATTCTTGAGTCTTAATATTTTCCTCAAAACCTTTCGGTAATGAAATACTAACAACTTTTTCATGTAGTATTCTTTAATTTGTCCAACATCACTTTCACTACTTGAGGTAGTAGTGTTGTTACGTCTAGTAACGTTTCTCCCACTACGTAAATGCAATGGAACGTCAATTCTGACATATCAGTTAGATGTTCTTGGGTGTTCAAATTTACAACTGACTCATTTGTTATTTCTTTGTTTAGTTCCTGTAAAAATAGTTTACTTCTAGGAACATGGATTACTAAATAGTCCTTTTCTAAAAATCTGACAATTGTTTTAACAATTGCCTTATTTTCTTTAGGACAATAAAATAAACCTTCTTTCGTTCTTTTTGTATATCCAATTAATACACACATTTCATTCCTGATTGGATAGGAACTGAATTCAAATGTTATATGTAGTTCTTAGAACATATCCCAAAAGAAATAAGCCAATTATTAATCTTATCATCTTCATAAGAGTACATTTATTTTCTCTTTTACACCAATCTATTGTAGAGTGTCTAGTGTAGACAATTGAAATGCAATTATGCTATAAGATAAGTGCATCATTAGCTCTACAGAGAGGTATATGTCACTACAATCAAATTGCAGTGACTTTATATATTTTTCATGATGCTATTTTCATTTGTCTTAAAATTTTGAGTTTATCAAGACATTCAGACTTACAAAACATCAAAAATATATATTCATTTCATGAGTAACCTTCTGAAAATCTCAGAATACTCAAATTCAACTCTTTCCTGAATGATCATTTACCACACAAATCAGAATAGATTAATTCTAACTTATCACTGCCATTATTTCCTTTTTAACAGGCAAGGTCTCTTAGTCATTTTTCTTTCTAAACATGACTCACATGTTGGTAGTGACTTCACTTTCAATGAACTGTTATGTCCATTCTTTAACCAACTTCAATGTTCTATCCAGAATAAATGACGCAGACGCCAGTGTACAGATAAGTTTCATTCTATTTAAAAGATATTTTCTCTTTTGAGATAGATTAATATTCAATTCATGAGAAAAACAAAAATTCATGCATCAATATACAATAAGAGATAACATATTTGTCAAACTCAAAAGAGTTACAAGAAAAATATATTAAGTGTCCATCTCTTATTAAGATAGAAACCGAAAATAATTTCATCTAACATGAACATATATAATGCAATTTTTTTTGAATTAATATGTTATCTCTATCGAAATAAATACTTGAGTAGTATTAAGTGAGTCTGTAAAGTATATTGAGAATTTGAGATATAATACATTAAATAGATCATAATATGTTGAATAATCTTAAATAATAAAATTCAGGGCTCATTTATACATATATATCCATGCATCTTGAATAGCCAATCGATGGGATTGGAGAACTACTCATGCAATACACATGTAAATGACCGATATTCACTCCATAAACTTATACAGATCTAAGTCAGATAAAGAGTCTATTGTTAGTTTGAGTCAAGTGAAAATCAGCCTAGTTACATTGATTCAATCATATATCCCTCAGTTTAGGAGAGTTAATACAGATTATCAAAACTAGCGATTAAATACATAGTGACTTGTATTAATTCCATCTGATATGGAGGAAGGTGTAAGCCATCACATGAAACTAACACTTCACTACTATTTAATCTTGGTAATCAAGGGAGGGATTCCTATAACTAAATATGACCAAAAACTCATATAACGATTAAAAATGAATATTTCTTACTAGGTCGTTCTTATGAATTTTCCAAATTTCAAATCAATCAGAGTCCTTTTTTTCGAATCCCAAAACTATGATCAATTTGGTTGAAAATGTTATTTGGTCAAGATAGAATTTAAATTTTTTCCGTTCGAAAATTCTTATTACATATCAACATTTGTGAAATAGATACACAAATCAAGAACAAAGAACAAAATTCAAAAACTATTTACATTATCTGAATATTATTTTTCAAAAAACAACATGTTTATGTATACATTGAACATTAAAATTCGAAACACATCTCATGTATATCCATGTATCTTGAACGATAAATTTTGATGAAAAATAACTAGTCATGCAACATAAATATGTGATGTCAGATATTCACTCCAACAAATTTAGAGCAAAAGCTAACTCAAATTGAGAGTATTGTATGTTGATTTATGCCAAGTGAATATCATTATCCCTAGATCATTGATCCAATCAAATATTACTCAGATAGGGAGAGTCAATACAAATCATCAAAATTAGAGACTAAATTTTAATGACTTGTATTAATTTCATCCGATATGGAGGAAGGTCTAAGCCAACACATGAACTTAATACTTCACTAAAATTTAGTTATGAAGACCGTAGAGAACAATCTCTATCACCACTGTATCATAAGTGAGTAATTTTCATTAAAAATAATTTTCAAGATACATTTTTTTTATCCACAAACATCATCTGAACAAACTCAGATTACAAATCACTGTATAATAATGAGTATTGTTAATTGATTGTTTGTGATTAACCTACTGAATTTCAGATCAATCAGAGTTCAAAAATAATATTTATCTCCAAATCTATGATCAAATTCAGATTCAAACAAATTAAGAAAAATAATCAGATCCATATTCTTATCATATATCAATTCATGTTAACTCATCATGTGTAATCATGTACCACATTTAACATAAATAAAACTGATATAAAGGATTATATTCATACTAAATCACATTTTAATTCCAAAGAGAAACTTAAAAACCATTTTAAGGGCCTCAATACTATAACCACATAGCAATGGGTATTTCTTACTAGTTTGTCACCAATGAACTTACCAAATTTCAGGTCAATTGGAGTCTATAAAAAAAATTTCCTAAGCTATGACCAAATTCAAATTCAAGTAGTTTAATTATCTTTAGGAATTAAAACAATATGACTTTATCATATTCAGATCAAATTTTAATCCGACAAACTACCTAAAACCCATCTAAATAATTTTCGATGAAACCATCAAATTTTAAATCAATCAGAGATCAAAAATTCTTGACCACCTAAACTATGACTAAATTAAAAAAAAAACAATTATTTTAGACATAATTGAAGATTAAAATAACATGATTCAGATTTTCATTACCTCATGAGCATGAAATATGACCTCAGCAATTAAATTCTCTGTTTTGGATCATCATTTAAGAGTTTCAATTTCAAACTTGGATCGGTCGCTGTAATATAGATTCTATCTCATTAATTCAAAAAAATAATTTAACTGTTTGTTTGAGATACCCTTTTCTAATCTCAATTTATTCATCCAAAGGATTACTGCAAAGAATCAATTGAGGCAAAATCATTAAATTTGTAGTTTAGTTTTTATTTACCACGAGAATTTATAAATATTATAGTACATAAATTACAAAGAAAAATTATCTTCCTAATATAAAAGGATAAAATTTATTTTTATTTGACTTGGAGATGAGAAAATATTTTTATTTAATTAAATCATAGAAGTTATGTGGGTGATAATATTTTTATGCGGGGCTTTTCGGTACGGGGATTTTTAGCTTCGTTTTTTTTTTTTCCTTTTATTTATGAAAAATTTGAATTAATTAAAAGATAAGATTTAAAATTTAAAGTTTTTAAGATAGTTAACTTATAACTTCTCCCACTTTCTTTAATATTAGTTTTCAGGAAATAGTTATGTCACAAAGCCGTTTACAATACATTAATCCTTCTTATTTTTAATGTCAATTTTCAAACCTAATGCGTGCATTGCAACTTATAGTCTTATTCCATTGTTAAGAAAAGTTGGGCTGAACCAATTTATCTTCATGTATATATATTTAAAATTAATAAATGATGTGACATGTCTCCTATTCAAGTATATTGGTGTGTGTTTGTCTATGCACAATCTTACTTTTATTTTCAGTAAAACTCATTTTCTTATTACTATTATGTTTTATCTAAAGCTTTAAAAAAAAACTATTTTCAAATGATAGATATTAATTGTAAAAGATTATATGTTTTATAATTATTATTTTATATGATCTCATTTGTTTGCAAATCTATATATATATATATATATATATATATATATATATATATATATATATATATATGATAAAGGAGAATAATTAGCAATATGGTTTTGCCAAGTTACAATGATAATAAATTAATAATAATAATAATAATAATAATAATAATAATAATAATAATAATAATAATAATAATAATTTATCACCAATAATATTTTTTTAAAAGAGTCTTGTTTTATATATCCTTCCAACCTTAAAAACAATTTGTTTTATCTATATCTGAAAAATTATCAGATTATATATATATATATATATATATATATATATATTTCATAACTATGATAATACATATTCCAACCTGCTTGAATATTCCTTTTTTTTTTTTTAATAGGAAATTTCTTTTTCGTTTCCATTAAATTTTTACATGAAAAAAAATTCAAATTTAATAAACATATTTAAAACTCTTTTCTGTGGGAGGTTGTCAGATTATTATGTTTACATTAAGATAAATTTTAATTATAATTAAACTAACACGTGGGAAAAGAAAAACATTAAATGTTTATTTTTTGTAAAAAGAAAGATAAAAGGGGGAAAATCTAACAACTTCCCCCAAAAAATAGCTACCCGTAGAAGAGTTCTAACTAAACTTTACAATTCATAAGCTTATTAATTTCAGATATTGCAAAAGAAATTTAAACACACTTAATTTAAATATTAAATTAAAATATAAAGATATAAAATACTAATACGCCTTCAAGCGAGACACACATTGATTGCATGTAGTTTTTTGACCAAACTTTTTTGTGAGTGTTTGTGATGATTAAATAAATTATGTGTGTTAGTTCGAATGGGTAATTTTAGGCATTTATAAGTTCAAATGAGGTATGGACCGTTTAATAGAGTTTTTTTCCTATACACGAAACGAACATCTAAAGCCAAAATTACGAACGTCGAAAGCTTCTCTTATATACAACTACACTAGTCTGTGGTAAAATGGTCATAATGCTTTACTTTAAACATTGTCTGACAACAAAATTGGTGGCATTTGAAAGAAAACTCATTGACCTACAATTTGATGTGTCATGGGTCACCAAATTCATTACGTACTAAAAGATATGGCAGTATACGTAGTTTTCCTTCAAGCGAGGCATACATTGATTGCATGTAGTTTTTTGACCAAATTTTTTTGTGGGTGTCTATGATGATATAATAAATTATGCGTGTTAGTTCGAATGTGTAATTGTAGGTATTTATAAGTTCAAATGAGGTATGGACCATAAAATAGAGTTTTTTCTATACCCAAAACGAATATCTAAAGCCAAAATTATGAACGTTGGAAGTTTCTCTTATTTACAACTACACAAGTCTCTATAAAATGGTCATAATGCTTTACTTTAAACATTGTGTTACAACAAAATTTGTGGCATTAGAAAGAAAACTCATTGACCTACAATTTGATATGTCATGGGTCACCTAATTCATTACGTACTAAAAGATATGGTAGTATACATTGTTTGCCTTCAAGCGAGGCACAATTTTTTTGTGAGTATTTGTGATGATTTAATAAATTATGTGTGTTAGTTCAAATGGGTAATTGTAGGTATTGTAAGTTCAAATGGGGTATGGACCGTGAAATAGAGTTTTTTCTATACCCGAAACAAACATCTAAAGTAAAAATTATGAATGTTAGAAGTTTCTCTTATTTACAACTACCAATTCTAGTTTTACTCCTTAATTTCTAAGACTTGTAATTGAATCCCTAAAAATGAGACCAAAAAATTATGTTTTGAAAGTTGGTTTTACAAGTCAAATCTACTGGTTGTAAGTAACGTTCGTAGTTTGGAGACAAAAAAATACGACTACACTAGTCTTTGAGAGACAAAATTGGTGGCATTTGAAAGAAAATTCAGTGACCTACAATTTGATATGTTATGGGTCACCTAATTCATTACGTACTAAAATATATGGGAGTATATGTAGTTTGCCTTCAAGCGAGACACACATTGATTGCATGTAGTTTTTTGACCAAATTTTTTTGTGGGTGTTTGTGATGATTTAATGAATTATGTGTGTTAGTTCGAATGGGTAATTGTAGGTATTTATAAGTTCAAATGAGGTATGGACTGTGAAATAGAATTTTTTCCATACCCGAAATGAACATCTAAAGCCAAAATTATGAACGTTGAAGTTTCTCTTATTTACAACTACACTAGTGTATGGTAAAATGGTCATAATGCTTTACTATAAACATTGTCTTACAACAAAATTGGTGGCATTTGAAAGAAAACACATTGACCTGCAATTTGATATGTCATGAGTCACCTCATACATTACATACTAAAATATATGGCAGTATACGTAGTTTGCCTTCAAGCGAGGCACACATTGATTGCATGTAGTTTTTTGACCAAAATTTTTTGTGGGTGATTGTGATGATTTAATAAATTATGTGTGTTAGTTCGAATGGGTAATTGTAGGCATTTATAAGTTCAAATGAGGTATGGACCATGAAATAGAGTTTTTTCTATACCCGAAACGAACATCTAAAGACAAAATTATGAACGTTCAAAGTTTCTCTTATTTACAATTAGTCTCTGCTAAAATGGTCATAATGCTTTACTTTAAACCTTGTGTTACAACAGAATTGGTGGCATTTGAAAGAAAACTTATTGACCTACAATTTGATATGTAATGAGTCACCTAATTCATTACGTATTAAAAGATAGGGCAGTATATGTAGTTTGCCTTCAAGTGAGACACACATTGATTGCATGTACTTTTTTGACCAAAATTTTTTGTGGGTGTTTGTGATGATCTAATAAATTATATGTGTTAGTTCGAATGGGTAATTGTAGGTATTTGTACGTTCAAATGAGGTATGAACCATGAAATAGAGTTTTTTCTTTACCCGAAGCAAACATCTAAAGCCAAAATTATGAACGTTGGATGTTTCTCGTATTTACAACTACACTAGTCTCAGGTAAAATGGTCATAATGCTTTACTTTAAACATTGTGTTACAACAAAATTGCTGGCATTTGAAAGAAGACTCATTGACCTACAATTTGATATGTCATGGGTCACCTAATTCATTATGTCCTAAAAGATATGGTAGTATACATTGTTTGCCTTCAAGCGAGACACACATTGATTGCATATAGTTTTTTGATCAAAATTTTTGTGGGTGTTTGTGATGATCTAATTAATTATGTGTGTTAGTTCGAATGGGTAATTGTAGGTATTTATAAGTTCAAATGAGGTATAGACCATGAAATAGAGTTTTTCTATACCCGAAACAAACATCTAAAGCCAAAATTATGAATGTTCGAAGTTTCTCTTATTTACAACTACCTTTTTTAGTTTTACTCCTTAATTTCTAAGACTTGTAATTGGATCCCTAAAAATGAGACCAAAAAATTATGTTTTGGAAGTTAGTTTTACAAGTCAAATCTACTGGTTGTAAATAGTGTTCGTAATTAGGAGACAAAAAAACCTGACTACACTAGTCTCCGGGAGACAAAATTTGTGGCATTTGAATGAGGACTCATTGATCTACAATTTGATATTTCATGGGTCACCTAATTCATTACGTACTAAAAGATATGGCAGTATACATTGTTTGCCTGCAAGCGAGGCACACATTGATTGCATTTAGTTTTTTGACCAAAATATTTTATGGGTGTTTGTGATGATTTTATAAATTATGTGGGTTAGTTCGAATGGGTAATTGTAGATATTTATAAGTCAAATGAGGTATGGAGTGTGAAATAGAGGACCCAATATACCTTGCTAGGGGTATAAAGGCATGCCTGACATGATCACTAAATTTGATGCCCAACAGAGGGTATAAACCTATGGGGGCACGTAGTTCTGAGACTTTGAGGGTACGCTGAAACCTAGTCCAACTCAATGTTAAGCCTACTCCCAACTGGAAATGCGTATGACACAACATAACTGAAATCCTGGATTGCTTAGTATTTTGACATGCAAATTCTGAGAATGCAACATTTAGGTACTGACAATGAAACATGCAAAACTGGAGCATGTATATTTGTTTAACTGACCTAGCAACTGTAATTCATGAACTAAGAGAATCTACACAACTAGGATTTGGAATTTCATGTAAGGAACTAAGCAATGATTTCACAAAAACATGATAATCTGATTAAGAATAATATAACACCTAAATCACAACCAATATCTAAGGTTTTAGAAACCCTAGGTCTAAGCAAGATATAACGAATCAAGAATCTGGCTGAATTCTAGGGACCTAGTTGATAAAAGGAATCCACTAGTGAAATACACATACTTGGTGATGAAATCTACAGAGAAATCCTTCCATTTCGGGGCTGAAACTTGATGAACACTGCTGCTTGTTCTTGGGAGGTTTGGTCGACTTTTCCTCTTCTTTTTTCTCCAAGTTTGGATGATTTTTGGTGAATAAAGGTTCTGGGCAAGTCTGACTAAGTTATTAGGCTTAGACTGAGTAAAATGACGTAGTTTAGGCATTAAATGACGTAGTTTAAAGGCCCCAACACATAGAAAAAAGAATTAAATGACCCTAACATTAAAGCTGACGAAGGCCACCCATAGAGGGACCTTTTGGCCGTAGGTTGACCTACCAACCGTAGGTAGGAGTCGTCGTCAAGCCCTGTCGGACAGGACTTCACTAAAATGTGCATAACTTTTTACTCAAAGATGGGATTTTAGCAAAATCAGTGGCATTGGAAAGAGGATTCAATTATCATTCATTTGGTAGGTCCTGGGCTACCTAATTCCTTTTGTGCTAAAAATTATGACCATTTGAAGTTGACGCAACAACAATTTCCCCCTAACTAGCTGCTGACCCTCACTTACGGTCTGTAGGTCCAACTATGGACCATCCTGGTCAACCGTGGGTGGTGTCAGAGACTATAAACATTCGGTGCCCAACAACGGAACCCCACCTATGGTCAGTGGTTCTACCTACCATCCGTGGGTTGTTCCATTGGTACTGACACCAGTTTTATGAAAACTACAATTTTTCTTCATTTTGAGATCTGAGGTGTTACAATATCTCCGCCTTGGGAATATTCGTCCTCGAATGAAGTTTAAACATGTTGAGTATGGAGGGAATGAGCTGCAATCCCTACCACTAAGTACTAGAAACTGATATCTAACTGAACTAAGTTCCCTGAATCATGCAAATATGCTAAAATGCAAGGATTACTGAAGGAACAAGATACTGAGACTGAATTTACACAAGGGTAAACTTAGAGACTGGAGAGGAACTATTACCTCAAGCTTAAATGAAATTGGAAGGAAAGAGGTGAGGATACTTGGCCATCATGGTTGCTTTTGCTTCCCAAGTAGTTCCCTCTAAGCACCGACTCCTCAACAAAACCTTCACTGAAGCTACTTCTTTATTTCTCAACCTACGAACCTGACGGTCAAGAACCTTAACCGTCACCTCTTCATAAGTGAGACTATCCTTCACAGCTACACTTTCTAATGGTACCATTGATAACGGATCACCCACACTTCTTCAGTAGGGAAATGTGAAAGACTGGATGAACCGCTGTTAGTTCTGCTGTCAACTCTAACTCATAAGACACATTACCAACCCTTTTCAGGATTTGGTAAGGACCTACATATCTAGTACTAAGCTTCCCTTTCTTGCCAAATCTCATCACCCCCTTTCATAAGTGACACTTTCAGGAAAACCCAATCATCCATCTCAAACTCTAAGTCCATTCTCCATATATCTGCATAGGACTTCTAACGACTCTGAGCTGTTTTAAGTCTATCCCTGATGAGATGAACTTTTTCCATAGCCTCATGAACTGAATTTGGCCCTATCAAGGCTGCTTCACCTACTTCAAACCAACCAATCGGGGACTTGCATCTACACCATATAATGCTTCATAAGGGGCCATCTGAATATTGGAATGATAACTATTATTATAGGTGAACTCTATAAGAGGTAGGTGATCATCCCAACTACCCTTGAAATTGATCACACAAGCTCTTAACATGTCCTCTATGGTCTGAATGTTACGCTCTGACTGACTATTCATCTGTGGATAAAATGATGTACTGAGATTTACCTGAGTACCAAGACCTTTTTGAAATTACTTCCAGTAGTGAGAGGTAAACTGAGGACCTCCACCTGAGATGATAGACAAAGAAACTCCATGAAAACTGACTATCTCATTAATGTAGAGTTTAGCGTAATCCTCCACTGAATCTATAGTCTTGACAGCCAAGACGTGAGTGGACTTAGTAGCTTTGTCCACTATCACCCACATGGAGTAATGCTGTCTGTGAGTACGAGGTAAACCAGTAATGAAGTCCATGTTTATCGCTTCCCACTTCCATATAGGAATGTTAATCTCTTAAGTCATACTTCCTGGTTTCTGATGTTCTACCTTAACCTATTGACAATTAGGACACTTAGCCACAGAATCTGCTATGTCTCTTTTCTTGTCGTTCCATCAAAAGACTTCCCACAGATCACAACACATCTTAGTGGCACCTGGATGAATATAATATCTGTAATTATGGGCTTCTGTAAGGATCTGCTCACCCACATTTGGAATACATAAGTGACCTTGATAATGAAACACACCATCTCCCCCTTGAGAGAAAACCTCTACTTTCTGCTGATGAACTGCACCTTTCAATAGAAGTAATATAGGGTCACTATCTTGTTTTAACTTAACCTCCGCTACCAATGAAGATTTGGATCTATTTTGAACTATCACACCACCAACTGACATGTCCATAAGACCAACTCCTAAGCAAGTAAGTTGGTGAACATCTTTTGCTAATTCCTTCTTTTCTTCCTCAACATGTGCTACACTACCCATAGATAGTCTACTGAGAGCATCAACCACTACATTGGCCTTACCAGGATAGTAAAGCACATTCATATCATAGTCCTTGAGGAATTTAAGCCATCTCCTCTGATGAAGATTCAACTCTTTCTGGGTGAACATATACTGAAGGCTCTTATGAGCTGTGAACACATCTATGTGGACACCATACAAATAATGCCTCCAAATCATTAGGGCAAATACTACAGCTGCTAGCTCAAGGTCATGATTTGAGTAGTTCTTATCATGGACCTTAAGCTGTTTAGAAGCATAAGCTAGGACCTTACCTCATTGCATCAACACACAACCTAGGCCAACCTTGGATGCATCACAATAAATCACATAACCATTTGAACAATCTAGTAGAGTTAAGACAGGAATTGTAGTCAACCTAGTCTTCAGTTCTAAGAAACTTTTCTCGCACTCATATGACCACTGGAATTTGACCTTCTTTAGAGTAAACTGATGAGTCCTGGATTTAGACTCATTTAGGGCTTTGTTTTGATAGATTTAGTGTCCTCAAATGCCTAATTTATGCTATAAACTGATGTTAATGCCTTGATTTTTAGGTATATGGATTGAGGATCAAAGCAAGGACACTAACAGGAAAAAACAAAACAAAGCAGGCTGAAGAAATGAAAGAAGGCCAGCCTGGTGATCGCCAAGGGCATTTAGCGTATTGTCGAGTGGCTATCAGACCACCTAAAGTTTCAGTGTGCCAAGCTGTGAAGGAAATAACCAAGTCGGTGACGAAAAGAAGCATTCGGCAGATCGCCGAGTAGTTCCGCGAAGCTAAGATAGATCACCCAAAGTTACAGACCTTGAGGATGTTGAACATCAAGGTGAAAAAGGGCGATGGAATAGATCAAAGGGTGGCTGCCGAGTGGTTTGGCGAGCCTGACTTAGTTTGCTGAGTGGCCCTTCGTGTCTTATTCTCGGTGACTATAAATTACATTTTGAACATTAATTTAGGGGATCAATTAGAATTGAATCTTCAGACATCGATTTTTATCTATATTTAGTCTAGAACAATTCTCTAAGTAGACTTGAAGGTTTTGAGACTCAACTTGGATATTTCACAAGTGGGTTTCTAATTTTCTTTGAATTGGAGCATTGTAAAGCTTGAATTCCTCTTACCCAGTTGATGGCTAATCGATTCGGTAACTGTTTTTATCTTTTTATGATGTTCGGTTAAAACCTCAATTCTTGGGGTGTGATCATGTGATTATGGGTTGAATTAGTTTGTGGGTATTGTTAATTACTAGTTTAAATGCTATTTTGAAGTGGATTTAATCATTAATTGTGGTTTAATCTATGAATTGTAGTTGCGAATGCAATTCTAGTTTAGTGTTCTTGGCTTGCTCGAGAGAGAGGTTTTAGAACTAAGGTTATTGATTGATGATTTATATGTATTAGGTTCATTTAATTTGGGTTTAGCTCGAGAAAGTGAATCCTAAACCCAGTCCTATCCATCTTGCTCGAGAGAGAAGATTCATTAATGTTTTGGGCTGTTCTTAATTGCTATGCTTGTTGATGTTCGAGAGAAATCACTTGAAGTGGAATAGTCGTTCGAGAGAAAGCTATTCCAATTATAGTCTAGCCTACCCACTGATATTTAGTTGTTTACCAGTAGTTTCAATTACCCATATATCAAAATTCACCTATAATCGATCACATCCGAGGAATATTTCTCTTTACTGTTTTCTCATTGCTATTTCAATGCTTAGTAGTTGATAATTCCAAATCAAAACCCCCATTTGACATTTGTCTCATCCCTTTTATGTGATATGTCTTTTTCCAATAATATTTATTCATATTGCTAGTTAGATCACATTTGTACTTAATTGAATTTGAACAAGTACCTCTCCCTGTGGGATTTGACCCCAACTCAATTATTGGGTTTTATACTGCTTAATGATCGTTCACACCTAGAATTGGATGAGGTGTGTTTGAAACGTTAAATAAAAAATGGCGCTGTTGCCAGGGAGTGGTGTTGTTTAAAATTCTTTTATTGAAGTTGAATTGTGATCTTTGTAGTTGTAGTTGAATTTACTTATTTTAGATTTTGGTTTTGTGTTGCTTGAAAAAACAGAGAAGGAAATGTGCATTAATGGTAGCCAAGTGGGCCACCAAATTGATGTCGGCAACCTTAATGATGTCAATGACCCAGCCCAAATGGGAGATTCTATCACTTTGTGGGATGAATTTACTACCGCATTCCAAGTGCGATTCTTTCCCCCGTTGAAGATAATGACTTTAAGAGATGGAATCCTAGAGTTTAGATGTTTGGAAGATGAGCAAATCCAGGAGACATGGCTGAGATTCAAGGAGCTAGTGCTTCAGTGCCCTACTCATGGACATCCAGATAAGGTGTTGCTGGAATTTTTCTATATAGGTCTTGATTTGTTAAATAGAGGAGTGGTTGACCAACTTTCTCCAGGTGGAATATTGCGACAGCCCTACACAATAGCATCCCAGCTCCTCGATTGCATAACTAAGAGAAATAGGGCATGGCATACTCGCGAAGACTAAGTGTCTCCTCTCACTTCTAAATTGGCAAAAGAACTGATCATAAAAGATCAAGAGAGAGACCAGAACTTGGCAAAAATGATGACCCAGCTGGATACCTTGGCCAAAAGTGTCATGGAATTTGAAGCGATGTACAATAAGGAAGTAAACTTCCTAGCCAATCAAGGAGGAAATTATCATGCGAAATCCTCAAGGGTGGGAGGCATCAAAATATGGAATAGAGGAGGGGAGAAGGATAGGTATGTTCCTCCCCATGAGCGTAAAAAACCAAAGGACTCTAAGAGCAGCTGGACAAATAATATGCTCTTACACATTCTCCACAAAGTCGAAGAGTCAAACAAAGTGTGGAAAAAATTAAAAAAGGATGTCTTGACTCTCCATCAAATGGTGACCTCTCATTCCATTACTATTAAGCAGCTGGACACCCAAGTGGGTCAAATTTCATCTCATCTGAACCCAAGACAACAAGGGGGGTTGCTTAGTGATACTATGGAATACCCCAAGAATGAAGATTGAATGGGTACTTTCGTTGTGCCACGGCATTAACTAAGGCTCTTCTTGGGAGGCAACCTAAGTTTTTATTGCTTTAAGATTGATTTTGAATAACAGGTGTTGATCGTGCAGGTTGAAAGGTGGAGTATGTTTTAGAATGTGTGGTTTGGCGAGCCAAATAATCTAGTCAGTGAATCACCGAAGAGATCAACGAGCCTGACTTGGACCACTGTTGGACCCACAAAACTCTGAAGAGGGAGTCTGTAAAACTTGGCGGGCCAATGGATGAATCAGCGACTCGCCGAATAAGTCGGCGAGCCCGATTTTGTCTGCCGTTTGGACCCCCAAATTAACAAGAGGTCGAGTAAAACTCGGCGAGGTAAGTCACCACTCGGCGCATCACTGAGTGGTTTGGCATGGTCGACTAATACAGCCGAAAGGGCCGCAAACTGAAAGGTTTTAAAAGGCCAACCGATTTAAAAATTTAAAATCTTTCATATTCCCACATTTCAAACCCCATATTCTCTCACCTGCACTCTAGATTTTTCATATTCTCCTATTGTTATAACTTTCTGTTCTTAGATCTCGTGTGTGGATTTGGATTACATAGTAGCCTAGCATTTCAAAGTCTTTATTCAGTATTGAGGTTGGTTTTTCGAACACGAACTCTTGATTAGTGTTAAACTCGAATGCATTTGGTAAAATTTTGTTGTTGTGTGCTGGGCTTGTGTTGGAATTGTATTTGATGTGTTGGTTTGCACATTTTAGTTTCAAAATTGCGCCTATTTGGTTAAAATGTTGATTTCCTAAGTTTCATTCATTTAAATTGACCATAAATTGTTGGGTTGCAGTTCATTTATGTTGGTTCTAGTTGGGTGAAGTCTAAGTAACCCTCAATTCTGCCAAATGACGTAATTCTCCCAATAATAGAACGGTTGATGTCATTCTTAAGGGAAAAAGTCATTAATAGCTAATTTTGGCCAAATCGGGGGAAGTCTGAGTACCCCGGAGGCATGGGTTGACTGAATCTAGTCCTAATTGCATAAGTGTGTAGTTTGATTTTGGTTTTGGACGCTGTGGGCTTGAGTTTGGGAAACATGATTGAAATTTGGCACATTGGGCAGTTCAGTGAGCTGGGTTGATCTCGCTAAACGGTTCAGCGATTCACCAGCATCCCCATTTGATCACCTTTTATTTCTTGTTTTGGCTAGTTGGAGTCTGTAAATTTTGGCGAGACGCCTGAGCTCACCGAGTTCACTCGGCGACTCGTCGAAGGTCCTTTAATCACCCTTTCTACGCTCTTAATCCCTAAAGCATGCTGTGAATTTCAGCGGGCTAGTCTCAGCTCGTCGAGTAGTGTCGGCGATTCGCCGAAAGGTCCTTAATATCGCCAACTTGTCTGATTTTGTCAAAAATTTTCAAGCCAATCCTTTTGGCGAGCCTGATCTGGCTCGCCAAAGTGACTCGGTGAGTTTATCTGCAACCTGAATTCTGCATTTTTTCTTGGGTATTTTCTAACTCTTTCTGATGTGTTTTGCAGATATGTACAAAGCCAAAGTATCATGATGAGATATGCCACCCCGCAAACAGGCAAAGGGAATCGTTATCAATAATGATGCAGCAGTATCCAAAGCAAAGGCAACTAAACTTCCTAACACAAGTGGGAAGGGCAAAGTAAAGGGCAAGGCACCCGTAGCTGCATCACTAGAAGTCAGCTTTGACAGTGAGGGAGTCTACGCGAATCACCTCACCACTTTTGAAAGTGAGGGGTAATATCAGGATCCTTAGGATTTTATCTTTGAGCCTGAGGATGAGCAACTGCTATTGGCCCGGATAGCTGAAATGCGCTAAAAAAGGATACATGATCTATCTAGGATTCGGGGGCCTGAGACCACTACTCCTTCTCCAGTTCCAGATCAGGCTGTGGTACATGCGCAAGGTCCTCCTCCCCAGTCTCTTAACATATTAAAGGCTAATGGACTAAGGACTATCATTGAAGAGAAGAGGTTGTTTACAGATTGAGTGATAGACCCGTACCTGGAAATATGTTAGACCTTAAAGTCCCATAAGTTTGAGATCTTTACTAAACCCTGGGGCCCTTATATTTTTAATTGGGTCCGGGAATTCTACACTACCTATGGAGCTTTGGTGCCACTAGGAAAGAAGAAGGCTACCACCTTGAAGCCTTTGTCAGGGGAAAGAGCTCATTTGGAAACTGAAACCGAAAGATCCTAGTTCTAAAATCAACTTAGGCATAATAAGAATGTAACCAATCGATGCCTAGAATGATGTCAAAATCTACCATTTCTAACTCTACAAGATCTGTTGAGGTGACTTTCTTAGAGACTGTGAAAGGGGAAATTTTGTATACCCATCTAGCTATAACTGGGTCACCAACTGGAGTAGAGACTGAGAAGAGTTTTGAAAGAGTTTCTGGATTGACACTGAAGTTTACTGCTATATATGGAGTTACAAAAGACAAAGTAGCCCCTGGATCTAACAATGCATAAATATCTAAATAAAAGACTCGTAACATACCAATTACCACATCAAGAGAATCTTCCTGATCCAGGTGAGCCTGTAGAGCATACAACCTATTCTGGCGCTGACCGCCACCTACACCAGATGAAGCACCCTGCTTAGTTAAGCGACTTACTGGTGCTGCTGAAACTATAGACTGAGCCCTATTATTGTTACCTCCTTGCCCCTGCCTAAAATAAGGGCAATCCTTCAACCTATGGACAAACTGACCACGTCGAAAGCACCCTTCCTTTCTTGCAAGACACTCACACAAATGGTTCTTACCACATTTTGGAAAAGTTGGGAAGGTCATGTTACCTGAAGCACTCCCCTAAGACTTAGAGCCTTATACCCTACCTTTTTGATCCTGTCAAAACCTGGGGGATGGAGCATTAGCTGATGAAGGTGTTGGGGCTGTAGACCTCTGTTGAAATTGTGAGCGATTTTCGCCACTCGACTTCTGCTGAGAGTATTCATAATTCCTTGTTCTAGCCTTCTTGTTGTCTTTCAACTAAAGGGTTTGTTTGGTGATTTGGCTCATAAGGATCCCCATGAGCATATCAGAAAATTTGTTGATGTCTGTGGACCGTTCTCATTTAAGAACATATCCCAAGAATCAGTATGGCTGAGGTTGTTTCAATTTTCCCTGATGGGTGAGGCAAGCAAGTGGTTGGCTGAGTTGCCAAGAGATTCTATCACTTCTTAGGATGAACTTATTACCGCATTCCAAGTGAGATTCTTTTCCCCATCGATGATGATGACTCTAAGAGATGGAATCCTAGAGTTTAGATGTTTAGAAGATGAGCAAATCAATGAGACATGGCTGAGATTCAAAGAGCTAGTGCTTCAGTGCCCTACTCATGGACTTCTAGATAAGGTGCTCATGGAATTTTTCTATAAAGGTCTTGATTCGGTAAACAGAGGAGTGGTTGACTAACTTTCTCCAGGTGGAATATTGTGACTACCCTACACAATAGCGTCCCAACTCCTCGATTGCATGACCAAGAGAAATAGGGCATGACATACTCGCGAAGACCAAGTCTCTTCTCTCACTTGTAAATTGACAAAAGAACTGATCATAAAAGATCAAGAGAGGGACCATAACTTGGACAAAATGATGACCTAGCTGGATACCTTGGCCAAAATTGTCATGGAATTTGAAGCCCTGTACAATAAGGAAGTAAACTTCCTAGCCAATCAAGGATGAAATTATCATGCAAAATACTCAAGGCCGGGAGGATACAGAGGATGGAATAGAGAAGGGGAGAAGGATAGGTATGTTCCTCCCTATGATCATAAAAAACCCAAGGACTCTAAGAGCAGCTAGACATATAATATGCTCTCACACATTCTCCACAAAGTCGAAGAGTAAAAAAAAGTGTGGAAACAATTAAAAAAAGGACATCTTGACTTTTCATCAGATGGTGACCTCTCATTCCATTGCTTTTAAGCATCTAGAGACCCAAGTGGAACAAATTTTGTCTCATCTGAACCCAAGACAATAAGGGGGGTTGCTTAGTGATACTATGGCAAACCCCAAGAATGAAGCTTGAATGGGTACTTGCGTCGTGCCACGACATTAACTAAGGCGCTTCTTGGGAGGCAACCCAAGTTTTTATTGCTTTAAGTTTGATTTTGAATAATATGTGTTGATTGTGCAGGTTGAAAAGTGGAGTGTGTTTGAGAATGTGCGATTTGGCTAGCCAAAGAGTCCAGTCGGTGACTCATCGAAGAGATTGGCGAGCCTGACTTGGACCGCTGTCAGACCCACAAAACTTTGAAGTGGGAGTCTGTAAAACTCGGTGTACCAATGGATGAATCGGTGACTCGTCGAACAGGTCGGCGAGCCTGATTTGTTCGCTGTTTGGACCCCCAAATAAACTGGAGGTCCTGTAAAACTCGACGAGGTAAATATGCTGAGTTGTTCGGCGTGGTCAACTTATATCGTCGAAAGGGCCGCGAACTGAAAGGTTTTAAAAGAAACGGTTTAAAAATTCAAAATCTTTCATATTCCCACATTTCAAACCCCGTACTCTCTTGCCCGCAGTCTAGATTTTTCATATTTTCCTATTGTTATCACTTTTGTTCTTAGATCTCGTGTGTGGATTTGGATTACATTGCTGCCTACCATTTGAAATTCTTCATTCGGCATTGAGGTTGGTTTTTCGAACCCTGAACTCTTAATTAGTGTTACACTCGAATGCATTTGGTAAAATTTTGTTGTTGTGTGTTAGGCCTGTGTTGGAATAGTATTTTATGTGTTAGTTTGCTTGTTTTAGTTTCGAAATTGCGCCTATTTGCTTAAAATGTTGATTTCCTGAGTTTCGTGCATTAAAATTAATCATAAATTATTGGGTTGCGGTTCCTTTATGTTGGGTCTAGTTGGGGTGAAGTTTAAGTAACCCCCAATTGTGCCAAATGATGTAATTTTCCCAATGATATACTAGTTGACATCATTCTTAAGGGTAAAAGTTGTCAGATGGCCAATTTTGGCCAAAATCGGGGGAATTCTTGGTACCCCTGAGGCATGGGTCAACTGGGACTAGCCTAATTGCATAAGTGTGTGGTTTGATTTTGGTTTTGGGGGCTGCGGGCTTGAGTTTGGGAAATGGGGTTGAAATTTGGTACGTTGGGTAGTTCGGCGACCTGGGTCGAGCTCGCCGAATGGTTCTGCGATTTGCCAACGCCCCCCTTTGATCACCTTTAAATTCTTGTTTTGGCTAGTTGGAGTCTGTAAATTTCGGCGAGACGCCTAATCTCGCCGAAAGTTCCCTTGATCGCCCTTTCTGTTTCCCTAATCTCTAAAACATGCTGTAAATTTCGGCGGGCTAGTCTGAGCTGGCCGAGTAGTACTGGTGATTCACCAAAGGGCCCTTAATATTGCCGACTTGTTTGATTTCTGGAACTTTTTCAAGCCAATCTTTTCGGTGAGCCTGATCTTGTGTGCTAAAGTGACTTAGTGACTCGCTTATTGGTTTAGCAAGTTTATCTAAAACTTGAATTCTGCAATTTTTCTTGGGTATTTTCTAACTCTTTCTGATGTGTTTTGCAGATATGGCCAGACCCAAAGTATTAGGACGAGACATGCCGCCCTTCAAACGGGCAAAATGAATCGTCATCAATAAGGATGCAACAACATCCAAAGCAAAGGCAACTAAACTTCCTACCACGGGTGCGTAGGGAAAAGAAAAGGGCAAGGCACCCACAACTGCATCATTAGAAGTCACCTATGACAGTGAGGGAGTCTACGCGGCTCACCTCACCACTTTTGAAAGTGAGAGGGAACACAAGGATCCTCAGGCTGTTATCTCGGAGCCTGATGATGAGGAGCTGCTATTGGCCCAGAGAGCTGAAATGTGCTAAAAAAGGATACATGATCCGTCTAGGATCCGGGTGCCTGAGACCATACTCCTTCTCCAGTTCTAGATCAGGCTGTAGTTCCAGCACCACATGCACAGGATCCTCCTCCTCGGTCTCTCAACAGATTAAAGGCTGATTGACTGAGGACTATCATTGAGGAGAAGAGGTTGTCTACAGATGGAGTTATAGACTGGTACTTGAAAATATGGCAGACCCTAAAGTCCCACAAGTTGAGATCTTTACTAAACCCTGGGTCCCTTATATTGCTAATTCTGTCTGAGAATTCTATACTGCCTATGAAGATTTGGTGCCACAGGGGAAGAAGAAGGCTTCCACCTTGAAGCCAGTCGACTATGTAGTTGTCAGGGGAAAGAAGATAAAGTGTGACCAGGACAACATTTTTATGTTGTCCTAGGGAGCTCTAATGACATAAATGATGACTACTAGAGCATGATCAAGACAACAACTTTGGAAGATATGAAAGGTTGGTTAGCTCCTTTGTTATCTGATAGCACTCCTAGTTGTCTCAAGGCCGGAGTGCCAATTGAGTAGAAAAACCTCAATGTGGTAGCAAGGTATTGGTTCGGCTTCATCATCAGAATTATTATGCCGTCCCAGAATGAGTCTATCCTCCGCCACACGAAAGTAGCATGTCTGGGATCTATTATTACTAGGAAGAGCCTCAACTTAGGTATGATCATCAAACCAGAGATGGACATGAGGGCCAGGCAGCAACAACTATCTCTCTCTTTCCCTGTGCTGATCACCGAATTATGCAAACTAGCCTATGTGCGTCGTGATGAAAAGAAGGACGTAGAAGTTATTCCCACCTCCTGTACTGACATCCAGCAGATTAAGGTTGAGTATTTGAAGGATGAGGTTGAGAAGAAGAAGGGATCCCCAGTGGATACATCCATAAATGTTGTTATTGAGACACTACCTGCAGTGGCAGTATTGCGTACTCTGACCTCTGGGCCTTCAGGTATTTCTAGCTCTGCCCCTTCCATGACTCCAAGTTCTTCTGTTGCTGCCTTACCTCCTAGGTCCCCTGCTAGTACTGTTTCCCGACCTTCACTGACCCAGGCCATGCTGCTACGTATGGGGCACCTAGCCCTTTCTGCTGATGTACATGCCTCCAGGTTATAAGCTACAATACCTGGGATGATTGAGATAGCCCTCACAGCTACTGTGACACCTTCTAGAGAGTCTATTAATCCCCTCATAGTAAGAATAGAGGTATGTGAGAGAGGTCAGGGAGCCACTCATGAGGTGACGACCTTGAAGGCCACAATTACTGAGTTGAGAAAGGATGTGGACCAGCTGAAGTCCACACATATGTCGATGATTTTTGGGACCATAGAGATCCCTGATGACCTGGACACGGGTACACAAACTTATTCTGATGTGCCTCCGGTTACCACCGAAGATGAGGTTAGAGTTGAGGATATGGCTACAGAGTCTGAGGCTGAGGCTGATGAGGAGGATCTCGGTATCCAGGAGGAGACTACATATGAAGGCGTAACTGAGGTGAAGGAGGCAATGGTGCATTCGGCCGTTCAAACTTCGTTGAGGGAGAGTTCTATGGTAGGCTCCAGTGGGGTGAGTGTTGTTGTTACCCAGGGCACTAATGCCCAGTCCCAGAGTGAGAGCCCGGGCATTGATTCCCCAACAGATGAATAGACTGTGTAGACATGATCATTCCTTACCTCCATCTCTGTCTTTTTTTATTGATTTTTGTTGTTTTAGTTGTATTTGAGGACAACTGCTTTTCTTTTGTGGGTGGGGTGGGGTATTTCCATACCTACCTCTTGTGTTCTGTTTTTATTTTTGAATATTGGGTACTTTGATCTATATATGTGTTTGATCTTATTTTGTGCATGTTTGAGCTTAGGGCTTCTTGTTTTGAACGGAAATTATTTCGATCAATTTTTAAAATTTTTTGTGCCACCTCTTTTGTGTGTGATTGTGACTTTTCTTGTGCAAATTTAAGTGACGGTGATGATGAATACCGATGACTTAAATAGTGCTCTTAATTAAACCAAATGAATGTATAGCTACAATGAGGCCAAAACGTAGACAATGTGTCGACTTTTGGCATCTTGTTGTCAACAACCGATAAATTTATAGTTTAATGATTCTATAAAATTTTTGCGTATATAAAAATCATTGATTAATAAATTGAACCGATAAACTTTAATACCTAATTAAACCGACCAATACGCAACCCTAGGAGAATCTAGTATATAGCGTAGGTAATTAAAAATATATCCGCTTTAGATGTTTACTTTAATACAACGAACATTGAGATGTGTTTTCATTTACAATTTTTTCACTAAATTACAGTTAATTAATTCAAATTATCACCTTAATTTTTTACTTAATTATTGTAAATTAATATGGGTTTATGTAAATATAGGACACAAAATACTTTTTTCGTTTTGATTATTTATCGATTCATTTGAATTAAATAGGATTGCTCGGTTCATCTACTAAAATAGTATAAATAATGAATTCCAAATCCATTAAATTGAATTTATTGGGATTTACAATCAAATTTAATTAAACATCTCAATTAAATTCTAAATCTGTCTCCAAGAGGAAATTAAGATGGAAATATGTAAGGAAAATTCGAAACTCGAAATATGCAAAACAAAATGACTCCCTAGAGATGACATCATATTTTTTAGCCTCTTAGGTCTTAATAATTTACTTTTACTGATTTAAGTTATTACGTTGTATGATTAAAGCCTCTAATTTTTTTTGTTGGAGCATGAAGGGTAGTTTAGTCGTTCCACATTCATTTGAAATGCCTTTTTGGAACTCACATTTACCATATATATATATGTGTGTGTGTGTGTGTGAGAGAGAGAGGATGTAGTATTAATCCATTTATTTTTTTAAGCCACCAACAGTTCACAACAATGGCCTCTTTAACCTCTAACTTCCACAATTACATTGTTTTCCTCCACATCAATGAATCGGGTAATTTGATTCTCATTTAAAGACCATGTTCTATCTATCCATGTTTAATTGATGTTGTATTTCTACTATGAAATTCCCTTGTATCCGAGTTTAATTACCTTGATATGCTTTACTTGATTTGAGAGGATCTGAGTTTGAAAACTTGATCCTCTATCTACACAAGGTAGGGATTAAGGTTTGAGTACACAATAACCTCCCCACACACCCGTGGGTATGTTGTTATTGTTAGATGATGTTTTTTTGTTTGAATTATACCACTTGAGAGTTCAAGAAAGGGAGCTAGATAATGTTAAATTCTTCAAAGTAAACATTTTTCTATAACCACAAGTGTTCTTATGAGCCAAGGATCTATTGAAAATAGTCTCTCAACCTCAAAGTTTGATGGTGGTTAAGGAAACAAATAATTGTCATCATTTAGTTTATGGGTTCATATGAGTTAAATAGGTTTGATCCATTAACCAACTAAAAGAACAAATTTTGAATTCAGTTAATTGAATATGTTTGTGATATATTACCAAATTTAAACATCTCATTTAGATTTTGTATGTATATCTACATTTTATGATAATTTAATACACGTGGTTGCTTCATTGAATATGATTTGCTAATAGGACACCTTGACTTTGATCATGATGGACTAGTACGGTAATATCTAATCGGTCTACTGGTTTTGCTAATATATTTTTTCGGATTCACACATTCAACATTTAGTTTTAGATACGAGGCTGGGATCAATAAGAGCACAATGGATGGACATCTAATTCCTTTTGGTGCTCTTATTAAATTTGTGCGAAAGGGTATTCAGTATCTTGAACTGGAAACAAATTTGAGCAATGTAAGGCAAACATTTTGATATTCTAATTTTTCTATATGAATTTTAGATTTTTTATAACCCTGAACTAACCAATAATAACTATGGAATGCAGAATACCGATATGGATGAAGACTTGAAGTTTCTAGAGCTTTTGCATCTCATTAAAAAGAATGTATATGAGCTGCAGAAAATCATAATAGAGAAAAAGCAAAAGCTTCAGAAATATAAACCTAGGTGGAAGGATAAGGTGAATGTTGACCACAAACAAGAAACTGCAAGAGAAAGGGAGAAGGAGAAAAAACAGAAGAAAAAAAATCGTGAAGAGGACAGAGAAATGAGTGATGTAATGGTTTTAGAAGGACATACATCTGAGGTTCGCCATTATTTCACAATAAGTGATTTAATATATATATTTTTTGTTTTTTGTATTCTATATTAACATTAAAATTCTCTCTTGTTTCTAAACTCATGCTAGGTTTTTGTTTGTGCTGGGAGTCCAGAAGGGTCATTAATGCTTGCATTTGGGTAAGGATTAGTACCATTTCTTTATCTTTGCTCTTGTCTATCAATTGACTAATGTTCATATTCATATATTTAACATCTCGCTAATTGGAAGAACTAGAAAGAAGTTAAAAATTGGAAATAGTCATTTTTGGAAAGAATATAAAAATCTTGAAAATTTGTTAAGTATGTTAAGTTGAGTTTTTTGTCAACTTCAAACGACCATAACTCCTAGCTCAAGATGAGTTAGGTGTGTTTCCAGATATAGTAGGAAATATCTCAGAATAATCTTTCCAACACTACCGAGTTTGCGCGATTCCGAGTTTGTATGAGTGAGATTTTCCCATTGGAAGTTGTGTTGTTTGGATAAGGAAAGTCCAATCCGGATTTTGGAAGGGTAGTTTGGTCTTTTCCTTACCCTACTATTTTAATTTCGTTTTGGTAATAATCTGAGGGTCTAAACTGAAGTTGGTCAGTTTACGCTTTTGGAATTTGAGTTAAGGTTTTGAGTGACGAGAATAGAATAGGAGAAAAGAGGAGAAAGAGCAAGAATCGTCAAGGTCTTCAAGAATCGCTTATGGATTTCGTCAAGGGGTGATCCCCACGAGGTATGTAAAATTAGGCATTGTTTCGAATAGATTCTTGCATATTTTGGCTATGTAGTGGAATATAAGTGATTGGGGAAAGAACCAATTGAATTTAGAGGGTTTAGAGGTGAAAAAAGACCAAGGAAATTCGTCAAAATCTAGGGAATGGGGGTGGGCCGTCGCGCCAGCCAACTCCCCCCAAAGAGGAGTCTGAAGTTTGACCCTTGGGACGCTACACCAGCTAGCACGCCCCAGGTCTGGTTCTGAATTTTTAGCTCTGGCACCCCGCGCCTCTCAGAGCGCCAGGGACGCTAGTTCTTCCCATTTCTTCCCCATCTTTCCGTACTAGTTCCTTAGCAACGTACCTATGTTTTCTAGTTGATTCCAACACTCTAAGGTAAATCATCCATAAACATGAGATCATGAACCTTGAATCCATAATCCAATTCAAGGAAAGTTAAGATCAAAGTTAAGAGAGTAAGAGTCAGGTGAAGAGAAGTTCTTAGAGGTTTCCAAAAGTCTTTCCAATTGTTTTTAACTTTTTTGAAGACTTAAAGTTCAAGTTGAGTAAATAGTAAAGAGTAAAGGTCGAAGTTAATTTCTTCAAAAGTATATGGGGGCTATTCCCAAAGAGTTTAAAATACATTTAAACAAGAGAAGGAAACAATGAATTCCAAGGAGCCTTTGAGCTAGTTTTTAGTAAAAACTAAATTCTTTCATAATTAAGCAAGAGAGGAAACTTTGATTTCGAATAAATCCTTTGAGCTAAGTTTTCGAGAAATTACTCAAATCACAGAAAGACATATGTTTATAAACATAAGAGGTAGTATTATATTTTGGGAGTAGTATTGAGCACCGTTATGGGGGAGAGTTCAAACAACTCACAACCACCATAAACTATGTAGCCATTATGGGTAGAAAATAGTCATACTTTTTAGATGATTCCTTAGTGATATTTAGCTTAGACTAGTGGATCCACTTAGTAGTTCAGGTTCTATACCCTCGGCAAGGTATAGGATGGCCCTGACAGTGTGAGGCTAAACGTTGTATCATCACGATAGCTCTTACGTGATGGTTGTCGGGTAGTAAACTCCTATAGAAGTAATTGTATTCTTATATACACAGTTTATTTGTATTTTTACATACATCCCAGAGTTATATTGTATCTTTGCATAAACACAGAATTGACATACATGTTTTAAAAGCTTTTCTTTATATTGCACTTGTTTTATACTACTTTATATTGAAATGAGTTAAGTTGATGTCAAGTTGAGGCAGGTAAGTTCTTCAGTTCCTTTCAAGCTTATGTCTTGTTTTATAATTCCCCTCACATACTCGTACATTCAATGTACTGATGCCATTTGGCCAGCATCTTTGTATGATGCAGACACAGGTAACCAGGATCAGCATCCAGCACACTATTGATCTAGTGAGCACTCAAAAGACCCCTTCTCGTAGGCAGGGGAAGTTCAATAACTTTATTTTAACAGTCGTGTGGTGAGCCTCCTTGCTTTCCGAAGGATCCCTTTTATTTCTTTTAGTATTAATATTAGTTCAGTAAGATGTTGTGGGTCTTGTCCCGACATCCATCTCAGTTGTTTAGAGGCTTCATAGACAGTCAGATGTTAGTTCTTAAGTTTTCTATTTCCTGTTTTGATAGTTGAGACTTGAGTTGCCACTTTTGGCCAGTGAATGTTATCTTTATACATTCTAAGTGTTTATTAGGCAGTTCACTTTACTTTTAAAAGTATTTTTCTTCATGAATTAACTCTTCCACTGAGTAAGTAAGTCAGGCCAAGGGTTCGTTTGGGGCCAGCAATGGTTCTAGAACTGTAGTCCTGCCTAGGGTGTAGGCTAGGGGGGTAACAAACTTGGTATCAAAGCACAGAGTTTAAGAGTCCTAGGGAGTGTATAAAGTCATATGTGTTGAGTCCTAGTTATCATTGTGAAGCGCGCCACATCTATAATTAGGAGGCTGCAACACTTAGGAAATTTTCTCACTTCTTTCATACTCATTTCATGCGTTAGAGTTTGTTTTCTGAAAAGTTTCTTCTAACTCGTACTTGCGCATGTCTTTCAGATCATGCCTCCACGAAGAGCTGTCAGAGGTCGTCTGGCTAGAAGAAATGTGGAACCACAGGAACAAGGGGTACCTAATGCACCAGAAGTTCAACCCTAAGGAGAGGTTACCAATGCAGAATTCTATGAGGCTATCCAGATGTTGAGCCAAGTTGTGACCAACCAAGCTGGGCAACAGAGAGAGAATCGACAGAAAGTGGATGATACTTCAAGGATCTACGAGTTCTTAAGGATGAATCCTCCAAGCTTCACAAGTTCTAGTGTTACTGAGGATCCAGAGAATTTTGTTGAAGAACTTCAGAAAGTTTTTGAAATCATGCATGTTGCTGATGCTGAGAGGGTGGAACTAGCTGCATACCAGATGAAGGGTGTAGCTAGGATATGTTTTGAACAATGGAAGAAGCACTGAGCTGAGGATGCACCACCTGCAAGTTGGGTGTGCTTTGAGGAGGCCTTCTTGGGGTGATTCTTCCCCCTAGAACTGAAAGAGGCTAAGGTACGAGAGTTCCTCACAATTAAACAGGATTCTTTGAGCATTCATGAGTATAGTCTGTGGTTCACACAACTTTCCCAGTATGCTCCGGAGATAGTTGCTGACATGAGGAGTATAATGACTTTATTTGTTGCTGGGCTGTATCTTTTGTCGCGTAAGGAAGGTAAGGCTGCAATGCTAATAGGTGACATGGATATTGCAAGATTGATGGTCTATGTACAGCAGGTTGAGGAAGAGAAGCTGAGGGATAGAGAAAAATTCAACAAAAAAAGAGCTAAGATAGGGAATAAGTCTAGGCAGCAGAAGAGCAATGCCAACCGGTCATCCTTCCAACAGAAACAGAAGGCACCTGCTCCATCATCTTCTAGTGCACCTGCACCAAAGAACAAAAGTCAGTACAATAGTTAGAATTTTAGAGCCAAACCTGCCTATTCACATGGTAGTTTGGCACAAGGGGGTAGTAAACCTCCTGCATGCGCTAAGTGTGGTAGGAACAACTTAGGTACTTGTCGTGAGGTCTCCACTTGTTGCTTCAAGTGTGGCCAGAATGGTCATTTCATGAGAGAATGTCCAAATAAAAAGCAGGGAAATACTAATGGGGGCAATAGAGCCCAGTCTTCTTTAGTTACTCCACCAGACAGAGCTGCACCTAGAGGAGTTAATTCATGTACTAGCGGAGGAACAAACCGCCTATATGATATCACAAGTCGCCAAGAGCAAGAGGATTCGCCAGATGTTATTACTGGTATAATCCAAGTATTTAAATTTAATGTTTATGTGTTGCTAGACCAGAGTTTATCCTTTGTAACTCCGTATGTTGCGATGAATTTTAATGTTATTACTGAGCAACTTAGTTAACCCTTTAATGTTTCTACACCTGTTGGTGAGTCTATTATAGTAGAGAGAGTCTATCATGATTGTCCCATTTTCATCAATCACAAGAGTACCATGACTGATTTAGTTGAGTTAGACATGGTAAATTTTAATGTCATTCTTGGTATAGACTGGCTTTATGCCTATTATGCCTCAATTATTGTAGAACTCAAGTTGTCATGTTCCAATTTGCAAATGAGCTAGTCTTAGAGTGTAAAAGTAGTTCAGCAGTGCCTAAGGGTCGTTTCATTTCGTACCTTAAGGCAAGAAAGGTAGTTTCTAAGGGATGTGTCTATCACTTGGTCCGAGTTAATGACTATAGTGTTGAGATACCTCCTATTCAGTCAGTTCAATAGTAAAAGAGTTTCCAGATACTCGTCCTATATCTATTCTGCCATATAGAATGGCACCAGTAGAGTTGAAAGAACTTAAAGAACATTTGAAAGATCTCCTTGATAAGGGCTTTATTCGACCATATGTCTCACCTTGGGGCTCTCCGGTCTTATTTGTGAGAAAGAAAGATGGTTCCCTTAGGATGTGTATAGATTACCACAAGTTGAACAAGTTATCATCAAGAATTAGTATCCTCTTTCAAGAATTGATGATCTCTTCGATCAACTTCAAGGTGCCACCTGTTTCTCTAAGATAGACCTCAGATATGGCTACCATCAGTTAAGAGTAAGGGAATGTGATATTCCAAACACAACATTCAGGACTCGTTATGGTCATTATGAGTTCATAGTTATGTCCTTTGGTTTGACCAATGTGCCTACAACATTTATGGACCTTATGAATAGAGTATTCAAGCCTTATCTATATATGTTTGTTATCTTGTTCATTGATGACATACTAATTTATTCGAGGAATGAGGAAGATCATGCTAGCCATCTCAGAACTGTTCTCCAAACTTTAAAGGATAGAGAGTTATATGCCAAGTTCTCTAAATGTGTGTTTTGGCTTGACTCTGTGGCATTCTTAGGCCACATTATGTATGGAGAGGGAATTAAAGTTGATACCCAAAAAATAGAGGCAATGCAGAATTGGTCTAGACCCATATCTCCAACTGATATTAGGAGTTTCTTGGGTTTGGCTGGCAATTATAGAAGGTTCGTAGAGGGGTTCTCATCTATTTCATCCC
This sequence comes from Solanum pinnatisectum, assembly GCA_035578085.1. Lineage (NCBI taxonomy): Eukaryota > Viridiplantae > Streptophyta > Magnoliopsida > Solanales > Solanaceae > Solanum > Solanum pinnatisectum. The sequence goes on from CM069085.1 coordinate 21,143,147, forward strand.
TTTTGACCAAGTTGACTCAGAAAACAGTTAAGTTTCAATGGTCTGAAGCTTGTGAGAAAAGCTTTTAGGAATTGAAAAAGAGGTTGACTACTACCCCAGTTTTGACCTTACTAGAAGGTACACAAGGCTTTGTTGTCTATTGGGTTGTGTATTAATGCATAATGATAAAGTTATATCTTATGCTTCCAGACAGTTGAAAGTTCATGAGAAGAATTACCAAACCCATGATCTAGAACTGGTTGCCATAGTTTTTGCTTTGAAAATATGGCACCATTATTTTTATGGTCTTCATGTGGATGTGTTCACCGATCACAAGAGCCTTCAGTATGTGTTTACTCAGAAAGAGCTTAATCTCAGACAAAGGAGGTGGTTAGAATTACTCAAGGATTATGACATGAGTATTCTTTATCACCGAGGTAAGGCTAATGTTGTTGTTGATGCTTTGAGCAAGTTGTCTATGGGTAGTACCACCCATGTTGAGGAAAAAAAGAGAGAGTTAGTGAAAGATGTGCAGATACTTGCATGCTTAGGAGTCCGACTAATGGATTCCACAGAAAGTGGAGTAGTGGTGATGAATGGGGCCGAATCATCTTTAGTGTCTGAAGTTAAAGAGAAACAAGGCCAAGACCCAATTTTTCTTGAATTGAAGGAAAATGTTCATAAGCAAAAAGTTATGGCTTTTGAACAAGAGGGAGATGGTGCATTGAGGTATTAAGGCAGATTGTGTGTACCAAGGGTGGATGAACTCCAAGAGAGGATCATGGAGGAAGCTAATAGCTCCAGATATTCCATTCATCTGAGTTCCACAAAGATGTATCGTGACTTGAGAGAAGTGTATTGGTGGAGTAGTATGAAGAAGGGCATTGCAGATTTTGTTGCTAAGTGTCCGAATTGCCAACAAGTTAAGGTAGAGTATCAAAGGCCTGGTGGTTTGGCACAGATTATAGAACATTTGGGATGGATGTGGTAGATGATTAATATGGACTTCATCACAGGTTTGCCAAGGTCTCGTAGGCAATATGATTCTATTTGGGTGATTGTTGATAGAATGACAAAATCAGCCCACTTTTTGGCGGTAAAAAAGTTTTTAGACTTCATAGAGTTCTGGTCTCCATTATTTCAGACAGACACAATTTACTGCATAGTTTTGGAAGTCATTCCAAAAAGGCTTGGGTTCAAAGGTGAACTTAAGTACTGCCTTTTATCCTTAGATAGATGGGCAAGAAGATCATACTATTCAGACCTTAGATGATATGTTGAGGGTGTGTGTGATTGATTTCAAAGTTAATTGGGATGATTACCTACCTCTGATTGAATTTTCTTACAACAATAGTTACCACTCTAGCATCCAAATGGCTCCTTATGAAGCTCTTTATGGGAGAAGATGCAGATTTCCTATTGGATGGTTTGAAGTTGGTGAATCTTGGTTGATAGGACTAGATTTAGTTCATCAAGCTAAGGATAAGGTGAAAGTGATTCAAGAGAGGTTGAAAACGACGTAGAATCATCAGAAATCCTACACTGATGTTAGGAGAAGGGAGTTAGCATTTGAAGTAGATGATTGGGTATACTTGAAAGTTTCACCCATGAAAGGTGTTATGAGATTTTGTAAGAAGGGGAAGTTTAGTCCCCTGTATGTTGACCCTTACAGAATATCGAAAAGGGTAGGTAATGTAGCCTATGAGTTGGAGCTACCACAAGAGTTAGTCACGGTTCATCTGGTTTTTCATATCTCTATGTTGAAGAAGTGCATGGACGATCCTTAATTGATTATACCAACTAAAGATATTGGGATCAAGGATAGCTTATCTTATGAAGAGATTTCGGTCCAGAATCTAGATCTTCAAGTTCGCAAGTTGAGAACAAAAGAGGTAGCATCAGTCAAAGTTCTTTGGAGGAACTAGTTTGTTGAGGAAGCTACTTGGGAAGCTGAGGAAGATATGAAGAAGAGATAACCACATCTCTTTGAATCCGGAGAAATTTCAGATCAAGGTACTAATTCTCTTCTTAGTACTCTTTAATTTATGAGTTGGCATGTTGTATTTGCATTGCTTGTTGGGTGTTGAGTTGAATGTTAGATGTTACACCCTTAGCTTAGTGAGAGTAATCTCATTCATGGATGTGTGTTTCCAAGGGAGAGATATTGCAACATCTCACTATTGAAAGAACTAGAAAGAAGTTAAAAATTGGAAATAGTCATTTTTGGAAAGAATATAAAAATCTGGAAAATTTGTTAGGTATGTTAAGTTGAGTTTTTGGTCAACTTCAAACTACCATAACTCCTAGCTTAGGATGAGTTAAGTGTGTTTCTAGATATCGTAGGAAATATCTTGGAATAAATCTTTCCAATGCCGCCAAGTTTGAGCGATTTCGAGTTCGTATCAGTGAGATATGCCTATTGGAAGTTGGGCTGTTTGGATAAGGAAAGTCCAATCCGGATTTTGGAAGGGTAGTTTGGTCTTTTCATTACCCTAATATTTTAATTTCGTTTTGGTAAATTATCTAAGGGTCTAAACTGAATTTGGTCAGTTTACGCTTTTGGAATTTGAGTTAGGGTTTTGAGAGAAGAGAATAGAAGAGGAGAAAAGAGGAGAAAGAGCAAGAATCATCAAGATCTTCAAGAATCGCTTGTGGATTTCGTCAAGGGGTGATCCCTACGAGGTATGTGGCATCACATAGTGTTGGCTTAGTTCACCCATGCGCCAATCATGATTTATTTAAGTGAATTTATGTTCTTGAAAGCTTAGAAATTGAGTTCTTGATGATTTTGTTGAAGTTCTATTGAATTCTTGATTCATTGTAATTGTTGAGGAGTTGTTTGATCCGGATTCATGAAATTAGGTGTTGTTTTGAATAGATTCTTGCATATTTTGGTTATGTAGTGGAATGTAAGTGATTGGGGAAAGAACCAATTGAGTTTAGAGGGTTTAAAGTTGAAAAACGACCAAGGAAATTCGTCAAAAACTAGGGAATGGGGGTAGGGCGTCGCGCCAGCTAGCGCGCCCCAAAGAGGAGTCTGAAGTTTAACCCTTAAGGCGCCGTGCCAGCCAGTACGCCCCATGTTAGACTCTGAATTTTTAGCTCTGGTTCCTCGCGCCTCTCAAAGAGCCAGGGACGCCAGTTCTTCTCATTTCTTCCCCATCTTTCCGTACTAGTTCCTTAGCAATGTACCTATGTAGATTCCAATACTCTATGTAAGTCCAAACAACATGAAATCATTCATAAACAAGAGTTCATGAACCTTGAATCCATAATCCAATTCAAGGAAAGTTAAGATCAAAGTCAAGAGAAGTAAAAGTCAAGTCAAGAGAAGTTTTTAGAGGTTTCCAAAAGTCTTTCCAAATGTTTTAACTTTGTTTTAAGACTGAAAGTTCAAGTTGAGTAAAGAGTAAGGAGTAAAGGTTGAAGTTCATTTCTTCAAAAGTATATGGGGACTATGTGTTCCCAAAGAGTTTAAAATGTTTTCACATTTAAACAAGGGAAGGAAACCTTGAATTCCGAAGAGCCTTTGAGATAGTTTTCAGTAAACACTAAATGCTTTCATATTTAAGTAAGAGAGGAAACTTCAATTTCCAAGATAGCCTTTGAGCTAAGTTTTTGAGCAAGTATCTCAAACCATAGAAAGAATTATGTTTTTAAACATAAGAGATAGTATCATATTTTAGGAGTAGTATTGAGCAACGATATGAGGGAGAGTTCAGACAACTCATAGCCCTCATAAACCATGTAGCCATCATGGGTAGAAAAGGGTCATACTTTTTAGATGATTCCTAAGTGCTATTTAGCATAGACTAGTGGATTCACTTAGTAGTTCAGGTTCTATACCCTCGGCAAGGTATAAGATGGCCCTGGCAGCATGAGGCAAAACGATGTGTCATCACAATAGCTCTTATGTGATGGTTGTCGGTTAGAGAAACTCCCACAAAAGTAATTGTATTCTTATATACACAGTTTATTTGTACTTTTACATACATCTCAGATTATATTGTATCTTTGCATACACACAAAATTGATATCCATGTTTTAAAAGTTTTTCTTTATATTGCACTTGTTTTATACTACTTTATATTAAATGAGTTCAGTTAAGTTGATATAGAGTTGAGCCATGTAAGTTCTTCAGTTCCTTTCAAGCTTATGTCTTATTTTAAAATTCCCCTCGCATACTCGTACATTCAATGTACTGATGCCATTTGGCCTGCATCTTTGTATGATGCAGACACAGGTAACCAGAATCAGCATCCGGCACATCGCTGATCCAGTGAGCACTCAGTCGTGTGGTGAGCCTCAAGCATGGAATGAGAGGTTTTCATCTGATTCAGCATCAAGACATTCTCTCTTACCTTACGCAATACTCTATCGTGTTCTTTGACTTTGTGAAGAATGATTAAGAGTACCTCTTTTATTTGCGCACCTTTTTGCTTCTTCATCTTTTGATGCTCGTGAGGGGATATTTACCTGTCCTTCTTCTTGGACAGTACTTTCAAATCCTTGACCTTATGGGCCAAGACATCTAGCTGACCCAACAAAGTTGTCATGTATTGGTCCTTATCTTTCTTTATCTTCTCCTTGTTGGTTTTGGCCACACAATCAAGGAGTTGGGCTGTGGTCTCATAAGGTCAAGAATTGGGGTTTTAGCCGAACATCATAAAGAGATAAAAAAAAGTTACTGAATTGATTAGTCATTAATTGGGTAGAGGAATTCAAGCTTTACAATGCTCCAATTCGAAGAAAATGAGAAACCCACTTGTGAAATCTCCAAGTTGAGTCTCAAAACCTTAAAGTCTACTCAGAGAACTGTTCTAGACTACTAAAAGATTCAAAAGATAGATAAAAATCAATTGTAAAAAGATTTGATATAAGTTAATGTTTAAAAATGTAATTTATAGTTGTCGAGAAGAAGCCACGAAGGGCTCTTCGGCGAAGTAAGTTGGGCTCGCCGAACCACTCGGTGAGCCGCCCTTTGATCTCTTCCATCACCCTTTTGCCTAGACATTCAACATCCTCAAGGTCTGTAACTTTGGGCGATCCATCTTGGCTTCACGAAACTACTCGGTGATCCACCAACTGCTCTTTTTCATTGCTGACTTGGTTCTTTCCTTCAGGGCTTGGCACACTGGAACTTTAGGCGGTCTGATAGCTACTCAGTGATTTGCCAAATGCCCTTGGCGATCACTAGGCTTGCCTTTCTTCATTTCTTCAACTTGTTTTGTTCCTTTTTTCCTGTTAGTGTCCTCATTTTGCTCCTCAATCCATATACCTGAAAATCAAGGTGTTAACATCTGTTTATAACATAAATTAGGCATTTGAGGACACTAAATCTATCAAAACAAAGCCCTAAATGAGTCAAAATCTCAGACTCATCAACACCCCTAACTTAAAATTTTACTTGTCCTCAAGTAAAACTCAAGTTCAGCAATTCAAAAAAGATGTCTCAAACAGTGCTACATTAGACTCAACATGAATGCACACAAGAAGGTTCAATTTACTCATACAATGATCAATTGTGCACTCAAAGATTCAAACTGTGACTCACCATTACCAAAGATGCTCAAGTTCACAATACTTGCTTCAAATGCAAGTTCAAGCTCAACAAAGGTACTCAAATGCCCTCACAACAAAGATGATTCCATATTCACACAAAGTTCTTCAACAATTTGTAGTTCAGGAATCATATACGACTCTCACACTCACAAAGATGAACACATGCATGACTTCACCCATAGGTTTGCCCTTATTTTTCAATCAACACTCGTTTCAGCTCACTCAAGATCGGTCTTTTCAAGGCTTTTAGCGAGGCTGAGTGTAAAGGTCTGGTCATTTAGGCTCATTGACTTTTACTTTCATGAACTGTGGCTTGACTATCATATTCCTCTTTTTCTTTGACAATTTAAACATGCTCATAATCCACCCCATTATTCAAATTCATATGGATTACCTGATATCCCATTTCTTTTGCAATTTTTATCACTTTATTTTACAACTTTTTCATTATTTTTTCTTTGCTTCTTTTCTCTTTTCGTTTCTTCTTTTTCTTACATGGAGGGTTCCACTTATTTCGAAACCATTTTCGAAGGGGGATTTCTCACACTTCTTGATTTTTCTTCTCTTTTCACGACACCCCTAACTTAGGCTTTTGGCCTAAGTTGGCTAATCACACAAACCACACTTCATGAAAGTTATGGGTAGATGGATAAATAGGGATCACAATTGTTCAAGTTTCTTTCGAGAAAAGATAAGGCTCAAGGGGGTTCAAGCAAGGTTCATACATCTCACAAGGTCGGCCACAAAAGAGGTATATTGTCAAATTGTCTCACTCTTCAAAATCGTTGCTTAAGATCATATCAAGTGCTTGCATCACTTAGTCAATCGTACCAACGGGGCAAATTCTAGGTGTCATCACACAATTGTTCAAAGTAATCTCAACACACAAGGCATTGACACCAATATCAAACAAGACTCCACACTTTCGCTAGTGTGTAATGTTCATCACAAGAGGCTCAGTTGATAACCAGCTAGTCACACGAGATGCTAAAATTTCATACATTGTCTATGCAACTTCATTGGCCTCATCGTAGCCGAATATTTATTTCTTTCAATTAAGAGTACTATTTAAGTCATCAGTATTGATCATCACCGATACACAAACTTGCATAAGAACAACCACAAGCCACAATGACAAATAATTGTGTGTGGCACATTTTTTTTAAAAAAAAAATAGGTCAAAACCATTTCCATTAAAAACAAGGAGCCACAAGTTCAACCATCCACAAAATAAGAATCAAAACACATAAATAGCTCAGAATGCCCAATATTTACAAATAAAAATGTCAATCACAAGAGGTAAGTATGAAAATACCTCACCCCACCCACAAAAGAAAAGCAGTTGTCCTCAAATGCAACTAAAACAACAAAAATCAATAAAAACAATTGAGAGGGAGGTAAAGAATGTCCTATCAACATAATCGCTCCATCTGTCGGGGAATCAGTGCTCTGGGTCACACTTTGATCTTAGGCATCAGTACCTGGAGTAGCAGTAACACTAGCTCCACTAGAGCCTACCATGGACGTATCCCTCAAAGAAGCTTGTCAAGCAGTCTCATACATGGCACCCTCTAGGTCTGCCATATTATCACATACGGCATCATCTCGCTCCTAAAGCTGCTCCTCATCGGTCTCAGCCTCAAACTCCTTAGCAGCAACATTCTCCATGATATCATCTTCGGTAGTAGTCGGAGGTTCTCCGCACGGGCTGGCATCTCAGCACTCGAATCCTTGGGGATCTCAACTGACCCAAACAACGAAGTGAAATCTGTGGACTTAAGATAGTCCACATCCTTCCTAAGTTCCGTAACCTTGGATTTCAAAGTCGTACCCTCAGTAGTCACCTCCTGTCCTCTCTTATAAATAACTAATCTCGCAGTGAGAGCATCAATGACAGCCTGGAGAGGAGTGGGTGCAGCTATTATAGCTCACTCAATCATCCAGGGCACCTCAGCCTCTAGCCGGGAAGCCTGCAAATCTGCAAAATGGGCTAGGTGCCCCATATTAAGGAGCATGGACTAAATGATCGGAGGCCTAGAGGTAGTGGCACTTGAAGCAGCTCTAAGAGGCTGGGAAGGAGTGGAGGTAGTCGCTGAGTAAACTTGGTGAACTCAACCTTCTGGCTGAAAGTTATAAACTCTAACCTAGCCAAAATATGAAATTAAAGGCGATCAAGGGGGACGTTAGCAAATCGCTGAACGGTTCGGCGAGCTCGACCTAGCTCACCAAACTGCCTAATGTGCCAAATTTCAACACCATTTCCCAAAATCAAGCCTGCAGCCCCTAAAATTAAAATCAAACACACACCTTATGTAAGTAACACAAGACCCGTAAGACCCATGCCTCCGAAGTACTCAGACTTCCCTAGAATTGGCAAAAATTGGCCAATTGACGACTTTTGCCCTTAAGAATGACGTTAACTGCTCTATCATTGGGAAAATTATGTCATTTGGAACAATATGGGGGTTACTCAAACTTCAGCCAACTAGACCCAACATACATTAACCATAACCCAACAATTTATGATCAATTTTAACACACGGAGCTTGAGAAATCATCATTTTAAATAAATAGGCCCAATTTTGAAACTAAAATACACAAACTAACACTTCAAACATAATTCAAACACAGGCACAACACATAACAACAAAATTTTACCCAATGCATACGAGTTCAACCGCTATTCAAGAGTTTGGGGTTTGGAAAACCAACCTTAATGCCGAATGAAGAATTTGATATGCTAGGCGGCAATGTAATCCAAATTCGAGCACGAGATCAAGACCAAAAAGCAAGAAAATAGCAAAAATATGGAAGGCTATAGTGTGGGTGAGAGTGTACGAGGCTAGAAATAACAGAATGCAAAATATTTTGAAAATTTAAACCGTTTGGCTTTTTAAAACCTTTCAGTTCATGGCTATTTTGGTGGTATTAGTCGACCATGCCGAACCACTCGGCGATGCGCCGAGTGGTGACTTACCTCGCTGAGTTTTACAGGACCTCCAGTTAATTATGGGGTCCAAATGGTGGATAAAATTAGGCTCGCCGACCTATTTGGTGAGTCGTTGATTCATCCATTGGCCCGCCGAGTTTTACAGACTCCCACCTCTGATTTGTGGGTCCAACAGCGGTTCAAGTTGGGCTCGCCGACCTCTTCGGTAAGTTGTGAATAGGACTTTTGGCTCGCTAACTTGCATATTCTTAAACACACTCCACTTTTCAACCTAAAAAATCAACACCCGTTATTCAAAATCAAACTTAAAGCATTAAAAACTTGGGTTGTCTCCTAAGAAGCTCCTCAGTTAACGTCGTGGCATGACACAAATACCCATTCAAGTTTAATTTTTGGGGTTTGCCATAGTATCACTAGGCAACCCCCCTTGTTGTCTTGGGTTCAGATGTGAAGAAATTTGACCCATTTGGGTCTCTAGCTGCTTGATAGAGACGGAATGATAGGTCGTCGTCTGGTTAAGAGTCGATACATATTCCTCATTTCCTTCATCACTTTATCAGACCCTTCAAACTTGTTAAGAATGCGTGAGAGCATTTCTTCCGTACGGCCACCCTCAGAATCTTTGGGCTTTTGAACCTCAAGGGGAGGCACATACCTATCCTTCTCCCCTTCTCTTTCCTTCCAAGAGGCGTTACACTCAGGCCCCTCTTTATCACGGTTTCTATAGCCCTCATCTCTATTCCACCCTTGATTACCACACGGCCTTAAGTAGTTAGCATGATAACCTCCTCCTTGGTTGGCTAGGAAGTTCACTTCCTCATTGTACAGAGCTTCAAACCTTGCATCATCTGGGCTCATTCCACCAACAACCATAACATTTAAACTCTTTGAACCAACACCCATGACGTTCTTAGCCAAGATGTCCAGCTGCGTCATCATTTTAGCCATGTTCTGGTCTATCTCTTGATTTTTTTCAATCTGTTCTTTTGTCAATTTATAAGTGAGAGGCGAGACCTGACCTTCTCGAGTGTACCATGCCCTGTTTATTTTGGTCATGCAATCAAGGAGTTGGCAAGCTATCGCATAGGGTTATTGCATTAAACCTCCTGGAGAAAGTTGATCAGCCACTCCCTTGTTCACCGAATCTAGGCTTCTGTAAAAGTATTGTAGCAGTACATTATCAGGTAATCCATCAGCTGGGCATTGCAGCACCATCTTTTTAAACCTCAGCCAAGTCTCATGGATTGGCTCACCTTCCAAATGTTTGAAGCTTTTGATATTATCCCAAAGGGTCATCATCTTTGAAGGGGGAAATAATCACACTTGGAATGTAGTAATAAGTTCATCCCGCGAAGTGATTGAATCTCTTGGCAACACAGCCAACCACTTGCTTGCTTCGCCCATAAGAGAAAATGGGAACAACCTCAGCTAGACCAATTCTTAAGATATGGTCTTAAAGGAGAATGGTCCACAGACATCAACAATATTTCTTATATGCTCATGGGGATCCTTATGAGTTAACCCACCAAACAAACCCTTTGGTTGAAGGAGCTGAAGCATAGTACTTGTGATGTGAAATACAGTGTTCCCTCTAGCTGGAGGCAAACGAATGGCCCTAAAACCATCCATTTGGCCTGGGTCATTAACATCGTTGAGGTTGACGGCATCATCTTGGTGGCCCACTTGGCTACCATTACTTCCATTAACACTCATTTCCTCCTCTATTTTAACAAGCAACACAAAACCAAAAAAAAAAAAAAAGTAGATTCAACTATAAGTACAAAGAGCACAATCCAACTTCAATAAAAGAATTTCAAACAACACCACTCCCCGGCAGCGGCGCCATTTTGATTAATGTTTCAAGCACACCTCATCCAATTCTAGGTGTAAACCATCATTAAGCAGTATAAAACCTAACAATTGAGTTGGGGTCGAATCCCAAAGGAAGTGATACGTGTTCAAAATTCAGTTATGAAGTATAAATGTGCTCTAACTAGCTATAGAAATAGATATTATCAGAGAAAGACATGTCAAATAAAAGGAGTGACACGAATGTCAGATGGGGGTTTTGATTTGCAATTATCAACTACAAAATAGTGAAATAACAATGAGATAATAATAAGGAGATAGATTCTTGAGATGTGATCGATTATAGGTGAATTTCGGCATATGGGTAATTGAAACTACTAGGAAAAAACTAAATATCATTGGGTAGGCTAGACTATAATTGAAAGAGCTTTCTCTCGAACAACTATTCTGCTTCAAGTGATTTCTCTCAAACATCAACAAGTATAGCAATTAAAAACATCCCAAAACCTTAATGTATCTTTGTTCTCGAGCAAGATGGGTAGGATTGGGTTTAGGATTCACTCTCTCGAGCTGAACCCTTATCAACCCAATACATACAGATCATTAATCAATAATTTTAGTTCTAAAACCTCTCTCTTGAGCAAGCTATGAACACTAAAATAGAACTACATTTGCAACTACAATTCATAGATTAAACTACAATTAATGATTAAACCCACTTCAAAATAGCATTGAAACTAGTAGTCAAAAATACCCACACACTAATTCAACCCATTATCACATGTTCACATCCCAAGAATTGAGGTTTTAGCCAAACATCATAAAAAGTTAAAAACCGTTACCGAATCGATTAGCCATCAACTAGGTAAAAGGAATTCAAGCTTTACAATGCTTCAATTCGAAGAAAAATGAGAAAACCACTTGTGAAATCTCCAAGTTGAGTCTGAAACCTTCATGTCTACTAAGAGAACTGCTAACACACCATGGTCTTACCTTAGGCAAGTAGGACAACCCTTTTCGGTGTGGGTAACACCGCATTCCATGTTTAGCTCACATGGTCTATGTCGGTTAAGGCTTATTCCCACCATGGCTACAATATGAACAAGAACATGAATTATGAATTATGGCTACTCAAGAAGTTTTACTTAGCATGGGTAGGATTATGGGATCTTATTCATGCATTGCTCAAGTAGACTTTGAGGGCACTTATGGTATGTTTTTCCTATGCTATGATGACTTATGAAATGAACATGCTTATGAGTTATGTTTTTCCATTATCTTTGAAATGATGCTTTAACTTAGTAAATTGCATGCACTCAACTAAATTATCCCTTGTTGCATGCTCTCAAGGTTTTTATGCATGACTATCATAGTGCATTTTTGTACTAACCCATAATTTCCTATACTTTTCCCCAAGTTTAGGGTCCAGTTCTTAAGGCGGTCATCATTTTGTTCAAGCTTGGATTCGACTATTCTCCTAGCTAGTGGTGAGTCCTCAAGATTCGAGGATGTATGCTTCACTTTGAAATTCATTTCTAGTATTTCTTTTCGGACTATGATGTAAGGGTTGTGCCCCTTTTCATTTAAACTATTGTAATAGATGGCTATATTGAGATAAGTCTAGACTTCCGCTTTCCTTTATATAGACTTTTTGGACTTGAAATATGTTTTCATCTCTTTATTGTTCTATACTTATGTTATGATATGCTAAGTGGCTTACATGGTGCCTTTTGGGAATATATGATGATGTCTCATAAGCCACGTCTTGTAGAGTCTTTTTCATGATGTGAAGCGTGCCACATTTATGAATGAGAGGCTACAAGATGCTTAGGAAATTTCACTTCTTTCGTTACTCTTAACTCGTGCGATAAAGTTTAACATTATAGGGTCTTTCTTCTAATCCTTGCCCTATGGTCTACAAGATATGACTACTAGAAGTACTTTGGTAAGAAGGATTAAGGAAGAAAATATGAATGAAGGAGTACCTCCTCAAGTTCTTCAAGCTCCGATAAATCCTTAGGCTATATCAGATGTGGAGGTTAGGTCAGCTTTCCAAATGTTGGTCCAAGCCGTGACGGCTCATGCTCAAGTCGTGACAACTCAAGCCCAAGCCATGACTGCCCAGACAATAGAGAGGTTATAGCTCCGGTGAACCCTAATATGAATTCTGCAGCTTCTACAATAAGGGATTTTGCTAGAATGACCCCTCCCCCCCCCGAGTTTCATGGCTTTAAAGTGGAAGAGGATCCTCAAGAATTTGTGGAAGAGGATTATAAAATACTTGATATCATGGGGGTGACTTCGGTAGAGAAAGCGGAGTTAGCCGCTTACCAATTGAAAGGTATTGCTCAAGTATGGTATACTTAATGGAAGAATGGTAGGCCATTAGGAGTAGGTCCCAAAGAGTCTAAAGCATTTAGATTGGCATTTCTTAATAGATTATTTCCCCATGAGTTGAGGGAAGCTAAGGTGGAAGAGTTCATTAACCTTCGTCAATGAGGTATGAGTGATCAAGAGTATTCTCTAAAGTTTACTCAACTGTCTAAGTATGCTCCAACTATGGTGGTGGATTCAAGGGATATGATGAGTAGTTATTTGATGAGTGTGTCAAAATTGGTAAGAAAAGAATGTCGTATGGCAATGCTCCATGATAATATGGATATCTCACATCTTATGGTGTATTCCCAACAAATGGAGGATGAGGAACTCCAAGAAAATAATAGGGAGGTGAAAAGAGCATGGACCAATGATGGGAACTTCTCCAAGGCCAAGTCCGATGGACAAGGTCAACAGAGGTTCAAACAAAAGTTCTCCAACCATGGTTCCTCAAATGCTTCTCCAAGGGTCAATAAGAATAGGGTGTCTAACCCTAAAACTCAAAGAGGAAATGATGGTGGATCTTCTATGTCTAAGGCTACTTGTGCTAAGTGCGGTAAGCAATATGATGGTATGTGCCTAGAAGGCTCGAACGTTTGTTTTGGTTGTGGTAAGAGTGGACATCAATTGAGGAATTTCCCAACACTTTAGGTTAAGCGAAAGAAGGAGAAGCAAGCTCTTCCTAGTGGTTCAAATCCAATGCTCCAAAGCAAAACTATTTTTATGCTCTTCAATCTCAAGGTGACTAAGAGAGCTCCCCGGATGTAGTGATTAGTATGTTAAAAGTCTTTCTCACTGATGTGTATGCTTTATTAGATCCCGGTGCTACTTTGTCCTTTGTGATACCTTATGTGGACATGAAGTTTGATATGCTCCCCGAAGTGTTATTAGAACCTTTTTCAGTTTCTACCCTGGTTGGTGACTCGGTGGTGGCTAAGAGAGATTATAGAAGATGTCCCATTTCCTTGTCCCATAGACTTACTCTTACTGACTTGGTAGAGCTTGACATGTCAGACTTTGATGTGATTCTTCGTATGGATTGGTTGCATGCATGTTATGCCTCTACTGATTGTAGGACTCGGGTGGTTAGATTCCAATTTCCGGATGAGCCTATCTTAGAGTGGGAAGGAGGAAATTCTATGGCTAGAGGTCAATTTGTGTCTTACCTTAAATCTAGGAAGGTGATCTCAAAAGGGTGTTTTTACCATGTGGTTAGGGTGAGGGATGTAGATTCCAAAACCCTTTCTCTTGAGTCGGTTCCGTTGGTTAATGAGTTCCCAGATGTTTTTCCCGATGATTTCCTCGGTATTCCTCCTGAGTAGGAAATAGATTTTGGTTTTGACCTTCTTCCAAAAATGCAACCTATCTCAATTCGTCCTTATGGAATGGCTCCTTCAGAGTTAAAAGAGTTGAAAAAACAACTAAAGAATTTGCTATACAAGGGGTTTTATTCAACTAGTATCTCTCCATGGGTGCTTCGGTGTTGTTTGTTATAAAGAAGGATGGGTCTCTTAGAATGTGCATTGATTATTGTCAATTGAATAAAGTGACCATCAAGAATAAAAATCCTCTTCCAAGAATCAATGACTTATTTGACCAACTTCAAGGGGATAGTTATTTCTCTAAGATTGATCTTTGTTCTGGTTATCACCAATTGAGGGTGAGAGGGGTTGATATTCCCAAGACAGCTTTCCAAACAAGATATGGTCACTATGAGTTCCTAGACCTCTTTCACCGACAGACATTAGGAGCTTCCTGGGTTTGGCCAGTTATTGTAGGAGATTTTTTGAGGGTTTTTCTTCCATTGCCTCTCCTTTGACGGCCTTGACTCATAACAAAGCTAAGTTTGTATGGTCGGAAGCTAGTGAGAAGAGTTTCCAAGAGTTGAAAGATAGACTTACTTCCGCTCCAGTGTTGACCTTAATGGAGGGTACAGATGAATTAGTGGTGTATTGTGATGCCTCTAGAGTTAGGTTGGGATGTGTGCTTATGCAAAATGGTAAGGTGATTGCCTATGCTTCAAGGCAACTTAAAGTCCATAAGAAGAATTATCCTACCCATGACCTTGAGTAAGCGCAGTCTTGTTTGCCTTAAAAATATGGAGGCATTATCTATATGGGGTGCATGTTGATGTATTTACCAATCACAAGAGCTTAAAATATGTATTTAGTCGAAAGGACTTGAATCTTCGTCAACGAAGGTGGTTAGAATTATTGAAGGACTATGACATAAGTTTTCTTTATCACCCCGACAAAGCTAATGTGGCAGGGGATGCTCTTAATAGATTGTCTATGGGTAGTGTGGCCCATGTAGAGGATGAAAAGAAAGAATTGGTTCGTGGTGTGCATTGGTTGGCTCTGCTAGGTATTCCACTAGTGGACTCCACCAAGGGTGGTGTCATGGTCCATAATGGTTTCGAATCGTCCTTTGTGATGGATGTGAAGTCTAAGCATGGCCTTGATCCTATATTAGTTGAGTTGAAATAGTCAGTACTCAAGAAGTTCGTTAAGGCTTTCTCCCAAGGGGGAGATGGGGTGCTTAGGTACCAAGGTCGGTTATGTATTCTGGATGTTGATGGTCTGAGGAAAAAATTCTAGAGGAAGCTCATAGTTCTGGTATTTTATTCATATGGGAGCCACCATGTATTGTGATCTATGGGAAGTCTATTGGTGGAACAGAATGAAGAAAGACATTGCGGGATTTATGGTCTAATGTCCGAATTGTCAACAAGTTAAGGTTGAGCATCAAAGGCCTGAAAGATTATCCCAAAATATACCAATTCCCACTTATAAGTGGGAAGAGCTGAATATGGATTTTATTGTGGGTTTGCCTCACACCCGAAGGCAACATGATTCTATTTGGGTCATTATAGATCGGATGACAAAATCAGCCCACTTTATCCCCGTCAAGGTTTCTTTTTTGGCAGAACACTATGCCAAGTTGTATATAAGAGAGATAGTGATGTTGCATGGATTTCCTTTGTATATCATTTCGAATCGGGGTACTCAATTTACTTCACACTTTTGGAAGCCATTCCAAAAAGGCCTTGGTACTAAGGTTAAGCTTAGCATAACTTTTCATCCCCAAACCATTGGGCAAGCGGATCGTACCATCCAAACATTCGAAAATATGTTGAGGGCATGTGTTATAGATTTCAAGGGTAATTGGGATGACCACTTGCCTTTAATAGAGTTTGCTTACAATAATAGCTATTAGTGAAGTATCGATATGGCTCCCTTTGAAGCCTTGTATGGTAGGAGATGTAGGTCTCAGGTTCATTGGTTTGAGGTTGGTGAAATTTCTTTAATAGGTCCCGAGCTAGTTTATGAAGCCATTGAGAATGTTCGGCTTATTAGAGAGAGGTTGAGAAGGGATCAATGTAGACAAAAGTCTTATGGTGATGTGAGAAGAAGGGATCTAGAATTTGAAGTTAATTGGGTATATCTAAAATCTCACCTATGAAAGGTGGGATGAGGTTTGGCTAGAAGGGAAAACTTAGTCCCGGTATGTGATGCCATACCAAATTTTGAAACGTATCGGGAAAGTTGCCTATGAGTTGGACTTGCCAAATGAGTTGGATCCGGTTCATCCGGTATTTCATGTTTCTATGCTTAAAAAGTGTATTAGGAATCCAGTGTCCATTATTCCCCTAGAAGGGTTGGGAGTTGACGAAAGTCTTTCATATGAAGAATTTCCGGTAGAGATCCTTGACCGACAAGTCAAGAGATTGATAAAAAAGGAAATAGCTTCCAAAAAAAAGGTTTTGTAGAGGAATCACTTAGTGGAGGGTGCTACTTGGGAGGCCGAGGTCGATATGAAGTCTTGATACCCTCATCTCTTTCCTTCTACTCCTATTCAAGCTTGAGGCAAGTAGTTCCTCTTGAGTTTTAGTGTTTTAGGAGTCATGTGAGTATACGTGTTTGCCATGATTTTTTTATGTTATGCATGTTCTTGATAAAATTCATGTTTAGTAAGATAATGAGTTATTATGATTGATTTTCCTCATGTTGTTGTGCATTAGGTAAGAGTTGCCTATTTGACTTCATGAGATGAATTGATGAACATGCTTTAGTATGCTTTTGAGAGTAATTTCATATTGGCTCTATGATATTGTGGTGAGTATGCTTTTAGTTGGAGAAGGTAATTCCTCGTATGATTATGAGAAATGTTGAGTTTTCATGCATAATGGGCTATTAGATGTAGTTCGTACTTCCTCATGTTGTATGGATTCTTTTTGATATGGAGTTGAAGTTTCCTCCTTTGAATTGTGCATTATTTTGATGTTTCACGCATGATGGGCTGCTAGTCTTGAGTCTTTACTTCCGTATGGTGTCTACATCGTCATTCGAGGATGAATGTTCCCACGCGAGAGATATTATAACACCCCGAAAACTAGTAGGCTAAACTAGAGCTTGATGTTAGGGTTAGAGTCTTAAATGTACCTCCCCGTACCTAAAAATATAGGTTTCATGTTAGAACGTCAAGGTACAACCCCCAAGAACCAACCATGGATCCTTGACGAAAACCCTAGAAATTTCCTAGGCAGTGACCTACGGATGGGGACCTATGCCCCGTAGGTCCATCCACGCCCGTGGGTGGGTAGCCGTGGATCAAGCCCCAGGACCCAAGTCCCAGAACCCAAATCACGTTTCACCTGCACGGGTCGTGGGTCAAACCACAGTCCATCAATGGTAGTCGTGGGTGAGGGTTGGAAACTGCCTTTTGGCAGTTAAGTGTAGGTGCATTTTGGGGTTTTCCAATTTTAATTAATATTAAGTGAAGTCGTTTTACACTAAATTAGACTAACTATATAATGATTTAAGACCCCTAAATTAAGTCATCTCCCTCATTATTCCAAAATCACAAATTAAAACCAACTCTTCCCCAAAATTCTCTCTCTAGAACTTCAAGGAAGAAGAACAAGAAGGAAGTTCGGGCTAGGGTTCAAGGATCAAGCTTTGCCACTCAAATTCATTGAATTTCATCACTAAGGTATTGTAGTCCTTCATCCATGGATAGTCTTCATCCATGGATTCCCTCCAAACTCAATTTCAAAACTTGTAATTTCCCTAAAAGCTAGGGTTTTAGTCGAAATCATGGATTCCTTTCAAAAATGATTCTAATGGTTTAATTACTTTGTATTATGATTGAATTGCTGATTTACTATTGTTTTTATGCTGAAATCCCTAAGAATCCATTAAATCACCATATTCCCAGTGACCTTGTGATGTGGATGAATTGATGAAAAAAGGATATTATGCGATTATGCTTGTAGTATTTGAGTTATTTGAATCATGTTATTATTCATGTCTAATGTAATGATTCTAGATGTGTTAATTTGACATGAGCCTTGACCTTTGAAAAGGCAATATATGATATAATGCATGATGTTATGTATATGATTTAAGAACACTTTGAGAGGGAAGTGTCCATGATTATGATAATGTTGTTGTGTCGATTGAAAGTCTATTCTCATGAACACATAATGAACATAATGTGAAAGGTTTTCTCACAATATGATAATTCTAAGGTTGAAAGGCAATTCTCACCTAAATGAATCTTATGTTACACGAAGACATGGATGGTGAAAGGTTATTCTCACGCATGATCTATTAAGCTATTCTAATGAAATACATTATGATTTGATAAGTACTCTGTGGCTTAAATGCTTAGCACCGAGGGGATATTGTTATGAGATAGAAGCTCCCCTGTCAAAAAGGACGGGTTTCTAGAAGCAATCTCTTGAGATGAAAGCTTCCCCATTAGAAAGGGCAGGTTTTTAGCAGCAATCTCCTTATCCCATAAACTATGTACCCTCATAGGTCTTTAGCTAGTGGATTCACCTAAAAGCTAACAAATCATGGTCTTACCTTAGGCAACTAGGACAACTCTTTTCGGTGTGGGTAACACCGCATTCCATATTTAGTTCACATGGTCTATGTCGGTTAAGGCTTATTCTCACCATGGCTACAATATGAACAAGAACATGAATTATGAATTATTGCTACTCAAGAAGCTTTACTTAACATGGGTAGGATTATGCAATCTTATTCATGCATTGCACAAGTAGACTTTGAGGGTACATATAGTATGTTTCTCCTATGCTATGGTGACTTACGAAATGAACATGCTTATGACTTATGTTTTTCCATTATCTTCCAAATGATGTTTTAACTTAGTAAATTGCATGCACTCAAATAAATTGTCCCTTTGTGCATGTTTTAAAGGTTTTATGCATGACTATCATACTTAGTGAAGTTTTGTACTAACCCATATTTTTCTATACTTTTCCCAAAGTGTAGGGTCTGGTTCTTAAGGTAGTCATCACTTGGTTCAAGCTTGGATTCGACTATTCTCCTAGCTAGTACGGAGTCCTCATGATTTGAGGATGGATGCTTCACTTTAAGCTTCATTTCTAGTATTTATTTTTGGACTATGATGCATGGGATGTGTCCCTTTTCATTTGAACTATTGTAATAGATGGCGATATCGAGACAAGTCTAGACTTCCTCTTTCATTTATAAAGAATTTTTGGACTTGAAATGTGTTCTCTTCTCTTTATTGTTCTATGCCTATGTTATGATATGCTAAGTGGCTTACATGGTGCATTTCGGGGTTCTATGTGCCTTGTTACATCTAGGGGGTACCCTTTGTGCCTACATTTTTCATGTGATGTAGATTCAGGGTTTTGCTATGAGGATCCTAGTCAATTGGATCACATCTTCTAGTTAGAAGGTGATGAGGGCTCTTATTTTGAACACTCAAGTCAGTTTGTAGTTCTAGTGCGTTATTTCTATTCACGTGTATTGATTAAGGTAAGTGGGGTCATGTCCAGCTAACTATAATGAGTATTAGTAGAGGCTTCATAGACAGTTAGTTAGAGTTATTGTATTCAGTCTATTCTATTTCCAACTCTTTTCACATTATAGGTTTTGTATACCAAACTGTCCAAAAATCTATTAAATTAGTATTACATAATTATGCTTCTGCTCAGTCATTTTCATTATTTTATATGTTCATATTTAGTTGCTCATGCCTATGCCAATATCAAGGGTTAGCTTGGAGTCACTTGTGATTCTAAGCACCGTGTTGCGACTAGGGGGTAGTCTCTGGTCGTGACAATGAGAGAATAAATTGATATAGAAAAACCAGTTATTGTTTCTCAAATTAATCTAGTTAGTAAAAAATAAAAACACTTAGCAAGAATGATACATATATTTGATGATCTAAAGAAAGATACTCATTCTCACTCCACTCTCTCCCCTAATTGCCCTCACATCCCTACCCAAATAAAAGGAAAACAATTATATAAGTATTGATAGTTCAATTGATTATGAGTAAATACACCCTATAATACTCGAGCCTATCATTTGATGATTAAAAAGTTTAATTTTATTAAGAGTGCCTTAATATCTCCTTTGCCTTAAACTATTAATTTTCAAAATTATTACATTGCTCCCTTAAATGCTCTATTAATGCCTTATGGAGTTCAAAATGAGCATTTTTGTCCTTAATTTTTTTTATGTCTCGCTAAAAATTGTTCAAACCAGAGATTTTCATCTCCCACTATTTCTGTCGTTTTAGTTGGAGCCTCTGCGACATCTTGAATTGGTGCATTAACATCATGTTCATCCTAAATTATCATGCTGTGCAGTATAATACATGTATTCATTATATCATGTAGCACTTCCTTTCTCAAAAAATGTGACGGTCCTGCAGTAATTACAAAATGTGATTGCAAAACTCCGAATGCACGTTTAGCATCTTTTCGGCACGATTCTTGTTTCATTGCAAAATAAAATTTATTCTTTTGGGAAAGTGAATCACGAATAATTTGAAAAAAATTTCATCCTATCATTTTTATTTTGTGTATTCTTTATAGGGAAAATTAATAATAAAATCAAATTATATTTTTGACGAAAATTAGAAAAAAATCAAAGTACTATTAATTCGGGATGAAAGTAGTATATATTAAATAATATATTTTTTAAAATATTATATTACATTTAAAAAGATTATGAATATTAGATATTTAATTAATGACATTATATGTAAAATAATATGTCAATTAGAAAGTAATAGAAATAAAAATAAAATATTCAAAAAGTGAAATAGAGAGTGTGAATACTAGTTCTCCAAATTTGGAGAACTAATATTCACCTCTCTAAATATGAAGAATAGAGAGTGATATGGAGGTTAGTTGGAGTGTCCATTCTCTATTACTCTACAAATATTGAGAATGAGAGTAAAATAGAAGTGGGTTGGAGATGGTCTCATGCTCCATATCTGCACATACACAATGAGTAGAATTTCTTGGAAACAACATATTCAAAGTCCTAAAGTAGGAAAAGTTGAAGCTAAAATTCAACTTTCTCTGTAATTTGTTGACTTCGTCAAATCGAATTACCTTAAATGTGGTATCATCGAGCATGAAGCCAGCAAGGAACCTGAGGGTCCCACTTGATAGCATTTATTTTATTCTTCAATGGCAAAGAAAGAAACCCTTTAAGACAATTCACATAAATGATCTAATCAAGCATAACATGCAAAGCTTCAGTGCTCAACTAGTAACTCAATTTACACTGGACCACACCTGAATTCTTGAGAAAGTTTTGACTGGTTTGTCCCCTCCAACTTAACAAACATATATCATGTGATCAGCCAAAATGGTCGCAAAAGAATCATTGTTTCGCCAACCAACATCAAGCAATGAACCTGTGTGGGGTTTGGTAACAACAGTAAGAGCATAAGAAAAATCTATCCTTATATAGATATGAGGTAAACTATAAAGAATAATTGAGACAGAACAAGGGCAATAGAACACCTGAATGAAAATCAAATTGCTACTTCAGCTCTCCCGATTTCACATTCCAAACAACAGAAGTTGTATCAATATTACCGCTAAGGAGATAATCACCACTTCAAAGAGATGTTTGGCCCGTTTGTTTGTTCAGAGTACTAATCAATTCCCCTAAATTAAAAGTCAGTAAGACAGAACAAGACATGAAAAGTTGTGGCAATTTATATCTTCAATCTTCAAAACAAATGTTTCCTCCATTCTCCTTACCAGATCGTTTCCAAATTCTAGCTCGGCCATCGTGACAACCTTGCAAGCAGGGTACCCACAAGATGGAATAATATCAAGAATCTAACCAAAAGAAATGCAGTCTAATTTCAGAAACTCCACCAGAAAAGTATAGAACAATGAAAGTCAGCCCAAAATAAGCAGTAGAAAACTCACATTCCAATCAAGTGATGTAATATACTTGTTTTTCTCAGTTGCTTGTCTTTCCAAATTCTTCAAAACTAAAACATTTGGAGGTC
This sequence comes from Solanum pinnatisectum, assembly GCA_035578085.1. Lineage (NCBI taxonomy): Eukaryota > Viridiplantae > Streptophyta > Magnoliopsida > Solanales > Solanaceae > Solanum > Solanum pinnatisectum. The sequence goes on from CM069085.1 coordinate 21,165,147, forward strand.
TTATTTGATAGTAGAAGTACAAGGACCATCTCCAATAGTGTAAATTCTAGCAGTAAAGCCTCCAGACCTAATGTTGTATTACACATGGTTAGCTATAAGAGACATGATTCATTAGACGAGTTTAAAACTACTCTCAACCTTTTAAATAAGAGAAAAAACAAAAGTATGAATATGAACATCAGTTTATTCATAGACGAGAGCAAAAAAGAAAGAAATGGTACTAATGTTTACCTAGATGCAAGCATTAATGACACTTCTGGACTCCAAGAATAGAAAAAAACCTAGCATGAGTTTAGAAACAAGATAGAATTGTAATGTTAATATAGAATACAAAAAAAACAAAAGATATATATTAGATCACCTATTGAGAAATAATGGCGAACCTCAGATGTATGTCCTTCCAAAACCACTACATCACTCCTTTCTCAGTCCTGCTCATGCTCTTTTTCCTTTTGTTTTTTCTCCTTCTCCCTTTCTCTTGCAGGTTCTCATTTGTGGTCAACATTCGCCTTATCTTTCCACCTAGGTTTATCTTTTTGAAGTTTTTGCTTTTTCTCTTTTATTATTTTTTGCAGCTCATATACATTATTTGTAATGAGATCTAAAGGCTCTAGAAACTTGAGGTCTTCATCCATATCGGTATCATCCAGCATTTTGTAGTTATTATTGGTTAGATTAGAGTTATAAAAAGTTAAGATCAAAATGTTTGCCTTATGTTGCTCAAATTTGTTTCCAGTTCAAAATACCCTTTTGCACAAATTTAATAAGAGGGAGGAATTAGATGTCCATCCATTGTGCTCTTATTGATCCCAACCTCATATCTAAAATTAAATGTTGAATGTTTTAACCCTGAAAAAATATATAAGCAAAACTAGTAGACCAATTAGATACTACTGTACTAGTCCATCACGATCAAAGTCAAGATGTCAGCCTATTGGAAAATCATATTTAATGAAGAAGATACTTGTAATAAATTATTTAAAAATGAAGAGATAGATACAAACTATAAATTAGATATTTGAATTTGGTAATATATCACAAACACATGAATTCATTGAATTCAAAACTTATTCTTTCAGTTGATGAATGGATCAAAACTATTTAACTCAGATGAACCCATAAACTAAATGATGAAAATTATTTGTATCCATACCCACTATCAAATTTTGAAGTTGAGAAACTATTTTTTTATAGATCGTTTGCTCATAAGAACAATAGTGGTTATAGAAATTTTTTTACTTTGCATAATTTAACATCATCTAGCTCCATTGCTTGTACTTATCTCTATTGAGTTTTCTTAAAATTATATTATTAATAAAAGGCTGCTAGACATTGTCTAGTGGTACAAATTCAAACGAAAAAAGCATCATCTAACAACAACAACATATCCAAGGGTGTGTATGGAAGTTGGTGTGTACGCAAACTTTAATCTGTACCTGATGAAGATAGAGGATTCAGTTTTCAAACTCGGATCCTCTAAGCTCAAATAAAGCATATCAAGGAATTTAAACTCGAATTCATGGAGATTTCAGAATAGAAACAAAACATCAATTAAACTTGTATAGATAAAACAAGTTCTGAAGATGAGAATTAAATTACCTAATTCACTGAGGTAGTGGAAAACTATGTAATTGAGGAATTTCGAGGTTAAAGAGTTCATTGCTGTGAATTGTTTGCGGCTTAAACTAAACAGACCAATGTATTACTACTATATATATATAAATATATATATATATATATATATATATATATATATATATATATATATATATATATATATATATATATATATCTAGAGAGAGAGAGAGAGAGAGAGAGAGAGAGGGAAAATATGGTAAGTATGAGTTTTGGGATATATGAAATGTTAGGATTAGAATGGTGTTCGTTCCGTGAAGGCATTTCGAGTGAATGGTGAAGGACTAAACTACCCTTCATGCTTCAACAAAAAAAAAAAAATTTAAAACTTAAATTAGACAACGTCATAACTTAAATCAGTAAAAAATATTATCAAGACATAAAAGGCTAAAACAATATGATACCATCTCTAGGGAGTCATTTTGTTGTGCATATCTCGAGTTTCGAATTTTCCTTAGATAATTTTCTCTTCGAGACAGATTTAGAATTTAATTGTGATGTATAATTAAATTTGATAGTAAATCACAAGACATTCAATTTAATAGATTTGAAATTCATTATTTATACTATTTTAGTGGATGAATCGAGCAAACCTATTTAATTCAAATGAATCGATAAATTAAATAAAAAAAGTAGTTTGCGTCTTATATTTACACTAACTTATATTAATTTACTATAGTTAAGTAAAAAAAAAATAAGGTGATAATTTGAATTAATTAATAATAATTTAGTGATAAATTGGTAAATGTAAACCCATCTCAATGTTCGTTATATTAATGTAAACATCAAAAGTTGATATTTTATTAATTACCTAAGCTATATTCTCCTCGGGTTGTGTATCAGTCAGCTTAATTAGATATTAAAGTTTATCGGTTCAATTTATTAATCATCGATTTGTGTATATATATATATATGCTCAACTTTTATAGAATCATTATGATTTCAATTTATCGGTTGTTGATTATTATTGTTTTAACAACTTAAATTTCACATTAAACAATGAGAAGTACTTATTAGAACTAAGGTGGCAAACCAAATGGACCATACTGCATGTATATGTGTTGTTTGATTATATCTCAAAAATGTAGACAGAATAATCAATCCAGCCCTATTAGTATGGTAAGTGGGAATTTTGGGATATATGCAACATTAAGATTAGAATGGTGTTCGTTCCAAAAAGACATTTTGAATGAATTTTTGAATGAGTGAACTACCCTTCAAGCTCCAACAAAAAATATATTTTTCTATAAACAATAACATCTGGTTAAAACAAATATTATGTTGCCAAGAGTTGAATAGTTAAACTTATTTAATCATATCTTTTTGCATTATATTACCATTTGATAGCATTTTAGAAATGTTTTTAAAAGATTGCGACTTTTATGATAAGGCACAATAAAGACATGTTTATAGTACACTTTGTGGAGGATTCCTCACATTCTTAAACACCCAATTTAGTATATATTTTATATTATATTATATTTAAATCAGACAACTTTTCATATTGAAGGGTTGTGTTCCGAAAGGTTGTGACTTTTTCATAGAGTTGTGACTTTTTCAAAGAGTTGCGACATTTTCAAAGGGTTATTTACTGATAAGGCAATATAAGCATATGTTCCTACTACGATAATTTCAAAGGGTTGTTTACAACTGTTGAGTGAATTTTAAAGTTCACTAAAGTTTTAACGTTCCCTAACTTTACTATTCAATTACTACAATACCCCCAACAAAAAGTACTCAGTTTTGTATATCTTCTATTTGTAATATTTATATTTATATTTATACTTAGTAATATTATATTAAAAGTAGAAGCTTCAACAATACAACTATAACTGAACAATGAGTTATAAGGGATGGAGGAAAAGGTATATTTAAGAGTTGTAATTATGAGATTTTAAGAATGACTTCTATATCTTTACTTATCACAAATAATTTAAAATGAGAAGAAGTCAAGAAGATGAAGAGGAGGAAGAACAAGAGGAAGATGATGAGGAAGAGGAGGAAAAATAAGAGGAAGATGAAGATGATGAAAAAAAGGAAGAAAAAGCGAAAAAGGAAGAAGAACAGGAAGAGGAAGAGGAAGAGGAAGAGGAAGAGGAAGAGGAATAGGAACATGAAGAGGAAGAGGAAGAACAAGAGGAAGATGAATAGGAAGAGGAAGAGAGAGAAGAAGACGAGGAAGAGGAACAAGAAGAAGAAAATGAGGAAAAAGAAGTACAAGAAGAAGAAGAAAAAGAAGAAGAATCGGACGAAGACGAAGAGGAGAAAGAAGACGAAGAGGAGGAGGAAGAAGAAGAAGATGAAGAGGAAGAAGTAAAAGAATGATGAGAAGAAGGAGAAGGAGAAGGAAGATGAAGAGGAAGAAGAGGAAGAGGAAGAAGAGGGGGAAGAGGAACAAAAGGAAGAAAAGAATGAAGAAGAAGGGGGGAGGAGAAGGAAGAAGAAGAATAAGAAAAAGAAGAAGAAGAGGAGGACGAAATGGAAGATGAGCAAGAAGACGAACAGGAGAAAGAAGACAAGGAAAAGGAAGAAGAAAAAGACAAAGAGGAAGAATGAGAAGAAGGAGAAGGAGGAGGAGTAGAGAGAGAAGGAGAAGGGAGGAGGAGAAGGAGGAGGAAGAAGACGAATAGGATGAAGAAGAAGAAGAAGAGGAGAAAGAATACGAAGATGAGAAAGAGGACGAGGAAGAGGAAGAAGAAGATGAGAAATAAGACGAGGAAGAGTAACAAGAAGAAGACGAAGAGGAAGAAGGTGAGGTAAAAGAAGAAGAAGAAGAAGAAGAAGAAGAAGAAGAAGAAGAAGAAGAAGAGGAAGAAGAAGAAGAAGAAGTATAGAAAGAGGAATAGGAATAGGAAAAGGAGGCGGAGGAGCAGCAGTAGCAGCAGAAAGAGGAGGAGGAAGACAAGGAAGAGAAAGAGAAAGAGGAAGAAGGATAAGAAAAAGAATAGGAAGTAAAGGAAGAAAAAGAAGAAGAAGAAAAAAGAAAGAAGAAGAAGAAAAGAAGAAGAAGAAGAACCAGAGGAACAGGAAGTAGAGGAAGAAGAAGAGGAGGAAGAAAAAGAATAAGAAGAAAAGAGGAAGAAGAGGAACATGAATAAGAGTAAGAAGAAGATGGGAAAGAGGAAGATGAAGTTGGGAAAGAAGAGGAAGAGGATGAAGAGAAAGAAAAAGAGGATGAAGAAGAGGAGGAAGAAGTGGAGGAAGAAAAGGAAAAGGAAGAAGAGGATCAGGACGAAGAAGAAGAGGAAGAGGAAGAGGAAGAAGCTTAAGAGAAAGAGAAATAAGAAGATTAAGAAGAGGGGGAGGAAGAGGAAGACGAATAGGAAAATAAAGAGGAAGAAGAAGAAAAAGAAGAAGAGGATGAGGAGGAGGAAGAGGAAGATGAAGAAGAAGAGGAGGATGAGGAGGAAGAGAAGGAAAATAAAGAAGAGGAAGAGGAAGAAGTGAAAGGAAAAGAGGAAGAAGGAGAGGAAGAGGAAGAAGAGAAGGAGAAAGTGGAAGATCAAGAGGAAGAGGAACAAGAGAAAGATGACGAGGAGGAGTAGGACGAGGAGAAGGTGTAGGACGAGGACGAAGAAGAAGAAGAGGAGGAAGAATAAGAAAAAGAAGAGGAAGAGGAAAAGGAAGAGGAAGAAGAAGAGTAGGAAAAAGAGGAGGATGAAGAAGAAGAGGAGGTGGACGAAGAAAAGGAGGACATAGAGGAGGAGGAGGAAGAAGAAGATGAAGAAAAAGAGGAAGAGGAAGAGGAAGTGGAAGGGGAAGAAGAGGAAGAGGAGGAGGAAGAAGCAGAAGAGGATGAGGAAAAAGAAGAAGAAGAGGAAGAAAAAGAAGAGGAAGAAGAAGAAGAGGAGGAGCAGGAGGAAGAGAAGAAGAAGAAGAAGAAGAAGAAGAAGAAGAAGAAGAAGAAGAAGAAGAAGAAGAAGAAGAAGAAGAAGAAGAAGAAGAAGAAGAAGAAGAAGAAGAAGAAGAAGAAGAGGAAGAGGAGAAGGAGGAAGATGAAGAAGAAGAGGGAGAAGACGAAGAAGAAGAGGAGGTGGAAGAGGAGGATGAAGAAGAGGAAGAAGAGGAGGAGGAGTAGGACCATGAGTAGGAGGAGTAGGACGAAGGAGATGAAGAAGAAAAAAAGGAAGATGAAAAAGAGGAAGATGAAGAAGAAGAATAAGAGGAGGAGGATGAAGAGGAAGAACAAAAGGAGGAGCAAGAAGAGGAGGAGGAAGTAGAACAAGAGGAAGAAGAAGAGGAGGAAGCAGAGAAGGCAGATAAAGTGGAGGAAGATGAAGAGGAAGGGAAATAAGAAGATGAATGAGAAGGAGGAGGAGAAAAAGTAGAAGAATGAGAAGAAGAAGGAGAAGGAGAACAAGAAGGAGAAGGAGACGGAGAAGGAGAGGAGGAGAAGAAGAAGTAGAAGAAGTAGAAGAAGAAGGACCTTATCTAAATCTATATTTATATTATAACCATATATAGATGTATTTAGATATTGATTTCACAACTTTCAGTATGCACATAATTAGTAATCATAAGAAAATTTACATACATCGTTCGTAGGAATTTATACTTTATTAGTCCATTTATAATTGTTTACTTAAAATTTTGGTTCAATAATATTGACATCATTTTAAAAGAAATGGTGGACTACATAGTTTGACATTCATGTGCAACGCACAAGCGTCAAAACTATTTAAATAATGAAATTGCCTATTAAAGTAAATCTCTTATATTTATTGGTTTGATGTGAATACACATAAGATTTTACCCCTACATACAATTATCTGTCAAACTTCTATTTTCTAGTTAAACTGGTTAGTTTGAATGTTAGATTGTTTTTTGCCTTAATTAATAGCTAGTTAAAGTTCAAAATTACTCCGATCATATCCTCTCTAATCGACTCCATCAAACACCATTTAAAGGAAACAACTGATTAATTTATTAGATATTAGTAATGGGATATACTTCATTTGTATAATTAATACTACCTATTAATCAAGTTACCCTATCCCCTCTAGCCCCACCACCACTATACATAGCTAACTCTACTCACAAGTCTTTACCAAGTATATGCTAGGCCCTACCTCCCCTGACCACCCCACTTTACATATATATTTTGTACTTTCTATTGCCGGTATCCTTCATTCCCACTATGTCGTATACTTGAATGATTTTATTCAGTGGAAACAATGAAGAAAAATAGTCAAATTAAGCGTCAATATTGGAATCCTGAAGAAGACAAGCTACAACAGGAGCTAGTAGAGGAATATGGATCAGAGAACTAGTCTCTTATCAGCCAATTGATTCAAAATCGATCTAGAAAATCATGTAGGCTCTTGTGGAGTAATCAACTTTCTCCTCAAGTAGATTATCAACCTTTTACTCCTGAAGAAGATGATAATATTATCAAAGATTATGATAAATTCGGTAATCAATGGGATATGATATCCCATTTCTTATCGGATCGAACTAATAACTCGATAAAAATTTGTTGGAATTTCACCCTAAAAAAGCACCTTCTATGTTGGAAGATTGCATATTCGAAAATCCTCAACCGTTGTCGAAGAGATTCTTTAGTATCAGGACGGGTACAAATCCTTGTAATTCTTATATATCTTAAGAAACTTGGACTTTTCAATGTCTCCTAAGTTGTGTCTTTATCCTCCCATTGCCCCACTAGGTAGAATTTTTCCTCTTTCAATAGTTTCACAAGTAATGTATGATCCATCAACATCTCTAAGTCCATTTGAATCTGATTTGAGCAATTTGGGTTTTTCTAGGTTCCCTCAATTGTGTCTTTATCCACTCATTACCTCAATAGGTAGAATTTTTCCTCTTTCAATAGTTTCACTAGTAATGTTAGATCCACCAACATCTTTGAGTCTATATTTATTCGGATTCAAATTTAGCAAGAATTTGAATCAGGTGAACCAAATCGAGCAAGTAGTTGAATTAACACCTGTATTGGCATCTGAACCGACAACATCTGTGAGTCTATCTTTACCCAGATTCAAATCTAGCGAGAATTGGAATCGAATAAATTGAATTGAGGAAGTAGTTGATTTTGCAACTGTATCGGCATGTAAACCCACTATATCTATGAGTCTCTCTTTACTCGGGTTCAAATCTAGTAAGAATTTGTATCGAGTAAACCAAATCAATCAACTAGTTGAATCGACACATGTATCGGCATTTGAAACCACTCCATCAATTTTTATGCCCCATGTTTCAATAACTCATAATTGGAGAAATAATTATTGAGACCAAAATTTTTGATAGTTTTGCAATATATGGTACGAAAAGAAGTTAAAAATTATATTCCAGAGTTTGAGAAGGGAAAGGGTTCAATGAACACAAAAGCAATAAGGGATTTCGTTGGTAACAACATTAGTGTTTGCAAATATTGAGTAAATATTGAATACAGAGGGGGAAATTGGAGTGATCATAATTATTAATTTCTTTAAATTTTAGGTTATGTTCTTATAATATCTCATTAGACTTTTGGATGAATATATAAAAAAAAAGATAAAAATATATATATTCATAAGAAATATAGGGAACACAACCCAACCACCTACCCTCACCCACCCCTACCTCCACCCCACCCAAAATAAAGAAAAAAGAAAATAGAATTGAATATGAATTTTCAATTACTTTTTTTTGCTGGAATTGATCTCTTTTATATTTTTTGAGATGTTATTTATATAATTTTTCCTTTGGCCCCTTTTATATTCAAATTAACCATTAAGATAATCATTTAAGGTATTGATTAACTAATTGTTATTTGAGGTAGTAGCTAAAATAATATTCAAAGGTGGTATGTCTCATTTTTTCCTAGAGTGGTGACTATTTTAAAAATAATGATGTTTTGTATTTATACGTAATTTAGTTTAAAATTATTATTATCCTACCATTAAAAGAAAATCTACAGTCATACACTTGTGTTAATACCCAATTAAGTTTAATTAATTATGTAAGATAAATTAAAATATATTAACAGACTTATTTTAACAAATAATTAAGAAAACAATAAATATTAATTATAATCTAAAAGGAAGTAATGTTGGTAGTTTAAGTAAACTAAATGTGGAAAGACTTATTAGGGTTTCCATCAACTTCTTCTTGTATGTTACTTAATTCTCAAGTTCTATCTCATTTATAGATCAATTGATGAAGTTATAAATCCAAACTGGACATTGATAAGAGTTACTGAATAATTTAAAAATAGACAAGCGGACAGAAAAGCTCTCAGCACACGATAATAATAGGTAAAGCTCTCAGTGCACGATAGCAAGGCACCAATCATTCCTGAGGGTTCTTCCAATGGGATGTCGACGACCTCTGATGAACACAAACACTGCTAAAATGGTCACGCCTGCTGCAACTATTATACAAAAGTTACAACCACTAACATTGAGTAGTTATATACCATCAAAATTCAAAGAAGTTCCATATGAGACTGATACTAGCAGCAATGAAGATGAGGTCCTCCTGCAAGACACTAGCACTGGGAAGGATTCAATGAAGAGGAGACTACACTTCTCAGATGTTGGGACAACATAACCTACCTATACAGCTGTTGGGTATGCTAGAGTAAATAGAAATAAATGTAAGTCTCTAAAATTCATACATATGATGATACAAGAAGGAATATTAAAAGTAACAATTGAGGAAGAGGATAGATGTACATAAGTGAAAGAATAGGAATCGACCTTAATTGAATTTATAATTGGAGATACTCCATATGAGCTACAAATGACTGACTATGTCACCAAGGTATGGTAATTTGTTGATAATCCCCAGGTTTCATTTTATGAGTATGGCTACTACATATTCAGATTTAAAAACTTAGAAGATAAGGAGAAGATGCTTCAATCAGGACCTTATTTCTATAGGAAAAAATAAGTAATCTTATGACAATGGGAGATAGACTTTGATTTTGAAGAAGTCATGATTAGGCAAATTCTTATTTGGGTCAAATTTGCTAAGCTGCCAATAGGTTACTAGTATGTGGAAGCGTTAAGCAAAGTTTCTAGAGCAATTACTAACCCTTTGCATACTGATAATTTTACAGCTAATGGAGAAAAAATCTCATATGTTAAAACCCTCATAGAGGTGGATATTTCTTAGCCTTTGCCAGATTATATATCTATTGAAACACCTTCTGTACCATGGACGCAACCCGTTGAATATCAATGGAGACCTAAGTTTTTTGATGAGTGTATACGGCTGGGGCGCACTGCTGAGGAGTGTTGGTATAAACAATATGAAAATAGTATGGAGGATAAAAGAGCACCAGTGGTAACCAAGAGGAAGATAGGTAAATGGAGGAAAATGCCAATACAAAAGTGGATCCCTATTCCAGTAAAAGACAATCAAGCTGAGGTATTAGTGGCAACAAAGCAAGCTGAAACAACTCAAACCTCTAAACTACATTTAGATCCAGGACAGAGAGATAGGAAGCAAATTATGGAGAATTGGTCTGAGAGCCATCAGGACAAGAGGGGATTATCTGAGGTAGTTCATGGTAGAATAAATAGTGCTGGCAACTCCATGCCATTTGTTCCTCCATGATTATCTCTACATGGAATATATGGGGCCTTAACCAAGGCCATAAACAGAAGAGTTAAAGCTCTTTCTTACAAAACATAAACTAGATATATTTGGATGTCGTGAATTAAGAGTTAAACAATCTAGAGCCCCACAGATTATGAGGATGACAACTTAGGGTTGGAAGTCATGCAACAATTACTTAAGAGCCTAATAGAAGAATTTCAGTGTTGTGGAAGCCTCATTTACTAGTATAGATCATTGAGATGACAAGGCAATATATTCACTACTTAGTTGAGGATCCTTGATCTCAAAGCACATTGTAAGTAAAAATAGTATATGTAAGGAATGAAGGACATCATAAAGAGATACTTCGGTAAGAATTGGTGCAGATTAAACCATAGCTTTAGATACCTTATGTCATGCCCAGAGGCTACCCCCTTGACCTAAACACGGGACCTAGGATCACGAGTGACCCCAAGCTAACCCTGAAGCTGGTATAACATAAGCATACTAAAAGATAACTAAATAAAACATACAATGCGGAAACATTAAAACAATAATTAACTGAAAGTAGGGAATGCCCAAAACTGATCTTAATGTATAAAGTGTACTATGAATAGTGATACTGAATAGTAACTCAAAAATAAAGTTGAATCTAAAACTATGTCTGAAATAGCCTCTACGGACTAGAGTTGCTGAGACATGCCCCTAGCTAACCCTAGTAAAACTGAAAACTTAATAAAAGATTGAAATAAAATAAAGCATGTTTATTGTCCTCGAAGTATCACCACTGAAGCTGTTGAACATAGATCGGGAACTGATCTAAGAGTGATTTGGATGCTAAACACCTAAACCTACATCATTAAAAGATGTAGCGCAGAGTATGTGTCAGTACTTGGAATATACTGAGCATGCAGGATATAGAATATAACTGGACAAACATATAAACTGAACAAAGCAACTAAGCAATGATATAATCTGAACATGATGGAAGTACTGAAATATACTGAAATAAACTAACATGAATACAATGACCAAGTACATAAAATGCTGAGACTGAATACTAAAGTATATCTGAAAACCTGGTCACCTGCACTAAAGTCTTACTGTGGGAGTTACTACTAACTGACATAAAACCAATGAGCTAAATGCGGAATCCGATGTATACGCCCCATCGAGAGAGCCCAATATAGCTTGCCAAGAGTATAAAGGCATGAATGTTTGATATATACGCCCCATCGAAAGGGCCTAATATACTTTGCCAGGGGCATAAATGCATGAATAGCGTGATCACTAAATCTGATGCCCAATAGAGGGAACTTATAAACCTACTAGGGCACGTAGTTTAGGGAGTATATGAGTACACTGAACCCTAGTCCAACTCAGTGTTAAGTCTACATCCAATTGAATATGTATATGACACATTATGACTGAAATACTGAAATGTTGAATAGCTCAAAATACTGAGATGGAAAATTTATGAATGCAACATTTAATTACTAAGAATTAAACATTCAAAACTGGAGCATGTATATATGTTTAACTAACCTAGCAAGTGTAATTAATGACCTAAGAGAATCTACACAACTAGGGTTCTAAATTTCATGCAATGAACTAAGCAATGATTTCACAAAAACATAATAATCTAATTAGGAATACTATGACAGCTAATTCACAACAATTCTCTAAAGTTCTATATACCTTAGGTCTAAACAATCTATAGGGAATAATGAATCTGGCTTAATTCTAGGGACCAAGTGGATGAAAGGAATTTACTAGTGAAATCCCACATACTTGGTGACAAAATTCATGGAGAAATCTTTCGATTTCGGTGCCCCCATAGTATGATTGTCTTAGATACATATTAGCTAGTGGATCCACATAAGCTAGAAGTTCATGGTCTTACCTTGGCAAGTAGGACACCCATTTTTGGTGTAGGGCAGACACCAGATTCCGTGTTGATAGCTTACATGGTCTTATATGCCTGTTAAAGGTAAATATTTCACAATAATAAACTAAGGTTACTTCAAGAAGTATCCCACATGTTTTCTAAGATGATGTCATTTGCATTGACCATGTTTTATGACTTATGCCTTCTAAACCATTTGTATATCATGTTTTAGCTTGTTCATTGCATTTCATGAAGATATCTCTTTTAAGCATGTTTTCAAATGTTTTATGCATGGCTATCATACTTTGTACATGTTTTGTACTAAAACATACTCTTGTCTACATTTCCTCAAATGTAGGGTCTGATCTTACAGATTCACACTTCCGTGGCGGGGGGTCTCATATAGAAGATTAAAGACTAGTAAGTCCTCCTAGTCTGAGGATCGAGCTTTTCTTTCCCTTTTTTCTTTACTTTCAATTTTTAAATCTGATGTATGGTCTACATCCCAATCAATCATATGTAATAGATGTCTTTGAGACGATGTTTTAGACTTCTTCTTTACTCTATAAGACTTTTATATGTTTAAACTATCTTTGATGAATGCTAAGTGGCGTGTATGGGCCCTCTCAGGGTCTTATACGCCATGTTATGAGTAGGGGCTACCTTAGGTTGTGGAAAACTTTGTATCAGAGCACAAGGCTTAGAAAGGTCCTAGGAAGTCTCATAAGCCAAGTCAAGTAGAGTCTTGTCACTACATCATTTTAGGCCTACGGCCACCCCAGTAAAGTGTTGCCTAAACTAGCAAAAAGTGTGGCCTTTGATAAAAGGCTACACTTTTGGACTTTAAGCAACGCTTTTCCAAGGGTGGCCAAAAGAGGCGTAACCTTAGAGTTTAGGCAACACTTTTCAAGTGTTGCCTTATCAGCTACGCTTAAAAGCGTAGCCTAAAAGGCAAAATGGCGACGCTTTGATGTACCTCATATAGCAACATTTCTATCTCATACAACTACACTTTCAAGCGTTGCCTTTGCTTCCTTATTGCCCACGATTTTAAAGTGTTGCCTTTTCTATCTAATGTATGACAACGATTTTAAAGTGTTGTCTTTTGTATCTAGTGTATGGCAACTCTTTGAAGTGTAGTCCTTGCCCACATGCATACCACAATTTACAGCCCTATGGCTACACTTTTAAGTGTGGTAATACTATTTTGGCTATAAAATATTTATATGCCACAATTTCTAATTAAAAAACACCAATTTTGTTTTGCAATAAATAATCTCAAGCATTAAATTGGCTAATAAGTAATTCAAACATATAGATTTGCAATAAACTTCAAAAGATAGTATGTCTTGCGTACATACACATACTTATAAAGCAATAATATGTGTACACTATAGTTCAAAAAGTACTCTTACAATAGTTCAATATATTCTAGCAATGAATATATTTCACAAAATCAAACATAATGTACTTAAACTTTTACAATAGCTCAAAAACTCTTCATCATCCACTTCAATGAGATCAAATTGACTTGTGGCGACTCTTCAAATTTGATCACCTCCATTTCCCTACACATTTAAAATGTACAACAAAATCAAATTGCAGCAGTTATAGAAGAGGCAAGAAGTTCCAGATTAATTCCAGATTGCAGTAGTTCTATATTGCAGATTGCAGATTTTTTGAGTTCACTTTGCAGATTCTGAGGCAAATTAAAACCAAATTGCAGATTGTAGATTACAGTTCCAGTTCCAGTTCCAAATTAATTCCAGATTGCAGATTACAGTCCCAGTTCCAGATTAATTCCAGATTATAGTTCCAGATTAATTCCAGATTGCAGATTATAGTTCCAGCTTGCAGATTGTAGATTACAGTTTCAGTTTATAGATTTATTGAGTTCTAGATTGCAGATTACCAGTGTCTGAATGATCGTGGATAAGAACAACCAGTCGGTTTCATCCAAATATTATCAACTCGAATGAGCCTAGAACTCTAGATGTTTTGAAGGAACTTCTAACTCCTCATACACATTTTAAGTCTAGATGTTTACTAAACCATTTAGCTTGGAGTAATCTCTCTGATGTAACTAACTTAGTAGATCTTTTGGAATTTTACAGACCAAAGAGAGAATCTACTGCGAGGACCATGACAACGAGCAGCAAAATATTATGAATTGAGTGAAATTTTGTAGCCTCACAAGCATCAAATTTTGAAAGAAATATGTTACCTGATGTCGAAGGATACAATCCATTTCCAGCACTCATGTCCATTACATTATGTATTTCTTTCTCGTTTACATCCATCAGTCTCCAGTAATGGAGAACTTGATCTTGCCAATAGATTGTATCCGCTAAGAACTTTTCTCGATCAATACCTGCAGCAAACAGATTATAACATGTTTAAGTAAGCATTCTTTCCCCACGTCACAGATTTCTATCACGTGGCACACTGAACTAGAAACAGTAATTGAGATGACAAGCAGCTCAATCTCTCAGGCAATTACCATTTTGCCATAAAAATGAAAGTCCTAAATCACATTAACATCAAAAAGTAGAGACAGTAAGGAAAAAGGGTAAATGAGTATGTAAGACAATACGATTATGAAATGAGTAGTATGAGAACTTTGGTTAGCTAACAACCATTAATTACTTACACATTCTTGTAAAACTTCCAATCGCTGAATATGTAATGAATGATAAGGCATGCAATAGAAACATTGGTGAAACTCGCAATGCCCTCATTTTCTAGTTCAGGTCAAGGGATTGTGTTGTCATGATAACATAACCCATTGCAATAACTTGAACGTTGAAATAGCCGAAATACGACACCCATAAGACTAGTAAACATATAATGTACATGTGATGATATAATAAGCAACTCAGCGATCGGATACCATATAACATAAATGATACACACTGATTATCAATTAGCTACATAATAACCTGCATAAGTAACATCTGCAACAAGTGCAGGCTTAATATAATTTAAGCCAACAGGATGCCCGAAAAAAATGAAATCTGTAGATAGTATTCCTGTGATTCCATATAAGAGTAATTGATAGTAGAAGGAATCCCAAAAGAGGGTCCTGTAAATCGAGATCGGAGCCAAGAACGAGGCGTAAGGAGAAATATCCAAAGAGGGGTCCTGTAAATCAGGATAGCAGTCGCACAAAACAAAGCATGGAAAGAGATGAAACTCAACTCCAACAACACCAAGACACTTTACTGCAGACACCAAGACACCAAGACAAAGGAGAACATGTTGTTGTTAGTGACAAACCTCAACAACATCTCAGATGACTTAGCTTTTATTTTTTAAAATGACATCTTTAGAGCTATTAACCATGATAGTATTCAGTCATTGTTACATCTTGTACTTCTGTACTTGAAAACAAAACATCAATAGAGCAAATATTAAAGAAGTTGAATCCCAAAATGAGAACAACAATGACAAGCATAAAATCGAATGGACCACGAAAAATCTAGGTATGACTGCTTAAAGTTTTTCTAATAATCAGAGTTTTCTTCATCAAAAAGAGATGCCAAAAAGATCTAGAGGCCTTAACTAGTGAAATTGAAGAGGGCTGGAAACATGTGGAAAAGAAGAAAGGAAAAGGGAAAAACAATGAGAAGGAGACTTACCAGGTGAACCAACAACTAAACAAGATGGAGGAAAAAAACATTTGGACGTTAACAGTAGCAAGCATGAGAACAACATGTTTCCAATAGAATGCAAAATAAAATATCTTCCCAGTCATCAATCCAGTAGAGTAGGTCTTCAGCATCTTAGAATCAGAGTACCTCTGATCATCAGACTCATGCTTCCAATAATGATCATCACCAGATAATCTGGTTCTGTCATCCGTTGTCCAGCTTTTTAAATTTTCTAGCATAGGGTCTTCAAAAATATGTGGATACTAGATTACATTTGCGATGAATTAATCTACACAAATAACCATCACCAAGAAGTTTTTTAAATAAAATAATCAAGAATAGAACTCTACCATCCATGTTAGTGAACAACTAAAAAACAGCCTAGCAGCAGAAGCCTTCACAGAAATTTGACTTGTGACAACCCTTCAAATTTGATCACCTCCATTTCCCTACACATTTAAAATGTACAACAAAATTAGATTGCAACATTTATAGAAGAGGCAAGAAGTTCCAAATTAATTCCAAATTGCAGCAGTTTCAGATTGCAGATTGCAGATTTTTTTAGTTCACTTTGCAGATTCTGAGGCAAATTAAAACCAAATTAAAGATTGCAGATTCTGATTCGATTCGAATCAATTCCAGTTGCGATTACGATTCGGTTTGCGATTTATTGAGTTCAGTTACGATTACAATTTAGATATAATAATGCATGATGGCACCATAAAATAGAGAAGAGATTCCAGATTGCATTCCAAGTCAATAGTACATCTTCAATGTTTGCAACAAGACCAAACTGTCTATAGCGATACAAAAACATCTCAACACTATATGTTGTACACGGTCTCTTAGCCGAGAGACCACACCTAGTTGATTAATAAGTTGTGTGTTCAATTTTCTTACGATGAATTTACAATATTAATCACTTCTACTTTATTCTGAGGCAAACTAAAACCAAAAAGGTACCAGAAAAAGAATAGACATTTATAACTATATATTCATTTCCTTTTGTCTTCATGGCATGCACAAAAAATTTAACTAATCAATTAATTACCAAATTAAATCCATAATGAGATGCCTTATCTCATATAATAGAAAAGTGTGCAACTTTAACAGAAAAGGTTCTCCTTGAACTGTTGTTCAGGTACCTCTTCAAATATTTTTACATTGCATGACAATCACATACCATATAAATAACAAATCCATTTACTCAAAATGTCTATCAAACTGCTTGAGATCAGATTAGAGAGAAAGAAAACCAGCTCACAATTTTGGTCAACAACCTGTCAAGTGTTTCTGCTGCTATAAACCAGGAAACACATTGACATTAGCATGGTTTTACTAGTAGTTGTACACGTAATCATGGTTAATTTATTACTTGAACGACATTGGCTCAATCATGTATACCACATTTATTTAACCAAGTTAAAGCACCTACAAATAACCTGGTCATCTCTCAGGCAATTACCATTTTGCCATAAAAATCAAAGTCCTAAATCACATTCAGCATCCAAAAGCAGAGACAGTAAGGAAAAGGGGTAAATGAGTATGTAAGACAATACAATTACGAAATGAGTAGTATGAGAACTTTGGTTGGCTAACAACCATTAATTACTTACACATCCTTGTAAAACTTCCAAACGTTGAATATGTAATGAAGGATAAGCTAGGCAACAGAAACATTGGTAAAACTCGCAATGCCCTAATTTATAGTTAAGGTCAAGGGATCGTGTTGTCATGATAGCATAACCCACTGCAGTAACCTGAACGTTGAAATAGCCACAATACGACACCCATAAGACTAGTAAACATATAATGTACATGTGATGATATAATAAGCAACTCAAGCAGTCAGATACCAATATAACATAAAGGATACACACTGATTATCAATTAGCTACATAATAACTTGCATAAGTAACATCTAGAACAAGTGCATGCTTAATATAATTTAAACCTCCAGGATGCCTGAAAAAAATGTGGCAAACTTGGACACTTAGTACACTCATGTCCCAACAGACCAAACAATATCCAATCCACTTCTAGAAGCACTAAACTACCACATTATTCAATGCCAATAGAGAGTCCAAAAAAATCAGATGAGGACAAAGGTTGGACAACAGTAATGTGCCAAAAAAGTGAAAAATCAAACTACCAACAACCTGCACACGTGAAAAGCAATTACTCACACAATCAAAATACATTTAATACACAAATAAATGACCAAAGCCAAAACAAAGTTTCACATGATTTTGTAGGTCCACCAATTCTCAATACCCAAGACAAAATCAAACAGCAAGAAGGCAAAAAAGACCCTAAAAATTCAACACTAAACTCCAAAGAAGGGGAAGCAACCACGTCACTGAATTTTGAGAGTACAAGCCACATACAAAGTATGATATCCAAGCCACGTAGAAGCACTAAACTACCAGATTGTTAAGTACAACTTAATTTTTGACTAGTCAGAACTTGACAAACTCATATCTTTACTAATTTAAAAGGAACGCAGAAAAATGATTTGCTGATAAAATATATCCTTAGCAATTAATAAATACAAAATAAACTAATCTAGATTAAGCAATTTTAACAAGAATCAGATTCAGGTTATAAACAGGATTAAAGAATAAAAAACCTGTACAATACTTTATTTACTTCAATCACTCTCTAGTTATAGAAAATTGAAAAGAAATACCAAGTAATTTAAATTTACAGCACACATATACATTAAAATTACATATTTTAATCAAATTAAAATAAACAACGACCTTAGATTATCATAAAGCACATGAATGACATGGAGAAATAAAAAGCCTATTTTCGAAGAAGAAATCACACACTATCAGAATTCTAAATAATCCCTACAAATCCGTCACTCAAGTCAGAAACATTAGAGTAGATTGCTTACAAATGTAAAACAAGGTGAGGATGTTCCAAAATTTTCCAAGTATCCAAAGAACCCATAAGCCAACAATAACCTACAAGTAATTCTTACATCAAAATATGAAAGAGATGATACTAAGATAAAATGTAAGTTTTGACATATGTATGTAAGTATACTTTTTTAATATACGGGATATAATTTTTTGACAAGACCATTCATTTGGAAAGGAACAGATGATTAAACTACATCCTACCTAGGAACCTTTCTTTCTCTATCTTGACGTAATTTCTAATAATTTCTGCCACAGTGCAGCAGCCAGCAAGAGCAATAGTATGTTCTAGTTCATTCTTGAGCATTTCAATACCTTGTTTTACCCCAGATTCTCCATTAGTAGCCAGGCCATAGATAACCGGTCGACCAATCTGCAGGAAAAAATAGTAGCTACTCTAGTTGTACATTCGAAATTTGAACAATTGTATATCAGAATCTATAAAAATAGTTGCAATAATTGATGGAGAAACCTTGAGCCACATTCATGATAAAACTATTGAAATGCCAAAATTATCACTCCCTCTATCTCACTCGATGGATGGAGTAACCTCAGCCTTTATTAACTTCTGTAATAAAATGACCACATCAAATGTAACAGATTATGTTTCCAGCACACTCCAAAGATAGTCACAACATATCCTTTGCTTGGATAGGACCAAAAGGATGGTATTGACCTATACAACTCTTCACAATTCCAAAATATATTAAAGGTATTTGTTGATTTAAATCCTTAAAATGTATAGTGAAAGGGTTTTCTTTTCCTTAAAACCACCTTCAAGATGGGGCGTTAGGAATGACCCCTACATCATATGTTAATAACAAATAACAAAACACATGTACAAGAGGTATTCAATGCCTACCCTATTCAAGAGTTTCAAGATTAGACATGTCCAATCTTTTATAAAAATTAACTCATGATTAAACCCTACCTTTCTCAAAATATATATGCATAAAGTATGCTAAAGGATTATAAATGGAGTTTCCCTCCTTTCAATTTCCAGAAAGTAGAAACAGAGGATTAAAGAATAATCACACCACATCTTCAAATATAATTTCAGGCATCTTTTATTCTTAACTCAAAAATTAAGATATCTTCATTTTACCTCTTACTTCATTTGGTAGCTCTCAAAAGTCATGAATAAACATAATCAAGTTTCTCATTTTCTCAAAAATTGAGTGAATCAACAAAGGCTTGTATAAATTTGGATAAAATTCTTCTATATATTTAACCTATATAACTAAAGAATGACTAAGTTTCAAAGAATCGACCTCTATACAATGATCTCACTTGATGCCATGTTCTATTGCTAACAACTATACTTTTAAGAGGAAGATAGACAGCCTAACTTTAGATCAACGTTGATCAACAAATACATTGTTCATTAAAGCGACTAAGAAATGATAAAAATATGATAGTGAATAATATAATACACTTCAACAACTGCATAGCCTGACACCCAACTCTATTCAAAGTCTAATTAAATTCAGCTTGTGTCACAGTTGTCTCTGATTTATACTCCAAAATATTGATATGCTCATTTAAAAATTCAAGAAATTCACAAGTAGAATGAAAAGAAAGTACAAATTTAAGAACTTCAGAAATAGAATGAAGATGTCAAAAGCATTAATCAACACTAGGACACCCCAATAAAGCAAAAGAACAAAGAACATAGTTCACAATTACTGACGTTCATACAAGATTCTACAAAAAACTGATATACGATGAGGCGAGAATGATATCGAGAAGAAGACTGACATATATGAGCTAAGTGACTAAATCTGGGATTCTCCGATTCCTCCAAATCGCCACAGCATGTAGATTCTCCGATTCCTCCAAATCTGGGATTCTTCGAATTATTTCTCTAGTCTCTCCCATATAGGTAAAGAATGATTAAGGAAATCACAACCAAACATCGATAAGGTTACAATGGAGAATTTTTGGGTGGAAATCAGAAGGAGAGAAAGTAGGGTTTAATTTTTGATATAGGCAAAACTAGGAGAGCATTTTAATTTGGGGGCAAAACGTTTTAAGAGTTATGTTTATATTGAGGTTATTTTTTGCAAATTAGAAATTTGAGGGAGAGTTAAATATATTGGGGGAAATACATTATTTTGGTGAAAAATTTAGGAAAATTATAAGGCCACACTTATAAAGTGTTGTTTTAAGAATTATAAAAATATCACACTTTAAAAGTGTAGTCATATGTATAAATATGCCTTGCTAATTATATCATGATGTGGAAACGCTTATAAAGTGTAGCCTATACTACTAAAGAGAACGTTTTATAAGTGTTGCCAAAATTATCGTAGCCAAATGGTAAAAACTAAGGATATGCTTTAAAAGCGTAGCCAAAAATGTTTTAGGCAACACTTTACAAGTGTTGTCCAGATTTAGTGTTGTCTTAGGCCTAAAATGGTGTAGTGTGTTTATGAGTTTGAAGCGCATCAGATTTGTGAATGAGGGGCTATAAGCTTTTTAGGAAACTCCACTTCTTTCATTAATCAAAAGCCATGTGAAAGAGTTTAACTCTATAATGTCTCTCTTCTAATCCTTATCCGATACTTTACAGGATATGGTCACTCAGAGGGCATATGCTAGAAGGAATGTAAGAGAGAATGGGAATGAAGAGGCTTCTTCTCAAGCTCCTCAAGATTCGGCCAATCCTTTGGCCGAGCAAGTGACTAATGCAAAGTTTAGGGCTACTTATGAAGTGTTGGTTCAATCCATGACATCCCTAGCCAATAGGGAGGTTGTGGTTTCCCTGAACCCAAATGTGGGTACGGCTGCATCTAGAGTGAGGGACTTCATTAGAATTAATCCTTTGGAGTTTCATGGTTCTAAGGTTGAGGACGACCCTCAAGAGTTCATTGATGAGGTTTACAAGGTGTTTATGATCATAGGAGTGATGCTGGTAGAAAAGGTGGAATTGGCCGCTTATCAACTTAAGGGTGTTGATCAAATATGGTTTAACTAATGGAAAGAAGGGGGAATAGTTAATACGGGACCTCTCGATTGGGATAAGTTCAAAGTTGCTTTACTTGATAGGTTCTTTCCCCTTAAGATGAGAGAAGCAAAGGTTCTTGAATTCATCAACCTTCATTAAGGAAATATGAGTGTGAAGGAATATGCATTGAAGTTCACACAATTATCTCGATATGCTCCTACTATAGTTGTTGATCCTAGGGCAAGGATAAGTAAGTTAATTTTGGGCATGTCCGAGATGGTGGTTAAGGAATGTCATATCACTATGCTTATCAATGATATGGACATTTCACGTCTCATAGTTCATGCCCAATAAATCGAAGAAGAGAAACTTAAGGAAGGGTCTAGGGAGGCAAAAATAGCTAATGCCAGTTATGGTAACTTCTCCCACTTGAAGTTCAGTGGACATGGTCTTCCTAAATTCCGACAAAGGTTTTCTGGCCAAGGTTTATCCGATTTTCCTCCTGAGTTCAACAAATATAGGGTGTTGATGAGTCCATAATTTGGACTCATTTAAGGCTATATTTTGATGAAATTAGTGTCCTCAAATGCATGTTTTATCCCGATATCTGATGAAAACCTTTAAGTTTCAGGTATTTGAAGTTTGAGGCAAAGCATGGACACTACGTAAAAAAAAGGAGCAAAGAGAAGCTAAAAGAACGAAGAAACAAAGATCTGCGAATCAATGCTACATCATCCAAGGTAGTACTCTCAATCTCCTTGCTTTCAATTAGTATTTTAGTTATTGATTGGTGCTCGGAACTAGGATTTCTTTGCCGCCTAGCATTTCAATCATATTTCAATCGGCATTAAAGGTTAGTCCTAAAACCCCGAATTTATTGTTGAAAATATTGAACTTTTTTTCCAATGATCGTATCGTATTGATGTGTGTTGGGCCTCTCTGGTAGGATTAGAATCCTTAATTACCTATTTTAATTTTAAAAAAATCTTGCTCGTATAGTTCGACTATCAAATGCCCATAATCTTTGTGCTTTTTAATGAGTTGGGTCGTGATTGCATATTGTTAGATTGATTGGGTGAAGTCTAAGTAGCCCACGTTTGTACTAAAATTTTCTCAATGATAGAGCCGGTGACACCACTCTTAAGAGCAAATATCGTCAAATGGCCAAATTTGATAAATTCAGGAGAAATTTGAGTATCCCGGAGTGATGGTAGTATGGGTCTTGTTTGAATTTCATGAGTGCGTTCTTTGATTTCAATTTCGAGGGTTTCGGAGTTGAATTCAAGAAGGTGGGTTGAAAATAAGTACATTGGGTCATTCGGCGAGCTGAGTCGAGCTCGCCGAATCACTCGACAGTTTGCCTATTTTCTTCATCTCACATTTAATTTCGTGTCAAGTTTGTGGTTTGAGTCTTGGAGAGATTCCTGAGTTTGTCGAAGGCACTAGGCAACTCGTCTAAAGTACTCTTTATTGCTCTTTATTTGCACCCCTGAGACCCTTACGCACTGTAACTTTTGGCGGATAAACCTTTGCTCACCTAAAGTAGTTGGCAATTCACCGAAAGGACTCTCCTATCACTGACTTGCCTTAATTGTTTAGTCAACCTCATCGGCGAGCCAGATTTAGCTCGCCAAAGTGGTTCGGTGACTCGCCGACTAGATCGGCGAGTTTATCTACAACAAGATTTGCTGTGCTAGAGTTTAATTTTGTTTTCTTAATTTCTCTCGATCTTTTGCAGATATGGTACGCACCAATCTAACCGAACCACCCCACAAAGAGGCAAAGAGCATTACAATAAATGAAGGAGGATCAAACCCTCCAAAGAGAAAAGGGGTGTCCTCTAACCGGGAGACAAAGGCAAGAGAAAGAAACATATAGCTAAAAAAGGAGCAGCTATTGAGCCAGATTTCTCTGAACCAGAGAATGAACAACCTCTAATTAACCGAAGGGATGCGCTCCAGGCCAGATCTCAGCCCACAGCTACCAGTACTCCCTCAGTTGCCACTCTTCCGACTCTAAACTCAGTGCCAGCCCAGGCACCATCAGTAACTCCTGCACTTCCTATTGCTCCTCCACCTAGATTACTAAACAGACTAAAAGGTGAAGGAGTCTAGACTATCATAGAGGAGAAGCTGCTATCTATAGAGGTCTGGAAGGCAAATATCCAAATGTTTTGGACAGCCTCCACTACCATGACTTTGAGCAGTTCACACGGTCCTGAGGCCCTTACCTTCCTTCCTGGGTTAGGGAGTTTTACACAGCTTATAGGGAGTTGGTGCCTAAGAACAAGAAGAAGGCAAGTGATTTTCGACCGGTGAAGTTGGTCATGGCCAGAGGCAAGGAAGTGGAGTGTCACAATGAGCATATTAATGCTCTATTGGGTAGACCACTGCACTCTGTACTTCCCTATGAGGGGTTGCCGATTATTCAGTCCCAGGATGATTTGAAGGGTTGGTTGGCTCCAATGATTTCTGACACCACCCCGAGGTGGATGGATGTAGGAGCTCCCATTGAGAAGAGGGACATGAACATTGCCTCCAGGTTCTAGTTTGGCTTCATCAGCAGCTCCATAATGTCATCCCAAAACAAGTCTATTCTGCGCCATCTTAAGGTGGCCTGCCTTGGTTCTATCATGGCCAGGAGGTAGATCAATCTAGGACTACTGATTTCACAGGAGATGGCCATGAAAGCCAAACAGAAGCTGATGTCTCTGCTATTTCCAATTCTTGTCACTGAGTTATGCAGGCGAGCTAGAGTACCACGTGACACTACGAGGGATATTGAGGTCACCTCAACTTCGTCCACCGATATCCGGTGTATAGAGGCCGAGTTCACATGAGAGGAGGTTGATAGGATGAGAGCAATTCCAGCATATACTTCTCCAGAGATCAATGTTGACTCATTACCAACAGAGGCACCTTCGCCTACTCCGGCCTCTGAGCCCTCAAGTATACCCGCTCCTTCTTCCTCTTCCTCACAGGTTCCAGGTGCTTCCTCATCCTCCCAGCCTGCCAGGATAACTCATGCAATGATCCTGAAGATGCGGCAGTTGGCCTATTCAGTTAATGTGAGAGCTACCCGATTGGAGAGTATGTTATGGAGATGATCAACAGGGCCATACTAGCAACACTTACCCCATTCAGACTTCTGTTAATGCCTTGACAGTGAGAGTCATTGCTTGTGAGAGCAGACAGGGGGAGGCCTCTGAGGTGACAATTTTAAAAGCCGATATTGCAAGTTTGAGGAAGGACGTAGACTATCTTAAGTCTACTGACTTCACTTCACTGCTAGAGACTGCTGAGGATAGGGATGCTCCTAAGACTTCAAGGATTCCTTCGACTACCACCGAAGATGTATAGGGGGATGGCACAGCACATGCAGAGTTGGATACAGAGACCGACGAGAAATTGATATCGGTACATGCTGAGGAGACCCATGAGAGCAGAGATGAGTGCATATTCAGAGTTTTGCCAGATCTTATAGAGACGACTGTGCAGCTGGTGATCCAGACATTGTTGATTGAGACGTCCACAGCAGCTCCTAGTGGATCTGGCATTGCGATTCCATCTAAGGCTACTCCGGGCACTGATGCCTAAGTACAGACTGCTACACCAACCACTGAGAGAGAGACTGCATAGACAGGAACTTTATTTACCTCCCTCTCTACCTTATTATATTTTTACTTTTGGATACTTTTATTTGCATTTAAGGACAAATACTTTTTAATTGTGGTGGGGTGAGGCCCACACCTTTTGTGTTGATAGTTGTGTTTTATGTATATATTTAGGTTGTTCTACTTTAAAATTGTGTTTTATCTTATGGCTCATTTTATTTATTTTATTGCAAAATGATTTTAACCCGTCCAAAAAATTTTGTCACCTTTTGTGTGTGAATGTGGATGTTCTTGTGCAAAATTTAAGTCTCGGTCCTGATCAATACCGATGAGTTGAATAGTGCTCTCAATCGAACGAACATGAATGTGCGGCTATAATGAGGCCAAATAAAGCTGCATAGACAATATGTGAACTCTTTGCATCTCGTTTTGACTAGCCTAGTATTGAATTGAGTCTCTTGTGATAACTGTTGCACACTAGCGAAAGTGTGGAGTCTTGTTTGACTATTAGTGTCGATGCCTAGTGTGCTAAGCTTACTTTGAAACATGCATGAATACACCTAGAATTTGCCTCGTTAGTCCGGGCGACTAAGTAAAGCTTTCTCTTGACATGATCTTAGGCAACTTTGAAGTGTGTGAGCCAATTTGATATATACCGCTTTGTAGCCTACCTTGTGAGTGTGTGAACCTCTCTTGAACACCCCTTGAACCTTAACCTTCTTTGGAAGAAACTTGATAAAAATTAGACCTTTCTTAATCCATTACCGTTAATCCTCTTGATTTGTGGTTTAATAAATAGCCAACTTAGGCCAAAAGCCTAAGTTGGGGGTGTGGTGAGAAGACAAGGGAAAGTCAAGAAGTGCAAGGAAAATCTCCGTTAACCCATGGTGTTGAGAAAAATGGAACCCCTCCATATAAAAAAGAAAAGAGAAACAGAAAAAGAATATAAAAGAATGAAAAATAAAGTTGCAGAATAAAGTGCAAAAGAAGAGGGGTTTCCAACACACTATGGGAAAGTGAATAATAGGATGACTTATGAGCACTAAAGAAAATGATGAAGGAAAAGGAAAGGAAGTGCTGTTGGCACCACAATTCATGAGGATGAAAGCCACTAAGCCTAAATGACCATACATTTGCACTCAGTCCCATTACAAGCCTTGAAAAGACCTTTTTTATCTTGAGAAAGCTGAAACAAATGTCAATTGGAAAATACGGGTAAACCTATAGGTGAAAGCAGGCATTGTTTTCATCTTTGTGAGTGTGAGCGCTGCATCTGATTCCTCAACTTTAGTTGATTAAGACATTACGAGTGAATATGGAATCATTCCTTTTGTGAGGGCATTTGAACACTTTGGTTGAGCTTGAACTTGCATTTGAAGCAACTATTGTGATCATGAGGTTCTTTGATATTGGTGAGTCACTACTTGAATCTTTGAGTGCACAATTGATCTTTGCATAAGTAAATTGAGTCTTGTTGTGTGCATTCATGATCGAGTCTTGTGCAGCACTGTTCAAGACACCTTTTTTGAATGACTGAACTTGAGTTTGCTTGAGGACAAACAAAAGTTTAAGTTGGGGGTATTGATGAGTCCACAATTTGGACTCATTTAGGGCTATATTTTGATGAATTTAGTGTCCTCAAATGCATGTTTTATCCCGATATCTGATGAAAACCTTTAAGTTTCAGGTATTTGAAGTTTGAGGGAAAGCATGGACACTACTTAGCAAAAATGAGCAAAAAGAAGCCGAAAGAATGAAGAAACAAAGATCGCATATTCGCCTTTTGCTCCAGTGTGCTGAGACCCGAAGGAAAGGAGAAAATCGGTAGTGAAAAGGTCTAGTCGGCGAATCACCGAACGACTTTGCAAAGTAGTGCTACATCGCCCAATTATCCAGGACACAAAGATATTGAAGGCAACTGATGAAAGGCGGCGAACTAGACCAAAGGGCAGATCGCGGAATGCATCGATGATTCCCACTAAGGTCGCCGAAAGACCCTTCGGAGCACATTTTCTGAAAACTATAAATACTAGTTCAATTTTTTTTTAATTTTGGGAGCGAATTTTACCTTGTTTTACCTAGTTTTTAGATTATTATGTTTTAGACAGAGTTTTGGAGATATTCTCTCTAACTTTTGGAGAGGGTTTTGAAGAACTTGGAGCTTTCAAGGGTTTCATCTTCAAGAAATTGGACTTGGATCTCTTAAATTCTTCACTTTTTTCTTGTTTTAATACTTAATCTTGTATACCCATTAATGGAAACTGAGATTGGTCTACTTCTTTATCTCTTTTATATGTGTGGCTAAAAACCCCAATTCATGAAGTGTGATTTTGTGAATATGGGTTAGATTAGTTGTTGGGTCTTGCTTGTTGATAGTCTATTCATAGTTTAAATGTGATTTCTTTTAGTGGTTGTGGATGAATTTAATGAATTTATAGTTGAAAATACAAGTTTATTTATGTGTTTTCGGCTTGCTCGAGAGAGAGGTCGTAAAACTAAGACCACTAAATTGATGGCCAGTATGAGTGGGTCAACATGAGGTTCAGCTCGAGAGAGTGAACCCTAGTCCCATGTCCACACACTTAGCTCGAGAGAGTGAGTAGGTTAAGGCGGAGGCTACTCTTCATGGGGCAAGTGGGTGTCCGAGAGGAACCTACTTAAAATGGGGTAAGTTGCTCGAGAGAGAGCTTATCCCCTTTAAAGTCTAGCCTAGTCACAAATACTCAATGAATTTACTATCAAAAGCATGTACCCAATGATTTAGTCTATCCCGTATTCCTATCACATCCCAAGAATCTCATCTCCATACTTGTATTTTTCCTTATCTTCACTATTTTAGTTGTTTCTTGCTTACAAACCACCATTTGATAATTCACGCTTGTGTCACCCTATTTAACTTGTTATGTTTTTATTTGCTAAAGTCTTTAGCTACAATTAGCTTTAGCACATTTGCGCTTAACCACTAATTTTCATGCCCACTCCCTTGGGACTCAACCCCAACCCTTGGTTAGGTTATTATACTATTGCACGATCGTAGACACTTGCATCGGAAGTTGTGTCTTTGATTATGCAAGCATCAAGTGTCTAACCCTAAGTCTCAAGGAGGAAATAGTAGTGGATCTTCATTGCCTACTTGTGTTCGGTGTGGAAGAAAGCATGAGGGTAAATGCTTTGCCTGCACGGATGGTTGCTTTGGTTGTGGAAAGAGTTGTCATACGATGAGGGATTTCCCAATGCTTGCGGCTAAAGGGAGAGAAGGTAAACAACCTCCGTCTAGTGGTTCAGGTTCTAGTGCTACAAAGCAAAACTAATTTTATGCACTTCAGACTCGTGGTGAACAAGAGGGTTCTCCTGATGTGATTATCGATATGTTGAAAGTCTTCCAACTTGATGTTTATTCTTTACTTGACCCCGACGGTACCTTGTCCTTTATGACACCATATGTGGCTATATGGTTTGATATTCTTCCAGATGTGTTGTTAGATCCTTTTTTTACATCTACTCCAATTGGTGATTCTGTTGTGACTAAGAGGGTCTATAGGAAGTGTCTCGTCTCCTTACCCCATGGAGTCACTCATGTTGACCTTGTAGAGCTTGATATGCTAGATTTTGAAGTTATCCTTGGTGTGCATTTTTTGCATGCCTATTATGCTTCTATTGATTGTAGAACCCGTGTAGTCAAGTTTCAGTTTCAAAATGAACCCATTCTATAGTGGAAAGGGGGAAATTCAAGGCCTAAGGGTCAGTTTGTTTCTCGTCTTAAAGCTAGAAATATGATTTCTAACGGTTGCATTTACCATCTTATTAGGGTCAGGGATATAGATTTTGAGATCCCTATTCTTAAGTCGATCCCCATTGTAAATGAGTTTTCAGAAGTTTTTCCAAATGATTTACCTGGTATTCCTCCCAAAAGGGAAATAAACTTTGGTATTGACCTTCTCCCAGATACACAACCTATCTCTATTCCTCCTTACAGTATGGCCCCGATAGAACTTAAGGAATTGAAGGAGCAATTGAAAGATTTGTTGGATAAGGGTTTCATCCGACCAAGTATCTCTCCATGGGGTGCCCCTGTTTTATTTGTTAGAAAGAAAGATGGTTCGTTCCGTATGTGTATTGACTACTGACAATTGAATAAGGTTACCATTAAGAATAAGCATCCTCTCCCAATACTTGGATTTGTTGAATAGGGTGTTTAGGCAATACTTGGATATATTTGTGATTGTTTTCATTGATGATATATTGATCTATTCAAGGAGTGAAGATGACCATACCAACCATTTGAGGATTGTGTTACAAGTCCTCAAGGACCAACAACTCTTTTCAAAGTTTAAGTAAATGTGAATTTTGGCTAAGGTCCATGGTTTTAATGGCCATATTGTTTTTGGTAAGGGTATTGAGGTAGATGCTAAGAAGACAGATGCGGTTAATTATTGGACTAGACCTCTATCCCTTTCAGATTTTAGAAGTTTCTTAGGTTTAGTCGGTTACTATAGATGGTTTGTTGAAGGGTTCTCTTCAATTGACTAAAAAGAAGGTTAAGTTTATATGGTACAAAGTGTGGAAAAGAGTTTTCAAGAATTAAAGGATAGACTTACTTCGTCTCCGGTGTTTACTTTACCAGAAGGGACTGATGGTTTTGTTGTTTATTGTGATGCCTCAAGAATTGGGCTACGATGTATACTTATGCAAAATGGGAAAGTCATTGCCTATGCTTCAAGACAACTCAATATTCATGAAAATAAGGATGCTTAGCATACTTAGACTCAATACATACTTGATATTTTGATTTATTGCACTCATAGTTAGGTAAAACATTTAAGTTAATTAGTTTTTGCAATGTTTTTTCACTGATATGTCCCAAGCGTTCATGTCATAAATTTTTTTACTCAAGAAAGTAAGAAGTTGAATCTTTATTTATATCAACTGCAATTACATTGAGTTTGAAATGACTCTAGTGAGATAACCTTTTCCCATATACATCTCATTCTTACTCACTACAACTTTATCAAAAATAAATACACATTTGAATCCGTTCTTGGTTAGAACTAGTATAGAAACTAGGTTCTTTCAGAATTCCAGAACATACAAGACTCTGTTCAAAGTCATCACTTTGCCCGAGGTCATTTTTAAGTAAATTTTGGCAATTCCTTCCACCTTTATAGCATCAGAGTTCGCCATAAACAACTTGTCGTCTGTTGGGGATGGACCATATGATGCAAATAATTCTTTGTTGGCACAAACATGACATGAGGCACCAAAATCTATCCACCATTCTCCTGGATTTCCAACCAAGTTACATTCTGAAAGCATTGCACATAGATCGTCCATCTCTTCTTTGGATTGAGGAAAATTTGCTTGATCCTTCTTAGGAACCTGACATTCAGTAGCCCTATGACCACGTTTGTCATAATTGAAGCAATTTCCAGTGAACTTCTTCTTAGGAGAATTGCTCTCGATCTAGATGCTTTCTTTCTTTTCCTCTACTTTGTGGGATCTTCTTTAACAACATTTGCTTTAGATATTGTTGAATTACCACGTGACCTCATCTATGTAGCCTTGTTGTCCTCTTTGATTCTCAGTCTTACCATGAGATCTTCAACAGTCATCTCCTTGCGTTTATGTTTCAAGTAGTTTTTGAAGTCCTTCTACGGTGGAGGCAACTTCTCAATAATGGCCGCCACTTGAAAAACATCATTCACAATCAAACCTACATTAAAGATTATGTGAGTATTAATAAAAAAAACTTAATATTTTCAACATAGTTATTGTAAAAAATTATACCTTCAGGAAGGACATCATGAATTATGACCTACAACTCCTGAACTTGGGTGACAACAGTCTAACTGTCTATCATCTTATAGTCCAAAAACTTTGCCATAATGAACTTCTTCATTTGGTATCCTCTGTTTTGTACTTCTTTTCCATAGCATCCCAAAGTTCTTTTAAGGTCTTCATATTACTGTACACATTGTACAAATCATCTTGCAGGCCACTCAGAATATAGTTTTGTACAAAACATCTAAGTGCTTCCATGCTTCTGTTACCAAGAATCATTCTTCATTCGGAGTTCCATCCGATAAAATAGAAACGTTCTCACCAATAAACCTCTGCAAACTTAATTTATTCAGATAAAATAACACCTTTTGCTACCATCTCTTGAAGTCTACTCCATTTTCCAAATTTTTCAGCCGGTGCAAGAGCAACAGTTGAATGATTGTGTGCAACAGATGTTGTTGCGGCACTCATTGTTCCAACATTAACTTGACTTGAATTAGTCATTTTTCTATCACAAATGACAGACAATTTAGTATATGAAATACTAACAATAAAGAATAAATCACTACACCATTTTAGGCCTACGGCCACCCCAGTAAAGTGTAGCCTAAACTAGCAAAAAGTGTGGCTTTTGATAAAAGGCTACACTTTTGGACTTTAAGCAATGCTTTTTAGGGGGTGGCCTAAAGAAGCGTAACCTTTGACATTAGGCAACACTTTTTAAATGTCGCCATCACAGCTACACTTATAAAGCGTAGCCAAATAGGTATAAGGGCACGCTTTGTAGTGATGCATTAGCAACACCTTTTTTATATTATACTTCACTTAAAAGTGTTGCCTTTGCTTTATTATTGGTCACACTTAAAAAGTGTTGCCTTTTATATCTCATCTAGAGCAACACTTATAAAGTGTAACTTTTCTTATGTACAAGATAACATTGGACGTCCTACAGCAACACTTTTGAAGTGTGGCAATGTTGTGTAGAATTTTATAGCCACAATTTTTTATTTTTAAGAATAATAATTTTTATTTGCATATATTAAATAATCACATAATTAAATATACAAGTAACCTAAAGCACAAAATTAACTAATAATTAAATCGAAGCTACATATTTCAAATAAGCTTCAAGAAATATGTCTTGCATGTACAACCAATACTTAGAAAGTGATTGCGTAAAGAGCACTAAATTCCACAAAACCAAATGCATTCAAACATATATGACAATATATAGTACAAAAGCTCTTCATCATTCACTACAATAGATCGAGTTTACTTCTGGCCACAATTCAAATTCAATTACCATCATTTTCCTACACATTCAAAATAAAATTATAAGTTAGTGAAATAAATCATGTATTTAATATGCTTAAATTCACAGTAAGCTAAACCAATTCATAACAATAAAGATGTGCAAGTGCATAATTGGGGAGTATTCACTGTAAGCCAACCAATTCAAAAGTGGACTCCTACTTTTAGGCCTGAGGAGGAAACACCTATAGTCCCTATTTAGATTTCTCTACCGGAGCTACCTTGGTATTGCTGTCACCACAAGGACATCTTGTCAGCCCTATTGAGTCGTATTGGCAAAGTTTTGTACTTGGACACTGCTTCTATCCAAAAACCTAGAGGAAGTATTGCTAGGGTCAAAGTCCAAATCGAAGGATGCCAAGGACACTTGTTACATGTCTGTACTATTAAGCAAAGAGATAAGGATCGAATTTAAAAAAAGAAAAGAGTTGGAGGCTGATAGGAAGAACAAAAACAAAGGGGAACAAGACAAATAATATTCTAGAAACCTGCAAATGCAATACACAAATAGAGAGGATGCAAACAGCAGTTCACAATACTAGCAGCACCAAAAAAAGGAAATAACAACAAGCCAGCTGATGAAGAATGGCAGACTTAGAAGAGGAAAGCTTACAGGCCAGTTCAACATAGCATGGACAGACCAAAATCTCCTAAGGAAACATTGAAGCAGCAGCAGACTCATCACACAGGTATGCCTACTAATTCTGCATTCTCTACTTCTAATAATTTCATTGATCTTTCTATGCAGGATTAACCAAACAATCAAGAAGGAACAAGGCAAACAAAAGGGAACAAAAACAAAGGGGAACAAGGCAAACAAGATTCCAGAAACCTGCAAATGCAATACACAAATAGAGAGGATGGAAACAGCAGTTAACAATACCAGCAGCACCAAAAAAGGAAATAACAACAAGCCAGTTGATGAAGAATGGCAGACTCAAAAGGGGAAAGCTTACAGGCCAGTTCAACATAGCATAGAGAGACAAAAATCTCCTAAGGAAACATTGCAGCAGCAGCAGACTCATCACACAGGTATGCCTACTAATTCTGCACTCCTTATTTCTAATAATCTCATTGATCTTTCTATGTAGGATGAACCAAACAATCAAGGAGCTGAAAATCAGAATTCAAAAATAAGGATACAATGGAGACACAAATTAATAATAAGTCAACCCCTCAGCATCACATTCAAAATAAATAGCAAGTTCCAGACAAGTCTCAGGTTAATGCTACAAGTCAGGATCAAGTGCAAAAAATTCAGGACAACAATGATAATATTTTAGAGAGGCAAGATCTTATTCCTCCTACCAGTGAAACAAAGAAGAAGGATCATACAGGCCCTACAAGTGATAACAGTCAGCAAAATGGGAAAGATAATTATCAGACTCCTTCCAACAACAAATCAAAAGGTAAACCAAGCAAGAAAAAGAGAGAAGCGATTAAAAGAAGACAACAAAATGAGGCTGAGATACAGGGTACCAAAGTATAGGAAAGACATATTCCTAGAAACAAGAACCAGCAGCAACAAGATGACAACTCAAACCATCTCTCACAACAACCATCACAGTTCAAAGCAGTAAAACAACAGGGGAAAAAAGTACACAACTACAACCCAAAATCACTAGAGTCCTCCTTCAACACAATACAACACTCATACAACTAAAAATATTAAAAAAAAATTTAGGTATAGAAGCTGAAAGGAGACAATGAGTGACAGAAACAAAGTACAAACTAAACTTTCAAAGATTCAAGATAGTAAAATAAGTTCAGAATTTCTTTATCAAGAACACCAGCTCAACTAGAAGAAAAACAATATGCAGACTATTAACAGGGAATGTGAAATACAAAATACCTTTTGAAGAACCGAATCATGAGCTGACCCTGAAGAATGTGGAAGATTTGTGCCTCTTACAGTTGTGCGCTACTTGCATCAACAAGTGAAGCAAGGTTAGATCCAACACACCCTGGTATATCTTGAAAATTCAATCCAGGGTTGTTTTGCAGCAATTGAGTGAATGAATGTCGCATTTCTTCTCTCAATTCTTCCTTTAGAGAAGTGATTTCATTGGCATACTTTTGTTTAATTTCCTCATCTTTCTTCAAAGAACTTGTTGTCACTGATCTACCATAGCATCTAAGTCGACCAGGTTGCTCCTTTCCAAACACTGCCCTAAATGCATCATCAGCTGTTTCCCCAGAATTTTGGCGATTATGAAGTTCAGCCTGTTGAATAAAATTGGCATCCATACTAAACTGTAAGTGCGGTTTCATTGCCATTCCTATGATATCGATAAGAACTGAAAAAATTTAACAACTTTTCCTAGCAAGCAATTCAGCGACAGCAACAAATAATTGATATCTCCTCGCACTTGCACAAGAAGAAGAAGAAGAAGAAAAAGACATACCTGATAAAATTCAATGGAGTCAAACTCCCCACAATATATAAATTTTAAGTCTGAATCTACTAATCTTCTTTAAAAAAATTACTATTGCATCTTGGGTATCAGCCTGGATTTCCTTTCCTATCTTGGTACGAGTTGCAATAAACATTTCAGGCTTTAATGGTTCTTTGTTGTTGTCTTTGGCTGCACGCTACAGATTATATCAAAAGAAATTAAAAAAGCATCAATAGTTTCTAATAAAGTACAAAAAAATGAAATTCAAATTTTGAAGAAATGTCAGCTAAGTATTACCAATGCCACACGTACTCTTGCAAAATTAATAGGTCCCATTCGATGCCTCCACTTTTGTTTTTTCCTGTTTTGAGAATTCATCTCGCATATGGCCTATTATTAAATAAAAAGAGATAATTGAATTGATAAATAAATTAAAAAAAAAAGAATAGATATGATGCAAAATATGTCGATGAGTAGAAATGCACTATTTTTGCCTTACTTGAATAGTTGGGTGCTTCCAATACTCGATCAGCTGACGGAATTGATTATCTGGAATGCCATCAAGACGTTTTTCTAGAATATCCTCAAGGGTACTATTTTTATCAAAAAATTTCTCTTTAATTTTTTGGTTGTGTCGCCTCCAAGCATCATGAAGACCAGTAATCACCCACTTCTTTCCTTCTACTGGAATTAGAAATTTGGACTATGCAAAATAAAATATATTTAGCTTCAGTAAGTAAAAACAAATAATAAAATATGCAATCTCAAAAGTGATTGTTCTTACATTGATATATTCCCACATGCGCTTTTTAGTATCATTTGGCACCGCATGCCAATTAGTGTACATCAAGCTGATGAATCCAGGATTCCTTGCAATTGTTCCTATAAAGTTGCTTAATTCTGACACTATCTTATTAGCTGGTCCCATTGCTTGTCCTTTATCAAATGTCACCTCCTTTCTTTCTTCCAAATTTCTTCCGTGAATATCCTTACATGTTGTTTGTCCTCTAACTTTTTTTGGCTTCGATATTTCTAGATTGATGTAACATAAAGGAAATAAGATATTTATTTTATAACGAGTAATAAATCTTACAAGGTTTAAGACATACCTTTTGTACTACAATCAATGTCAATTTCCTCTTCTACATCACATTCATCAACACTGAGTTCTTCTTGATCCACAAGATCATCCAATCCTTTGTTGTGTTCATTAATAATAGGAGCATGCATAAATTCGACATCAGCTATTGTGTGGTTATCATGTTTTGTTTCATCATCTATGTGTATCCCTTGATTATTCTGAAATAGATCAAGACTATTAGCTGGTATGACCAACTTCCTCTTTACCTGCTTGCAATTTGGTAGATCATGAATATCATGTTCATTGTGTATATGTTGCTTATCCAGAAACTGAGCAATATTGGTGGCTAGTTGGACCGACTTCCTCTTCACCTGTTTGAAGTTCAGTAGATCCTCAATATCATGTTGTACCTATCCATTACCTAGTGTTGTTCCTATTATATGTACTGAAGTTGTAACACCTTCCTTGAATGATGTTTGGAACCTAGAGTTATTCATAGGAAGTTTAATTCCTTTCTCTTGAATGGACTCTCTAGATTGAAATAACCTCTGTTTAGTTTGTCCTTTCCCTGCAATCATATGTAAGGTTCTAAGCTCTTCCCTTGAAGACGATTGAATTACTAATTTATGCCCAAGCAATTCTTTCTTTTATGTGGTGTCGGTGCCTGCTCTTTCTTAGCTCTATCATTGCGTTCATTTGCAAGTTGTTCTCTTTTAATCTTGAATTTGTTGGCCAATTCAGCACTTGATCAGTATTGCATATCAAAATCCAGATTCTTCAATGGACTTTGAGCTTTGTTTGGATTCGAACCCTTTTTCTTTAGTATTGCTGATTGATTCATTCTTCTAGCTTTGTTTTAATCTCTTTGATTTCTTTCCCTGTAGTAAGTAAACCTACAAAATAATAAGTTCTTTAAGTGAAAGAAGTAGCAGCAATATAATTTTGATATAAGGTTGACAAATGACTATAGGCAACATTGCTTGGAATTCTACTGATGAAGTAAAAAGATGTTGAAAAAACACTAATACCAGAACTTTACTACATATACTAATTTATAGCAACTGTTTAGCATAGTCATTAGTACTCCTGGATCCATTCTGATGACTCCTAGTAGATGGTGGTACATTAGTGTTCAAGCCATATGTGAAGGTTCCTTGAGTTTGTATTTCAGTACCTACATACGTTTGCACATCTATCACATTATATGCAACCCAGATGCCTCACAATAAGTTTTTTTCTTAGACTTGAAGTCAAGTGGATAACTTATTGGTTTGAAACATTGTCCTTCCTATGTCCTGTGCATCTGCAGAACTCACACACCAACTTTTTCCAAAATTTCCAACTCTTCAGAAGTTATAGAAAAGCTCAACTCTTTCTAGAATTTCCAGCACTGTATTATAGCAGATTGCAGCAGCTATATAAAAGTAATTGATAATAGCAGATTGCATCCAGAATTTCCAAGATCTTGTATAATATTGCGGAAATGAGTTTCGAATTTCTAGAATCTCGAATTTCTAATCTTGTATAATAATAGCTACGATGTTGAGTTTCCAGAATTTCCAAAACTTCCAATTGTATATACTGTAAACTAATTCTATAATCTGTACAGACACAATATCCTAGCAGGGAAGCTGGTGCCACAACTAAACTAATTCTATAAATTCAAACAAAATCAGGACCTAGACAAACTATTTTTTATCAAATTGAACATTAGAACTTGAAGCCTTATAGCATCAGATAGGATTTGAGAACAATCAGACGGAGATATATAATGACTAAGTTAAAAGATGCTCAAAAGAGAACTGAGCCACACTTGGAGAGAAAGGTAAACTACCAGATTTTACAGCCCCATTTCGAGAACCCAGAACACATAGCAGGCACATTTAAAATCGCGACTGAATGAACTACAGACCATCTTGAACAAACTAAAAGGAGACTCAGTTAACTTTAAGAAAACAGATCAAATCATATCAACTAAGAAACTGATACAAACTAGCAGCTCACTATTTTAGTCACAATAACGCATAACACTCTTGGTTTGAAACAAGGAAAAATTAAAGGTAAATAGTTGTACCTCTCTCGAAGCGACGAACTCAGGACAGCGACAAAACCAGGAGCTCATTGTTATACCTCTAATGCCTACTGCCTGATAATAAAAGGAAACAAATAAGTATATAAATAACAAACAGCCAAATAAAACAATATTCAGCTAGAAGTACAGGTTCCTCAATAAAATAATAATCAGATAAGAAGCCAACATAAATTACTTAACCAAACAACAATTGGGCCCATGAAAAAAGCCAACAGAATACTTAAATATTGTAGCGATCTAATCTTCAATTCCTCATATTAGATATCTTAATGTGTTTGTACCAAACAAATAATTAAATTACAAAAACAGTAAGTGAGCACTATATGGTCATCACAAAAATAATTAAACTCATGGTGCGTCATCTTCAAACTCTTCTTCAAACTCATCTTCAAACTCATCTTCAAACTCATCTTCATACTCATTTTCAGACTCATCTTCATACTCATTTTCAGACTCGTCTTCAAACTCATCTGCAGACTCAACTTCAAACTCCTCTTCATACTCGACTTAAAGTTGTTGAGTAACAAATTCCTCCGAAGGCACATCAATAATTGTTTCTGGTACATCAGTCCTTGTTAAGAGTACTTCACCATTATCTTTTGGTATAGATGGTCCCATCAAATGTTCAGATGGCTCGTTTTCATAACTTTGTGGGAGATTAGATTCAACTTCATCACCCATGTTAAACAAGTCTCTTGAAACAGTCTTCGTAACATAATGTCTATCTTGATCATATGGATCTTGCACATAGAAGCATTGGTGTACTTGAGATCCAAGCACAAAAGGCTCTTCCTGAGAGCATCTCTTGTTAAAATAGACAAAGTAAGGCCATAAGCATCATTTTCAACCTCATACCAATCGCACTTAAATAGAACTGCCTTAAAATGACCGTAATAGTCTAATTCAACAATATCAACTATTCTGCCATAATAAGTCAAATCTGCAGCAATTGGATTTTTATCCTTTGAGCTTGCAAAGCTTGTTGTTGAGGCAACTAGTGTAACACCACTATTTTGTGCTTTACTCCTTACATCACGCTGCCTAACATGGAATCTATATCCATTGATGCGATACCCAAAATATCTTTTTGCAATAGAATTTGGTCCTCTAGACAATTGTTTAATCAAATCAGGCATATCCTCTTGCAAAGCACGAGTTTCAAACCATTGAGAGAAGTTTTGACAATGATTCTTGGCCTTGTTCCATTTAGATCTTTGTGGCTGATTATTAACCTCTTGCTCATGCTCTATACACAACATGTACTTTTTTTTGTTAAAATAATAAATAAAATAAGTTAAAAATTAATTATACAAAAAGAATACTATATTCAAATTAAGGTACCTAATATATTCTTGAACCTCGTCACAATTTCCCAATAAGTATGCATGTGCCTGACTTAGTGACTTCTTATCTAAAATGAATGGATCAGTTTTCTTTTCTCCTAAAGGAACTCCTTTATTAGGAAACAAACTCATAGTTTCTGCATCACGTGGGTCACATTCATCATTATTTCGGGCTCTTCTGTTAAATCTGGTATGCACACCCCCATGCAGATATTTAGAGAATAAATTCATACAATCTATTCCCACTCGTGTCTCTGCTATGCAACCTTCTAGAGAACGTCTGTTGCAGATGTATGATTTGAATGTACCCATTTCTCTTTCAGTGAAATACATCCATCGATTTTGAACTGGACCTCCTAATCTCAGTTCATTCGCAAAATAGATAGGCAAATGAATCATTATATCAAAAAATGAAGGAGGAAAAATTCGCTCCAACTGATTTATTGTTTCTATGATCTCTACTTCTAAGCAATCCAGTTCCTCCAATGTGATTATTTTTTGGCACAAACGACGGAAGAATGAACTAAGACGAATCAAAGGAATAGCCACATGATCAGGAAGAATGCTTTTAATTGGTATTGGAAGCAAGTAATGTAACATGAAATGAGCATCATGGGTTTTATAATTAGACACTTTTTTTCATCCAAGTGCACACACCTAGATATATTGGAGGCACTACCATCAGGTAACTTGGCTGTCTTTAAAACTCCACAAAAAATTGATTTCTCTCCATTTGTCATTGAGAAGCACGCCTTTGCAAACTTTGTTCTCTTACTATCTTCTGTATCTTTTGGATGAAGGTTCTTCCTGATTCCCATATCTTTCAAATCATACCGGGATTTTGCATGATCCTTTGTTTTGCCAGAAATATCCAAAAGAGTTCCAAGTATGCTATCAACTATGTTCTTCTCTATTTACATTACATCAAGGTTGTGGCATAACAAGTTGTGCTGCCAATAAGGTAATTAAAAAAAATTGACCTTTTTCTCCATGGGCCATCAATTGATCTCTTTCTCTTCTTTCCAAACACATTTTCAAAATCATGTAAGTTATTAAGCACATCAATTCCCTTTAAGAAAGGTGGAGGAGGCCTGAATTTAGTTTTTCCATTGAAAGATCTTTTGTTAGATCTCCATGGATGATCCATGGGTCGAAAAACATGATGATCCATATAACACATTTTCCGATTATGTTTAAGATAGCGAGAATTAGTGCCATAGTTACAACAAGGGCAAGCAAACTTTCCTTTTGTACTCCAACCAGATAACATAGCATATGCAGGAAAGTCATTGATTGTCCACATAAGAGCTACCCGCATTTGAAAATTTTGATTTCTTGAAGCCCAGAATCCCACAATAATTTTAACTCATCTATCAATGGTTGTAAGTAAATATCAATGTCATTTCCAGGTGATCGCGGCCTAGGTATAAGTAAAGGAAGTATAGAATATTCAGATTTTATGCACATCCAAGGCGGCAGATTATACACCATCAACATAACTGGCCATGTGCTATGTGATATACTCATGGTTCGAAATGGAATGAATCCATCACTTGACAAGCCAAGTCTCACATTGCGACAATCTAGTGAGAAATCTGGATGTAACCTATCAAAATCTTTCCATGCTAGACCATCAGCGGGATGCCTTAACTTTCCATCTTTAGAACGCTCCTCGTCATGCCACCTCAAAGAATCTGCCGTCTTTGAGCACATAAATAGCCTTTTAAGTCTAGGAATTAATGGAAAGTGTCTCAAAGTCTTTGCTGAAACTCGATGTTACTTTTTTGAAGGCTCAAGCTCACTATCAACTTTAGGAGATTTAATATATCATGAAGCTCCACAAGTATGACAAAATTTATCATCCTTATGATCATTCCTGAACAACATGCAATCATTGGGACATGCATCAATTTTCTCATAATCAAGATCAAGATTCTTAACCATAGACTTGGTTTTATTGTCAGATGGAGGAATGTTCAACTTGGGCATCGCCTCTTTTAATAACTCTAAAAGAGAAGTGAATGATTCATTGCTCCATCCATGTAGACACTTCAACAAATATAAACGAAGTGTGAATGATAATTTAGAGAATCTTGTACAACCAGGATATAATTCTTGGCTTGCCTCTTCAACTAAGTTATAGAATTTCTTGGCATCTTCATTTGGACCATCATAAACTCATTCAGCCTGTGCAACATCTCTAAATTGATCATTCAACAACCCATCAATATCATCACGCGAGTAATCCATATCATCGTCAACATTCAACTTGATATCCCATTCCCCGTGATTAATCCATCTTGTATAGCCTTTAACAAATTCACAGCATATTAGATGATCATACACTACATTCCTTCGAGTCCAATGAATATTACAACATTTTGCACATGGACACTGAATTTCCTCTCCTTGAGGATCTCCATAAGAGTAAGCAAAATCTAGAAATGATTCAACACCATCAATATACTCTTTGCTATACCTTGCTAAATTCATCCAATCATTGGATGGGATATTTGAATTCCTAGAGGAAGATATCAATATTTAATCTTTCAGTAACAATCATTAAATACTTCACAAATAAGTTTTAAAAGTCACGGTAAGTTATCAGAATCATGTGTTATGAGATAAAACTTTCCTACATAGTCATGGCACTTGTGCTATGCCAAATCAAACCTTGAATCCTCCACAAATGTTTTTGAATGTTGATGATACTACCAAGGAAAAATAAGTAAAACTAATAGGATAGACACAATTAAGAAAGAAAGTAAATAAATAGAATTCAAATGATTAAAAGTTAAAGTTTTGTGAGTGAATTTAGAGCTTTAGAGCTTTTAGAGTTTTTTAAAACTAAGTCCAAAATTTTAAAATCTCCTTCTTGTGCACACCCAATCAGAGAAGTATCAAACATCTAATACTATGTTTAAACATTCAAGCAAACATTCCTATGATCCTATAATAGATAGTCGATCAACAGCTTATGAAAGTCACTTTGTATTAGTAATACAATAATTTTTGAAATTTGTTGTGTTAGTAATACAACAATTTCCAAATTTCACACTATATTAGTGACACAATGGTTTTTAAAATTTTCTCTATATCATTGATACAACAACAGATACACAACTAATTATTGTATCAATGATACAGAACGAACTTCAGAAACTCTTGTATCACTAATACATAGAGAATTTCAGAACTGTTGTATCAGTGATACATGGAGAAAGGTATTTTTTATCATTTGCTTTTGTGGTGAATGTTTTATGAGTTTTTCAGCTTCTCCACATTTTGATTTAACTAGTTTTGTAAAGCCCTTGGCAGGTAAGCATATGAGAAATGGAGAACACATGGTAGGTTTTGATTGCTGATTAGGAAAGAAAGAAGGAAGAAATGTTGAAAGGCTGGTCTGTTTTTGCTGGCTATTGAAGTGCAGAAACACAGTGACAAGCATATGTCTGTTGAGCATAGAACAAGTTGTGCTATCCCATGTTCCTTACAAGTGGGATGTACCTTTTATTATAGCTACTTAGTGTAGTCTTTTTGTTGTTCATTGAAAGGAAGAAGGCTTCATCTTTAAATCTACTGGTTTTGTGGTGTTTTTGGTTAAGTTTTAACTTTAATTTTTGAAGGATTTCTTAGCGTGTTTTTCTTTTATGTGCATCCTATATGTTCTGTTGTGCCCTTCTAGTTCTCTTACACATTCAATAACACTTATATTTATGAAGCTTAAAAGATAAGGATATATCTTCTTATGTTTTAACCCGTGCGGCTGAGTAAGCACATCAAAACACCAAAACATAAAAGTATTTTGAATCTAATTTAACACCAAAATGATACTTGAATCTAATTCACACCAAAACCTATATCATGAGAAACTTAAGTTGATATAAGTAGACCATCAGTCAAAGTATTTTATGAAATTCAGCAAGTATTTCATCATGTGAAGAGAAAACACCCAAATCAGCAAGTATTTAGAGCTTTTAGAGTTTTCAGAGCTTTTTAAAACTAAGTCCAAAATTTTAAAATATCATTCACGTAGTAAAGTAGCCATGGTATCAGCAGTACAACTAGCTCCTCTCACAATCTATTCTTGATTTTGTCCAAATTCTGAAATTTTATTAGGGAATGACTTGGGTTAAGGATATGGCTATGTTTATAGGTAGTCATCATATTCTCCTCTATAGTTTCCCAGTCTTTAAGTGTCAAAGTCAAACGATCATGGTTGAAAAAAATTTCCCATTCGAGGAACATTTTGAAGATACAAACATGATTATGTTTAAGTAAATATGCTTGAAGTACATATTTCTATGTAATGGACATAGATTAAATGGAGATAACTAGCCAAGAGAATTATGTAATAGAGGTTTACTGGACAGAAAGTCTTTAAGAAATTTATGTGCATGTTGAAGAATTGAGAGCTCTTAGTCAAGTACAGAGGTAGCAGATATCTTGTTTCATATGATCCCAAACATTGTGTCTTTAGGACTCTAAGGGTTAAGGGGATGCCTAATTCTTTTCAGGCAATCGTTCATGTTGGCTGCCTTAATTGGGCTGATATCCCTAACCCTAAAAATCTTTAACAAAATCAGATCATA
The DNA here is from genome assembly GCA_035578085.1 of Solanum pinnatisectum. NCBI lineage: Eukaryota > Viridiplantae > Streptophyta > Magnoliopsida > Solanales > Solanaceae > Solanum > Solanum pinnatisectum. The sequence continues at coordinate 21,208,941 of CM069085.1, forward strand.
CTTGGTGTCATTTCATTTTGTTTTTCATTATTAGTACTGTATTTTCTAGATTATGTGATCTTCTTAATGTTATCTATCTATGTTTGATATCAAAATAGAGCATTTTAGAAGCGTTTACTTGAAAGTTACAACATGTTCATGTTCATTAGATACTTAATATGTAAAGTTTCAAAATCAATGATGGTATGGATCTTTTTGTAGTTCATTGGAGATCACCTAAACTCGAAAGTTCTTCAGATACATAAGCAGTATGTCATAGAATTGTCTCAGTTTCCTACATGTTGATCCATAACATAGTACTGCAGGTTATATATGCTTGTATAGACAAGGTACTGTTCCATCCTGAAACACTATTACTCGCAGAGAAAGTAAGCGTTGGCGAGACATATGTAATGCCACAACTAGCATCAAGATATGGAGTTGTTCTAAGTGAAGAAATAAAAGTAGAACATTAGGGTCGCAATAGCATTGAACCTTCATACTTTTTCCCTGTGGCAGAGGAGTTCTAAAATCCGTGCTCGAACAGCATAGCCAGCATCCTCTAACCTATTTTCCAGAAAATCATTAACATCTACAAGAATGTGTACACAAATACACTGTGAAATTTGTGGCAGTGGCAAAATCTTATAGCAAAAACTATACCAAACTTAAAAAGGCAAAAGAATCTTAGCTCAAGCTGGGATCTGTACACAAATACACTATGATTCTGTCATCATCCTCTAACATATTGACAAAAATAATGAGAATAAGAAGGAATCGGCACTTACGCTTGAAGAAATCTTCAGCTAAGCTCAAATCTTCAGTTCAACTCTTTAGTTCAGCTCTTTAGTTTAGGGAGAAGAGAATCGTAGGTATCGGAGAAATCTTTAGTTCAGCTCTTCAGTTCTTCATCTTCTACTCTTCAGTTCTTCCATCTTCAGTTCTTCCATCTTCAGTTCTTCGACTTCAGCTCTTCCAGAGAAAAACGTCTTTGATGAAACAGAAAAGTGTGTTATTCGATCTTCAGTTCTTTAGTTTCATCTCTTCAGCTCTTCGAGAAAAGAGTGTTCTGGAGAAGAGAATCGTAGTATGGAGAAATCTTCAGCTTTCGCTCTTCGATCAGTTCTAGAGAAAAGCATATATGTTCTAGGGAGAAAGAGTAAAGTGTATGATTTGGAGAAAGAGAAAAGTTTTTATGAATAATTAATGTTTTATTAATAATTTTTTTTTGCCAATAAAAATGGGAGGGAGAGTTAAAAATATTGGAGGGAATATAATATTTAAGTGAAAATTTTAAGGCCAGACTTGTAATGTGTTGTTTTTACAATTATAAAAATAGGACACTTTAAAAGTGTGGCCATATATGTAAATAGTTGTTGACAATTATTTCATACTATAACAACACTTATAAACGGTAGCCCTTACCATTAAAGAGTATGTTTTACAAGTGTTGCCAACATTATCGTAGCCAAAAGTTAAAAACTTGGGCTATGCTTTAAAAGCGTACCCAAAAATATTTTAGGCAACACTTTACAAGTGTTGTCCAGTTTTAGTGTGGCCGTAGGCCTAAAATGGTGTAGTGAATCTTATACAACATGTTTCTGATTTAACGATGAAGTTCTTATAAATCGTCAATCGAATGAATCTTAAATTCAAACAGGGTAGAAAACCAGAAAGGTTTTAATCTACACAAACCTCAAATACAGAAACAAATATATATTAAATTTCTTAAGCTTGTTAGCTCCTGTATTCAAGTTAGTAAACAGAAAAGATGAAAAATAAAGATAGAAAATAAGCAATCCGAGTCCTCCGAATCCATTGTGTATCCTTAAGAAATTTAATCCCCTCAAGTACCCGAAGTTTTAGATTTATTCCTCCAAAGATAAAACGGATTAACTACTTAAGAAGTAGCGGTACCTCAAACTTTAATAATTTCAGCGAACTCAAAAAGTAGCAACGAGAGCACACACACAGATTCAGTCGATCGACAATTTTATTTGTAAGAAAATGTATGCAGAAGAGAGAAAAATTTTTATGTTTGAAAAATGAGAGAAATGTGTCTATTTATAGCCAATTACAGCAAGTGTGAACGCACATATGTTTGTTCAGAACGTTTGTGTCTTTTGGGAAAATAAGTGTTTGTTCGGAAGTCTATCATTTGCCGGAGTAGTGGCCAAGCGAGACACGAGGGGGCACCTTCTACTTAACCCTTTAAGAGCTAAAGGAAGTGTTTCCTGATATAAGAACAATTTTTTTCCTTTCTTCTACCAATATGAGAGAAATGACTTTTCATTTTCCCTCCAAATTGGTTACCCCACATTTCCCAATTTCTCATTCACACATTGCTTAAACCCAACATACATATACTCGCTCTATTTCTATTTATATATCACCATTTTAGAAGAAACAATCATTGTACCCTTATTTAGTGCTCTCTCAAAGTCAAGTTTTCAATCAATGAACATGAATAAATTTGACCAATGGACATGAATTGTTTACTTAGTGTTTCTATGTTGGTCAAATACATATTTTCAAGGCTAAGAACTCTCAAGGGTAAAATCAGATGAATAATGTCATTTATACATTTGTTTTTGTGAAATGATAAGTATTAAGAAATATTTATTTTTAGTAAGAATGACATATAAATAGGTATGGTGGGAGTATTAGTCTTCCTTGGACTAAAGGAATAAGTCATTACATTAATACCAATTCTGTTTGAATCATAATTGCTTAATAATTATAATTTCTAATGTTACGATTTTGAATGTGATAAAACATAACAGTCATTTACCATTGCTCAACAAATTAATTGTTGTAATTAAGCTTATATTGTTCTTGGGAAATTCAAAAGTCTCTCTAATCTAACCATCTTAATGTTCCGCATTTTTCATAAAGTAACTTTTTTTTATTTATTTAATTCATATGTATACCTAAACTTCGATGACGACAATCTTACTGTCTATCATCTTATAGTTCAAAAACTTTGCCACAATGAACTTCTTCATTCGTCATCCTCTGTTTTGTTCATCTTTTCAAAAGCATCCCAGAATTCTTTTGAGGTCTTCATATTATTATACACATTGTACAAATCATCTTGCAGGCCACTCAGAATATAGTTTTTGCACAAAAAATCTAAGTGCTTCCATTCTACTGTTACCAAAAATCATTCTTCATTCGGATTTTCATCCGACAGAATAGGAACGTTCTCACCAATGAACCTCTGTAGACTCAACGTAGTCAGAGAGAAGAACATCTTTTGCTGTCATCTCTTGAAGTCGACTCCAGAAAACTTTCCAAGTTTCTCAGTCGGTGTAAGAGCAGCAGTCGAACTATTGTGTGCAACGGATGTTGTTGCAACACTCATTGTTCCAACATTAACTTGACTTAAATTAGTCATTTTTCTGTCACAAATGGCAGACAATTTAGTATATGATATACCAACAGTAAAGAATAAATCTTTATACAACTTGTTTCTGATTTAACGATGAAGTTCTATATTCTTTTAATCAATAATCGAATGAATCTAAACAGAGTAAAAAACCAGAGATGTTTTAATCTCCAGAAACCTCAAATACAAAAAATAAATATATATTAAATTTCTTAAGCTTGTTAGCTCCTATATTCATGTTAGTAAGACAGAAAAGATGAAATAGAAAGACAGAAAATAAACAATCTGAGTCCACAGAACCCACTGTGTATCCTTAAGAAATTTAATCCCCTCAAGTACCCGAGATTGTACATTTATTCCTCCCAAGATAAAACAGATTAACTACTAAAGAAGTAGCGGTACCTCAAACTTAAATAATTTCAGCGAACTCAAAAATTAGTAATGAGAGCACACACACAGACTTAGTCGACCGATAATTTTATTTGTAAGAAAATATATGCAGAAGAGAGAAAATTCCAGTGTTTGAAATGAGAGAAGTCTCGCTATTTATAGCCAATTGCAGCAAGTTTGAAAAGCAAGTGTGAACGCACCTATGTTTGTTACGTTTGTGTCTTTTGGGGAAATAGGTGTATGTTCGGAAGTCAATCATTTGTAGGAGCCGAGACCAAGCGAGCGAGCGACGAAGACACGAGGGGGCACCTTCTACTTAATCCTGTAAGAGATAAAGGAAGTTTTTCCTAATATAAGAACAATTTTTTTCCTTTCTTCTATCAATATTAGAGAAATGACTTTTCATTTTCCCTCCAAATTGGTTCCCCCACATTTCCCAATTTCTAATTCATTCTTATTTCTTATTCACACATTGCTTAAACCCAAGATACATATACTCCCTTTGTTTCTATTTATACGTCCACATATTGAAAGAAACAAAGTAAGTTTATCATTGTACCCTTATTTAGTGTTCTCTCAAAGTTAAGTTTTCAATCAATGAACATGAATAAACTTGACCAATGGACATGAATTGTTTACTTAGTTTTTCTATGTTGGTCAAATACATATTTTCAAGGTTAAGAACTCTCAAGGGTAAAATCAGAAGAATAATGTCATTTATGCATTGATTTTTGTGAAATGACAAGTATTAAGAAATATTTATTTTTAGTAATAACGACATATAAATAGGTATAGATGGAGTATTAGTCTTCCTTGGACTAAAGGAATATGTCATTACATTTATACCAATTCTGTTTGTTTAATAAGTGCTTAATAATTATAATTTGTAAGTTACGATTTTGAATGTGATAAAACATAACAGTCATTTACCATTACTCAACAAATTAATTGTTCTAATTAAGCTTATATGGTTCTTGGGAAATTCAAAAGTCTCTCCAATCTAATCATCTTAATGTTCCGCATTTTCATAAAGTAACTTTTTATTTTTAATTTTTTTTATTTGATTCATATGTATATTTATATTTTTGGACAAAAATATTACAAAAACTGTGCTTAATTGAAGGGCAAAAACAGTTTTTTCATAATTTCTTTTTGATCAAAGGTTGAATCGATCATCATAAGACAAGTTAGGCCAAAAATTAGGATTCATTAAGGAAAAATCAAACTTCCATCGAAGGTGTTCCTTGCATGCTGAAGTGAACAGGGGTGGTACCAACTACACTAGAAAGCGGTCACTTTTGTCAATGAATAACTTTCCATTTTGGAGCTTCCCATTCTTAATAATATATGATGATTAGTGATTTATTTATGATTAATTTGTTGGTCATTTATTCACTTAATTCCTACTCCTCCATCCCATATTAGTTTATCACTTTTTATTTTGCACAATGCTTAAGAAATCATTAACGAGAAGATTATTTTACTAATTCACCCCTTAAAACCTTCTTGGAAATTTTACAAACAAATGTGAACACTTTCAGAAAAAAATTAATTGCAAGAGTAATATAAAAATAATAATTATTGCTTTCTTGATTTAGTTAGACGGACAACTATTTTTAGTATAATGATCAACTAATATGGAACAGATGGAGTAGTATAATTGATATGATGATGCTCCTAATGGTAAAAGAGGAGCTTAATATTACATCAACTCTACAAAGTTTTAGAAGGATTTGTCAACCTTTTCTCAACACCTAGCATGCACATCGTACAAATTTGTAGAAAACAAAAGAAACATTATATTTTATAGAAACATTTTCTGCTGTTTAAGAAAGAAGTAAATTTGTACAAATTTGTATATAAAGTTTCTGATAAACAATCTCTCCATATTAATCATTCAACAAAAATTAATAGATAACTTCAATGACTTGTATTTGAAATTCTCTTATATATCTTCCTTTCTTAGCTTCTATTGTAACAAGTCCAAAATCACAATGCATTATTTTATTTTTTGTTTTTAGGCATCCGGTATCCGAATCTCACTGGCCTGACTAAGCACAACGCATTTGATAATATGTGAGTGTTAAGTGGTAAGAGCATCAGGAAGATTTGTGGGTGCCCCTAGAATCTTACCACCAACATCAGGGAAGCATTCAAAGCCAGGCAGATTTGTGACTTCTCCATTTTTGCTAACCTGAATTGGATATTGCATCAAGTGCCCCTTCATCTTCTTGTACTCATCTCCTGAAAATGCATTCCAGTTGTATCTAGCCATCTCATTTACGCGTCTAACACATTCCAAGGTCTGAGGCTCCATGAATGTGTTCTCCACTAATCCAAGATGCTCAGACCACAGAGACATCCGATAACCATACACCTGGAATAGGTTTCCGTTCACTTTGTGGTTATAGTCCTAAAATTTCACTTATAAGTGCAATTTAACTTGCCTTTGTTTTGCAGTTACTAATTTCACTTATTATGTTATTGCCTCTAGTTATCTTTTAAATGGTATGATAGCATAATTTGTTTCATACTGGTATAGAAATTAACTCATGCTCATATATATGAAGCTCTCGTTTCTCATTAGCATGTTAATACGCTCAGTTACTATACTTAAAAACAATTAATCCAACTAGTTTAGTCATCCAACTAGTGTACTACATGTTGTTAGTTCAGAATATTTATCAACTATAGCGTTCTTCGGATGTGTATGGTATTTGTAGTGAAAGAATTAAATTGTATCCCAAACCTGGCCATTTGGATGGCGATCCTTTCTTGCCCATGTGTAATTTGGTTGATAAGCTCCCATAGCAATTTCTGTGTCCCTTGAACCACTCAAAGATCTTTGATTGATATTTGCAGAACCCATCAAGACATATTCATCATCTACTATCATTCCTTTTGAGTGTACATAGATCATAAATCTCCCAAACTTTTGAGCCAATCCCTGTAAAGTCAGGTGTACTAAAATGTTACAATTTCTTACCTTCTCAAACGCTCAGGTCCAATGGTAGAAACTGCTAATTTACAAGGTCATTGTTGACCTCAAGATCCCAAGGATCATAGCAAATAAATAAGAGACATTGTTATTGTTCTATACTTACAAGGATGCGACATTTATTATTGATATATTAATAGTCCATGTAATTTAAGCATAACTGTACCAGTAAACGGTCCTGGTTATGTGCACTAGCTTTCTGATTTACAGGCATTACTTCACGTTTCCCTAGGCAGTAGAAGTTCAAGTAATCCTGAGGATGAAAATACTGAGAAAGGCCTGCCTTTTCAAGAGCCTCTGCCACAATTTTGTACATCATAGACATTGTTTGGCTCTGTAATCATTGCAATTCCAGAATAACAATTTTATTAGATAAATCAGAATTGATGAGGCATTATGATTTATAAACTATCAGTTCGGCATGACCATTAGACAACCAAGGTAGAGATTTGAGCTAAAAAACATTTCATGTAATTCAGTCTCTTTGTAGCTTTTTATCCAAGAATCAACTTTCATACCTAAATATGAATATCAGTAGGTAACGTAAATGGTTACAAGATAAGTATGATTTTAATAAATGTGCAAATACTTATGAAATCGAAGAAAACATAGCCTTTGGGAGTATATCTTCAGCTCACAAGAGCGTTCTTGCTTGATAATGTCTATTCTAAATCATAAAACAAATGACGAGTTGAGTGTTCAGTAGCCTAGTTCATTTACTGATATGCAAACTAGAGGAAGGAAATTTTTTTCATAAAACAAATATGTATAGTTCATTCGAACCTGCCAGAAGAGAATTTCTTGCACTGCTTTACTGGTTGGGACACCTTCAGGCCACATTGGAACCACAATGTATGCTGCAAAAGGTTCATTTGCTGCGATTTTTCTCGCAATTTTCAGAGCAATTTCCATAGGGACTAGGTTATTAGCTCCTGTTAGAAAGATATAGTACCGGATGTTATATATTGCATTTAAGTAAGCTATGACATTCATTTTTCTTGTTAAAGATTCTAAAATGTTCATTTATTTGCAACTTTACTATGGATTGTATTTGAAAACTTGAATTTATTGTTAAAAGCTCTTAGTTTGTAGTTGGCTTTTGGAACTCCTTCTCATCATTTGTATAGCATTTTGGAAATATTTCTGCCTCATTATCGTACATATCATAAAATGTCTACGATAATACTTGTAAAAGACCTCTACATGCAAAGACTTCTCCAGTATGTCACTAATCTCCCTTATTCGAGAACTCGTCATTCACATGCTCATGCATTTGTCATACTTGTGCCAATTTTTGAGTGCTAGGGGCACCTGTTTAAGGATGTACATATGTATATCAGCTTCCTTATCTTGCTTCATTAGATTTTGCTTTCCTTAGATGGTACAAACAAATTTAATCAGAACATTAAAAATTATGCATTACATTTTCATCTACAAAACATAAGAATTTCCTCATCACATGTCCTACATAACAGTGGATGTATATACAAGTATGAGTTTTGACAAGACATCCTTAAATACGCAGAAGTACCTAAAACTTGCAAGTCAAGTTGGAACTTCCCTTCAACATTTATTTCTTTTCACTTATACTTCAAAGCTACAAGTTTTCTGTTAATTTGTTGACAAACTCTTACATTTCTTCTATCTGTCAATAGACAATGCCTCAATCACAAACTAGCTGGAATCGGCAATGTTAAGCCTTTATGTACATTCTGCTCTAAATCCCCTTGGTTCTATACTCAAAAAGCATTATTTCAAGGAAAATTATGTGTTTTTATAAAACGAGTGGTTCTTTAAATCTCACATTTATCCCTACACGGACATATAATACCTTTTTTCGTTACAAGTATATAACAAACTCTTGTCTTGTTTGTGAACAATATTTTTCCTAGTTTGAAAAAGAATATGACAGATTTATATTGTCGGCTCGGCTCTATCAATATAATTTTGCTGTTACAAATGAATGTAGACAACTTTGGGTGTAGTGTACATAGCAACAAATAAATAGAGATAAGATAGAATATACTTCAATTTTTTTCTTATTTAGTTTCCTTAATTAGAGCTCATTGAATATGTATATATGCATCTTACATAATGGAATAATACACAAGTTATTCTCCACACCTTGTATTCTACATGGTATCAGAGCCATGGTGGATCTGTTTGCCGATGTTAATTGGAATATTCGCCGGAGGCACTTTGGGGCATTTGCAAGTTGTGATTAAGTGGTCACCTTCTACCTAGGGTGGGTTGTCTTCCCCATATTAGCAAAATAAATTTTAAAATATACAAATTTGTGTGGTCAGCGAGGAAGAGACGCCGTCTCACACAGTGGCGGAACTAGGAATTTCACAAAGGGTGTCTGAAAAAAAATGTCACTAGTAAGATTTAAACACATGAGCATTTAGGGCTCTTTCAAGGCATCTAAAACCATTGGGCTACAACATCTATTCTGTCAAGGGTGTCCAAAATTTGTTATTTAATCACTTCATATATCATTTTACTTATAAATATAGTATTATTTTCCGACGAAGGGGACACCCTCACTTTAGGGTAGCTACGCCCCTGGTCTCAAGCATCGGTAATAGATTTCCAGCAATCTGCTGAGGTGGCGCGTGTGGGTCTGATTTTCCAACAATCTGGAAATTAGATCTGATTTCATTTTGGGCACAGTCGTGGCATTTCTTACTAGGAACTGATAGTATCTGGTTTAATAATCTTGATTTGTGAAAGCTTTGATAGTTCCAGATTCTGCCCAGGTTCTTTAATTTCAATCACTTTATTTTCTCTGTTATTTGGCTGCTTGATAACATTCTTGGGGAAGTTTCAGTTTCATCGTTAAGAGTTCGGTGTCAGATTTGTTCTCCTTTTCAACTCGTCAATCTTGTTTGCACATTGAACTTATCAAGCGGGTGGTAGTGTGCTTTCAAATTTCGTTGTTAAGCAAAGTGATTGTTCTCTGACCTGGGATTAATCTGTTGGTTATTAACTTTTGGTGGTCCAACTTTATTTATTCAAAGATATTGTTATTTTACCATGTAAAATCATTTAGTTGGAAAATGACTCAAGCAGTTAATCTTGCCATTACATCTAGTGAATCATCTAGTCAAACAATTTTGGTTTTAATGGAGGAGTTTGATAGGTTCTTGCACTATCAGAAATCAGTAAATGAATCTATTTCAATTACTATCCTTTCCGAGTCATATAAAACATGTCTTGTCTCCTCTTAAATAAGCAGGTTATTGATTCGGGTGCCACTTATCATATGACAGGAAATTCTAATATATTTTCTACCTTTCAATCACATAAAACACTTTCTCCTGTTAAGGTAGCTGATGGTTCGACTTGTAATATTGTCGAATCTGGGAAAGTTAAGCCAACCACTTCCATTACTCTGTCATCTGTATTGAGTTTGCCAAAATTGTCCTTTAATTTGATATCTTTCAGTAGACTTACTAAAGACCTCAATTGTTATATCTCATTTTTTCCGGATCATTGTATGTTTTGTGATCTTACAACAAATTAAGTTATTGGTAAAGGACATATAGATGATGGTCTCTACATCCTTGATGAATATGAACCTCAATTGGTTGCATGTTCCGGTGTCGTGTCTCCATTTGAAGCACATTGTCAATTGGGACATCCTTATTTACCTTTGTCGAAGAAACTTTGTCCTCAGTTTCAAAACATTTTCTTTGTTAGAATGTGAGTCATGTCGATTTGCAAAACATCATCGCAGCTCAGTAGGTCCAAGGGTTAATAAGCGGGCTGAGTCAGCTTTTGAGTTACTTCACTCTAATGTTTGGGGACCATGTCCGGTTGTCTCCAAAACTGGGCACAACTATTTTGTCATTTTTGTGGATGATTTCTCTCGAATGACTTGGATTTATTTTATGAAGGGTTGTTTTGAAGTGTTCACTCATTTTTTGTGCCTTCTATGCTGAAATCAAAACTCAATTCAATGTTTCCATACGTATTTTGAGAAGTGACAATTCCAAAGAATACATGTTAGAATTGTTTCAGTCACACATGAGACAACAAGGTATTCTTCATCGGTCTTCATGTGTTGATACACCTTCTCAAAACGGAGTTGTTGAGAGGAAGAATAGACATCTACTTGAGACAGCTCGGGCACTTTTGTTTCAAATGAAAGTTCCTAAACAGTTTTGGGTAGCTGAGGTTACTACAACATGTTTTCTAATCAATCATATGCCATCTAGTGTACTTGTTTGTAATATGCCCTACAATGTTCTTTTTCCAAACAAATCAATATTTCCAATTGAATCTAAGGTGTTTGAAAGTACATGTTACGTTCAAGATGTTCCATCATCTATTACAAAGTTGGATCCCAAAGCAATAAAGTGTGTTTATTTGGCTATTCTCATCTCTAGAAAGGTTATCAATGTTATTCTACCGAACTTGGAAGATACTTGGTATCTAATGATGTGGTGTTTTCAGAGACTACACCATTCTTCTATGCACCTCTTATTTCTACACGTGAGGGGATGAAGATGAATGGTTAGTCTATCAGGTTACTCGTGTTTCGACGGTACCACCAAATGATAGTGGTCATCCATCTTCTAGTACTTCTATTGAGAACCAATCATGTACTGTGCCTTCATTACCTACTCCTTCTATGATGGCTAGGCTGCCAATCACTCAAGTTTACTCAAGGAGTCAAGAGAATAATGATTCATGTCCTGCATCAGTTCCTTTAGATCTTCCTCCACCTAATCCTCGGGAAACTCTTGACCTTCTTATTGCTCTTTGCAAAGATACAAGGACTTTCAAATTCACATATTCTATTGCTAATTTCGTTTCCTATGATCACTTATCATCTTCATCTAGATCTTTGATTGCTTCCCTATACTCCATCACTGTACCCAAAACAATGAAGGAGGCTATGAATCATCCTGGATGGTCTAATGCGATGCTTGAGGAAATACATGCTTTAGAGGAAAATCACACATGGAATTTGGTGGATCTATCCAATGGAAAGAAACCAGTGGGATGTAAGTGGGTGTTCACAGTAAAACTGAATCCTGATAGTTCAGTGGCAAGACTTAAGGCTAGACTTGTGGCTAAAGGTTATGCTCAGACTTATGGGGTGGATTATTCAGACACCTTTTCTCTAGTTGCCAAACTTACTCATGTTCGCTTGTTCATTTCTCTAGCTGCTTCTAAGAATTGGCCTTTACATCAGTTAGATATCAAATATGCATTTCATGGTGATCTTCAAGAGGAAGTGTATATGGAGCAACCACCTGGTTTTGTTGCCCAGGGGGAGTGTGGAAAAGTCTGTCATTTGAAAAATTCTTTGTATGGTTTGAAATAGAGTCCCCGGGCTTGGTTTGGCAAGTTCAATGAGGTAGTTAAGGATTTTGGCTGAAAATGAGCAAATGTGATCACACAGTCTTCTATCAGTAATCAACAACTGGCACTATCCTCCTTGATGTATATGTTGATGACATTGTCATCACAAGAAGTGATTATGTTAGCATCTCTTCCCTCAAGTCTTTCCTGCACACTAGGTTTCATACAAATGACTTGGTCTAGTTGAAGTACTTTTTGAGAGTAGATGTGAATATAATCAAGAAGGAAAATTTTCTATCTCAGAGAAAGCATATTCTTGACCTATATGCAGACACTGGAAAGTTGGCTGCCAAACCTTGTAGTAATCCAATGGTTCCTAATGTGCATCTTATGAAAGACGATGACGATCATTTTGATGATCTAGAGAGATGCAGAAGGTTAGTTGGAAAGTTAAACTACCTTACTGTGACTCGTCTTGATATTGTTAGTGCAGTAAGTGTTGTTAGTCAGTTCATGTCTATACCTACGATCAAACACTAGACATCTTTGGAATAGATTCTATGTTACTTGAATGGAGCTCCTGGACTTGGCATATTTTATAGCAATCACAATCATAATCATATCGAGTGTTTTGCAGATGTCGATTGGGCTGGGTCCAAAATTGATAGAGGATCTACTACATGCTATTGTGTCCTTGTTGGAGGGAACTTGGTATCATGGAGTAGTAGAAACAAAGTGTTGTATCTCTATCCAGTGCAGAATCTGAATATAGACCTATGTCACAGTTTACATGTGAAATTATGTGGATACATCATCTTTTAACTGAAATTGGGTTAAAGCATCATATACCAACAAAACTCTTGTGTGATAATCAAGTTTCTCTCCAAATTGCCTCAAATCTAGTGTATCATGAAAGAACTAAACATATTGATGTTAACTGTCATTTTATTCGTGAGAAGATTCAGGAAAGCCTAATTTCCACCGGTTATGTGAAGACAGGAGAGCAACTAGCTGATTTGTTCACAAAAGCATTGAATGGGACTCGAGTTGATTACCTTTGTAACAAGCTGGGCATGACCAACATCTATGCTCCACCTTGAGGGGGAGTGTTACATAATGAATGTAGACACCTTTGGGTGTAGTGTACATAGCAACAAATATGTAGGGATATGATAGAATATATTTCGATTCTTTCCTTATTTAGTTTTGTTAATTAGAGCTCATTATATCTGTATATATGCATCTTACATAATGGAATAACACACAAGTTATTCTCCACACCTTGTCCTCTACACACCTTAATGCAACTTAAACATTCAGCTGTCTATATACATGATTAAGCTTGTTGTAATCACTAGCAAAAGTAGAAATGAGAAAGGGGGCTAAGTTAGACTATCAGCTAGAATTTTTAAAGAGCAATAGTTGAAATTGAGTTGAGAACATTTGCATACCTGCATTGCGGTATGATGGCCAGCTATATGAAGATCCAAGAAAATACTGATTCTCGATGTACACAAAGTGCTGGGCAGATCGAATTGCTTTCACATAAGCCAAATGTATGCTTCTTTCTATCTTCAAGTTTTTCCCACTGACAAGATTCTGCAAATGGAAACATGTTCCACTTTCACTTTCTGACTTGATTTTGCACACAGCATCTACCAGCAAGAACTGTCTGAAACTAGTAATATACGGAACTCAGGTTGCCAAAATGTTTAGTTATTTTACCTGTGCCTCTGCTTCCTTAATGTCTTTTGGAAATCCTTTTACTGATCCTGAATCAATTGATCTAAATACCTTGAAAGAGTGCGCACAATAAATGGTTACAACGAACTTTTAATGTTGACAGAGAAGCAACATCATAAAATAAGAAATATGTCTGATACCTGCACATTCCAACTCTCAGGATCTTGTTCATTTGTGACACGGACCGCAAGGTCACCATCTGGCCCGGCGGAAGGCATACGAATTGCTGCTATTCGGTCTAACTTAAGCAATGTATCAGACCCTTGTTTGACTTTTCTTAGTTTGAGCCATTTCATAGCCTTGTTAAATCTTTGCTCAAAGTTTGTTAAAACATCATAAGCAGCAGGACCATCAATTTTACAGTGTAGATCATGCCATGGTTCTCTTGGGCCACCTGAAGTAGTCTGTATATATGTAAGAGATACAATGATACATCTACCATACTAGAAGGATATATGAAAGAAAAGATAATTAAATATCCAGCCAAGAACGTAAAAAATACTGTTTTTCCCGATGATGGTAGTAAAAATATAAGAACCTTAAACATTGAACCCATAGAATTTAAATCCTAGACCCACCTACTATTCTTTGTAAACTATTTCATATTGAAACATTTTAGGTTTCTGAAGTACTCTGACGTCTTGAATAAAACTTTATCACATAAACTTCAAGATATCCAAATTAATAGCTTACTGTGAATGTAGGATTATGAACATCATTTCCAAAGACAGTATCGAGATCGCTAAACAATCTATGCTCGGGAGTATCATAGCGACCGTCACATAGATCCAGGCCACCAACAAAAGCAGTGATTTTCCGTTCATTCTGAGGTGCTTCGGTGTCAACAAGCACACATTTCTGATGATGTGTAAAAAGATTTCCAACAATCTGCAAAATGAAGTGATCCTTTGATCAATGGATCCCCTTGGCTGAATTATGCTTGAAGATAGTAAAACTACTTGCTTGTTCTAGATGTACAACTTTTTCTAATATTAAATAATCATGCAATTAGAATTCATCTGCCATATATGTTCCCCTCTCCTTGCCTCTAAGAATAAAAATAAAGTATAAACCTGTCTCTTGAGAATACTAAGCTTACTGCTGGCGGAACGAGGACAAAGCACACAGTGTACACTTGAGTGTTTAAAAAACTTTCTGGTCTCTTCATCATGAGTCTGCATTACACCTTCCTGCATTCGAGCTCATAAGACAATAAGACCAATATTATGATGCTTACCAAATAGCAACTGTGAAAAGGATTGTCATTAGAAATCACATTAACAGTTTTGTATAGTCCATTATATTACCGTTTTAAGGAAGACATCATCATTTGAAGTTTTATCATCCCAAATGAGCAAAATCACACGAACTCCTTCTTGCGACTTGTACTTGAGCAAATCTCCTAGTGTTCTTTCCCCTGCCGAAGGCAACGGCCTTGTAGGTTCTCTTACTAGCTGTATAGGATGATATACAGACCAACCAACAACATATATTAGATACTTAGCCTCCAACATGGCATGACATATATCTTCCCAGCATTTGTTATGACTAAAAACCTTCCCATCATCTAACGAAATTTTTGGAAGTGTTGCATCAGGCACATGAGCATCCTGATAAAGAGTAACATTTCCACCTCTTCGTAGTGGAAAATAGGTGTGCGGTACTCCTACACTATTCGCGTCACGTCCAACACCTTTTCTATATAAAGGATTCTCCGCGACTGGCTTGTATTGGATTGACAGATGCAGTTGAGCACCAGTTTTCAGAGGATCCCCGGAATGTCCAAGAATGGGGAACCAACTACTTATTTCTTTACCTGCAAGAATTTTATCAGCTGGTATCTCCACCTTTCCAATCAGTTCAGCTCCTACCCCATCATTATCCTTGACAAAAAACTCAACTTTGTCAACTGTGTGAGCAACAGGTATGCGAACATGCTCATTCCATGATGGGTTTTCATCATTGCGAATCACTGTTGTTCGAGCTACTTTTGCCCCACCTATAACAACAGATACATAAGGGTCACTAGTATCTATTATTTTACGAGTTCCTGATTTCCCTGGATCCTTGTTCTTAACCTTTCGCGTAGATCCAAATGGGCTAAACTTTGAACAACATGCCATGTCCATGTTTGGAAGTGACTTGGCTTCTATAATTTGCACATCCAGTTCTCCATGCAGGAGTATTGCCCCTCCAGGAGTATCCATACAAGGTTTTCCAGCCATAGGGACACAATTCCCTGATTTTGCAGCTAATTAATAACAGAATGTCTTATTTTCCTACACGAATCATAACCAACTACGATCATAGTTTTGCCAAAAATGGCAACCACGATAACGGAAGGGCTTGTTACCTCACATGATAGATCATTCCATTATCACAAACAAAGGAAGTCCATTTCATCATTCTTGCAAGTGTTATACCAAATACATGTCTTTAATTTGTCTGGCAGGACATAAATATTGTCAATATATTATGCAAATTAAATTGCTGTTCTACATGATAGAACTAATCCCAACTGAAAAAAGAAAACAAGAAAG